>CM029648.1:9777735-10020235 GCA_017311315.1 Dendrocalamus latiflorus | reverse complement strand
TATCTAGAAATAGAAACAAACTAATATATAGATAATCGAAATTGAAAAGAACTGTCTTTTCTGTATACTTCCCCGTTCTATTGCTACCGCGGGTCTTATGCAATCGATCGAATCATATGGATATCCCTTCAACACAACATAGGTCATCGAAAGGATCTCGGACGACTCACCAAAGCACGAAAGCCAGTTAGAAAATGGATTCCTATTTGAAGAGTGCCTAACCGCATGGATAAGCTCACATTAACCCGTCAATTTTGGATCCAATTCGGGATTTTTCTTGGGAAGTTTCGGGAAGAAATTGGAATGGAATAATATCGATTCATACAGAGGAAAAGGTTCTCTATTGATGCAAACGATGTACCTAGAGGATAGGGATAGAGGAAGAGAGAAAAATCGAAATGAAATAAATAAAGAATAAAGCCAAAAAAATAAGTCGAAGATAGAAGAGCCCAGATTCCAAATGAAGAAATGGAAACTCGAAAAGGATCCTTCTGATTCTCAAAGAATGAGGGGCAAGGGGATTGATACCGAGAAAGATTTCTTCTTATTATAAATTTAATTTCCTAAATTACCTTGGGTCGAAACCCTCGCCATCCCAATTGCCCACCACACGACGTGTGGCCAAGACCCACATAGCCTAGTGCACTGGCCCGACCTCTCCCTCCTATCATCCCTCTATCTCCCAAGCCAACCCCACCTGTTGGTGCGCCTCCCTCCCACTACCACCATGGCCCACCTGTCATCCCCTCCCCTGCCTTTGTAAGATCGAGGAGGCCGACTAGAGCGGGGGTGAATAGGCGGTCTAAAAATTTTCTTTAAATTAATACTAACAATTAAAGACCTATTTTATATGCCTAAATCAAGTGAACAATGCGGAAGCTTAAATCAATTTGGTTTAGCTCAAATAGCAACTAAGACTAGCAAATTCGCATAAGTACACCAACAATACTAGTCTAGGTCAAGGTTTGCAAGCAATCAAATAATACTAAGTATGTAAATTTCTTGAATGTAAGAAGAGCACAAGAAAGTAAACCACAAATGACACAATCTCTTTTTACCGTGGTGTTCGGAGACTTACCGGTCTCCCCTAGTTCACGTTGAGGTAAGCCCGAACAAATCGGACTGGCTCCACGAATTAAGCTGAAACACCTCGAATCACTAATGGTAGCTCTTCCCCTCTCTGGGTAGGTGAGCTCCGACCTTCACAACCTTGTCAGGTCTTCTCACAAACTTCTTGAGAGGATCACCGGGCAATCTCCGCCAAGCCGTCTAGGTGTCGGCAAACACCAAGAGTAATGAATCACTGCGTTGCTTGACCACTTTCAGGTGCCTAGAATCAATCTACAGATGAATGCACTTGAATTCACTCAACTACCTCAAATGAATGCTCAAGAGATGAAATGAGGTGTGAGAGGTTGCTCTATGCTCAAGAATGCTCAATAAGGTTTCAACAACATGTCCTTGTGCTGGTGGGGTCGAATTTATACACCCAGCAACCAACACTAGCCGTTGCTTAAAACAATTCAGAAAATTCAGGGAAATCGGAAGTTCCGTTGTGTAAAGATCGAAACTTCCGCTCCTCTACTGTAGCTACAGAACAGCTATGTCAGAGTGTCAGAGGTATCCGTTGGAATTTAATGCGGTACTTCCGCCATTGTAAATGCGGTACTTCCGATGTCCCGGTAGTTCCGATTGTCGCCCCGCAACTTTCAATTTCCACGGTGTTAAGTTTTGATAAGGTTGCTCTCTGGAAAAAACGTACTGCTCATATTTGCCGGAACTTCCGATTTTCGGAACTTCCGTCCTAGCGGAAGTTCCGCTATTGAACTCGCGGTACTTCCGATCTCTACGTGTCTAAGTTTTCTCGTGGTCGCTCTCTGGAAAAAACGTACCACTCTGAAGGTCAGTACTTCCGGCCGATTGAAAGTTTCGCAGTTTTAATGCCAGTACTTCTGATTTTTCTAACAGTGCACAATTTTAGCATTCCATTTTATTTTTAAGTGCGTGCATGATCCTAAATTGATCCATAAGGCATAGGAACATGTAATCAAGCAATTACCCATGATCCCTCTTAATAGTATGGCATTTATCCTATAATCTGGTCTTCCAAACTTTCTCCTAAGACCGGTGTTGTGGCTACAGACCAAACAGAGAGAGAGATGGTAGTGGAGAGTGATGAAGATAAGTGTAATGGCCTGGGTCCTCCCCATGGCTTCCTCTCATATATATATATACACATGAGGAGTGCTTTTACAGTTATACCCTTACATCTAGTTATCCCATCTGGGGGCAGTTATGTCATTACACATGGCCTATTCTGGGCCTTATAATCTCCTACCAGGCCTGCTGGGTTTAGGTGGGGGCCACCCCTACGACAGGAGCCTCTCATGGTAAAGGGCTTCACAAGGCCGAAGCCATGTTGCCGAGTCCTTTGGCCCTCTCCGTCCCCGCGGCCTGTGAACTTTTCCAAACTTCCAGAGCTGCGCTGTAGCCGAAGCAGGCGTGAGCGCTGCTGCGACGCTCGGACTTTCGGGCGTCCACGTGGCGCAGCGTGCTTGGCGCGGTGCGGGCGTTTAGGCGTCGTGATCATTAATATGGCGGCGGACTTTCGGCAGTTGAACCTCTGCCGATTGGCCTTCCGCCGGTTGGCTTCCCTGCTGACTGGGGTATATATATGGCGCTGGTGAGGCGTTGCTCCTACGTATATTGTGATAGAAGCTGTTCCCCTAAAATGGGCCCCTGCCGTGCATCAACATTCCTGGGTGACGCTGAGCGGCTTGGGGAATGTTGATGCACAAAAGGAGGCCTATTTTTCCTGGGAGCTTGATCAGCGCCGGTTATCGACAGCCAGCCGCGCTTCCTGATCCCGCACTGCGCTTCCGTAGGCGACAGCGAGGTCTGCCCTGTTTTTCTTAACAGGTCTACCTACAGTCGGTGTTCCTGAGGGAGCCCGCCGGCATTACCTTGTATGTTGCTGTACTGTAGGTGGCCTGTTAAGGAAAACGAGGTAGGTTTCGCAGGACAAGACCCCCGTCTTTGCTGCGCCCCGCCGAAGTGGACTCGCGCGCTCCGTCCCCCACCCCTCGAACGGGTGGCAGCGAAGCTGGCGCCGAGTCGAAGTAGACGCGCGCGCTCCGTCCCCTACCCTTTGAACGGGTGGCGGCGAAGCTGGCGCCTAAGTCGAAGTAGACGCGCACGCTCCGTTCCCTACCCTTCGAACAGGTGGCGGCGAAGCTGGCGCCTAAGTCGAAGTAGACGCGCGCGCTCCGTTCCCTACCCTTTGAACAGGTGGCGGCGAAGCTGGCGCCTAGTCGAAGTAGACGCGCGCGCTCCGTCCCCTACCCTTCGAACAGGTGGCGGCGAAGCTGGCGCCTAAGTCGAAGTAGAC
Organism: Dendrocalamus latiflorus; assembly: GCA_017311315.1. Lineage (NCBI taxonomy): Eukaryota > Viridiplantae > Streptophyta > Magnoliopsida > Poales > Poaceae > Dendrocalamus > Dendrocalamus latiflorus. The sequence goes on along the minus strand of CM029648.1, from coordinate 10,016,847 downwards.
GCGCGCGCTCCGTTCCCTACCCTTCAAACAGGTGGCGGCGAAGCTGGCGCCTAAGTCGAAGTAGACGCGCGCGCTCCGTTCCCTACCCTTCGAACAGGTGGCGGCGAAGCTGGCGCCTAAGTCGAAGTAGACGCGCGCGCTCCGTTCCCTACCCTTCGAACAGGTGGCGGCGAAGCTGGCGCCTAGTCGAAGTAGACGCGCGCGCTCCGTCTCCTACCCTTTGAACGGGTGGCGGCGAAGCTGGCGCCTAAGTTTCGCGAACCCCGCCGCTGAGCGGTGACTTGGGGCCTTATGATGCGGTCCTGTGCTATAAAGACTCATGGAATCGCGCCGCCCCCTGATCTGCCAGGGTTAGGTTTCCGTACTCTGCGACCTGGCGCGTCTGGGGCACGCGGCGGCCTACGACTGGTGGGTGGTAGGATGCGGACGGTTGTGTGTTTGCAGCCGCTCGCCTCTTCCCTAGGCAAGGGGGACACGGGGCGGGCGGTGGATGGCGCGTGTCGGAGCTGTTGTGATGGCCCTTGGCGCCTGTGAGCCGCGTTCTTCCAGCGGGGGGTTGCGCTAGATGGGGGCTTGTACGACTGCGGTTGCGTCTCGTACACGGGCCGTCGCGACCCTTCGCTTTTAATCACGGGGAATCGCGCGGGGCGGGCCTTTACACCGCTGCGGTTGCATCCGGCACGCGGACCGTTGCGACGCTTCGGTAGCGGCGGCGCGGGCGAGGTGGCTTGAAATAGCCCCCCCGTAACAGCGTCCCCGCACCTTTACGCCCTCTTTCCTGTCTGCTCTGCCTTCCACACCTTCGCGCTACGCTCACCACTGCAACCTTTCCGTGGAAAGCGATGGCTTCCGGTGGCGAGCACGGCCAGATGGCTGGTGGCTCTGACATTCGCCGGCGACCCGCGCAGCTAAAGGTGAAATACGTGCTCGAAGAGCGCGACCCGGCGGCGGCTGACAAGGAGCGGCTGGCGGTGGAGGAGGGAGGCACGTTCTCCGGCGAGCTGGGCCCCTCGCTCGTGACTGAGAAGACGATCCAGGGGCTTCTGCGCGCGGGGAAGCTGTCCGAGCGCCAGGATGTACGACTGCCTGCCGCCGACGAGACGGAACCGCATCCCGAAAGATCGGAGGCGGTCGTGTTCGTCGCCTTTTTTGACGTGGGGCTCCGCATCCCAGCGACGGCTGTTGTGGGCGACGTGCTGCGGACCTTCGGGCTGGAGCTGGCGCAACTGACTCCGAACGCCGTGGCCCGGCTCGCGGTGTATAGCTGGGCCTTGCGCTCGGGAGCGTGTTGGCCCAGCGCCTCGCTGTTTGCCTACCTGCACGAGGCACGGCACCAGCCCAAGGACCGGAAGAACGGGACGGTGTCGAGCTTCGGCAGCGTCACCTTTATCCTTCGTCCATCGTGCAAGAGGCTCTTCCCCGCGAACTCAACTCGCGGGAAGTGGGAGTCCTACTGGATGAAGCGGTGGTTCTACCACCGCGTGGAGAGTGGGAGCGGCCTTGAGTGCACAGGCCGACCCATCGCGTTCAAGCCCTCGCCCGGCCGAACGCTTGACGATGCGGACAAGCAGAGGGTCCGACGGCTCGTAGGCTTGGCCGCCCGCTTCAACATGCGCGACCTCGCCGAGGAGTTCGTGATGTACGGCGTGGCACCGCTTGCCCGCGACTGGTGTCTCGCCGCCGAGAGGCGTCGAGACGACAACGTCTTGCCCTCGGTCTGCTTGCTGCCGGCGCCCGGCAATCTTCGTAAGCCTCGCTCGTGTCTGTAGTTTGCCAACGCCGAATGCGTTGTATGCTGATGGTCTTCTCCTTTGTTTCAGGGATTCCCTTAGAGGAGGCGGAGCTAGCCGCGCGCGTGTTACTGGGGCCGTACACCGGCAGGGAGCACAAGCAGCGTGCGGCGGCTGTTGCCGAGGCGGGTCTGGGGCGGATCAACCGCGTGTGCGAGGCTCTGGGCCTTGCTGCGCCGGACCGTGTCGCTCCGGACGACGGTACAGCGAAGGAGAAGAAGAAGAAAAGGGCCTCGTCTCGGAAGAGGGGGCGCGGCGGGGCGCCTGCCGCTAGTGTTTCCGAGGGCACGGCGGACGTGGAGTCTGACTCGGCGAGGTATGCCGACTCCGGCTTGGGCGGCGCAGATGTCGAAGGCGAGGTATCTTCGGCGAGCGCCCCGGACGGCGGGTCTGCCGCGAGCGGCCGAAGGGGGGAAGCCTCACCGCCCGCCGAAGTCACGGAGGCGGAACCCGTGCAGACCAGCGATGCCGGGGTGGAGCTTTCGGCCATAGTCGCTGTGGTGCCAATGGCGCCTCCCGCGGAGGCGCACGAAGCTGTGCTGCCTTTACCGACGGCAACAGAAACCGAGGTGCCCCCTGCGGCTCCCGCCACCATGGAACTTTCGCCCCCGGGCGTGGCAGCGACGGGGGCTTCGCTAACCGCGGCTGCGGGGGCAGTGCCGCTGCTGGCTGCCCCGGCTAAACGGCCGTGTGTGCGGCCGGAGCTCCACCGGACACCGCGGGGATTTGTCGTGTCCACGGGCATCAGGAGCCTGTGGGACGCCAGCGCAAGCGCCGGAGGCCCTGCGGCATATGCACCTTCGGCCCCTCTGACGACGCCGTTCACCGCGCGGGGACAGCCGCCGGCCTCCCTGGACGCGGAGGCTTCCGTCCGCGGCGGAACCATTCCTTCGGCTACCGAAGGTAAGGTGGCCAAGCTTACTCTGGTGTCTGCTTTTGTGCCTTGGAGTGGTCACCCGCCTCCTTATTTACAGCGTTGCTCATCCCGGAGGGGGAGCATCCGACGGAACCCGGGGCCTCCGAGCCCGCGAACCCTGCGGACTTCGTGCCGCCTCCGGAGACGCTGAGGGCGTGGCGCGGGATTGTGAATGATGCGGCCACGAGCGTCGACCCGCAAGTGCTGCAGGCCTACGGTGCGGGGCGCCTCGAGGACGCTTTCGAGGTGTCTGGGGTGAGGGTAAGTGCTCATGCGACCACGCCTGAGTTTAGCTGAGTTTGCTAAGTCTTTTCCCTTCTACAGACACTCGTGCTGGGGCAGGCCCTGCAAGCGGCCTATGCTCGTAGCCAAAAGGCGCTCGAGGATAGGCTGCGGGCCGCCGAGGGGGAGCTGCGCGAAGCCTCTGGCGCCCGCTCTGCCCAGGACGCCCGCATCCGCCAGCTGGAAGCGGAATGCGCCGAAGCGAGGGCGCACGCCGAGGGGCTTGTTGCGTCGGCGCGGGAATCAGCCGCAGCAGCTGCTGATGAAAAGTTCGCGGCGGAGCGGGACGGGCTCCTGGGGCAGGTCGCCGCGCTAGAGAAGGAGAAAGGCGAACTTGCCTTGACTCTAGCGGAGCGCAACCGGACGCTGGGCGACGCCTCGGTGGTTGCCTAGGAAGCCATGCAAGCGCTGGAGAGCCATCTGCAAGGGCTGGTGGCGAAGGTGCCGGGACGCGCCTTCGGTCCGGAGGATCTGTCTCGGACGCTCCGCTGGGTCGGGGATGCCGCCAACGTCGCGCGCGACGCGGCGACGTCCTTCGGCACCCACTGCGCGTACACTTCGGCCTGCTTGGTGTGCGCGCTCCTCCAACACCGCGGCTGTACGCATGTCGCCGGGCTAAATGACCCCCAGCTGGAGATGCCTGGCGGGGCTGGAGTAATGTCCGACGCCGTCCGCTCCGCTTGCCGTGCCCTTGGGCCCTTATGCGACCGGATCTGGGATCCCGTCGGGGCGGAAGCTGTACGAATCGAGCTCCAGAAGTCGCTCTACGGGACGGGGAGCCTCGGCCAATTTCTGGACGGGGTCCCTCGACGCGATGACGACGGCGCTGGGCCTTCCGAAGGCGCCGGGAACCCGCAGGTCTGATGCCGCGGCGCCTAGTGTAGGCGTGCGTTGTACTGCCCCTTGTCTTTGCTAATAAAGCGCACACTTTCTGCATGCATGCTGATTTTTTACCTATATCCCGGGCAGCTTCTGATGAGACGATGGTGTCCCGATCTTCCGATAGGATGATAACTATCGATTTTGGCGGAGGCGACCCTTGCGATCCGACTACAACCGAACGACGTCGCTTGCGCCTTAGCAATCGCTGAACCACACTCCAAGTTGTTATCAACCGTGCCAAGAACGCGGTTGACCTGACCACGAAGGTCTATTCCTGCATGCAACCGAAGAACACGCAAGAACAAGATAACAAGCAATCTGAAATTGCAAATATTTCTATTAAAATCAAAAGGTGGGATTCCGAAGGCTGTCTTGACAGGTGGTCGTCCGACACAACTGAAGAACAGAAGTTTGCATAATAGCTAAACCTAAACTCAACAAAATCCAACTCCTAACAAGGGAGGCGGCGGCTCCTTTATAGGGAGAACAACCAGGAGGGACGTCCAAAGTGCATGCTCTAGGGTTACAAGGCCCATGGGCCCAATTGGTGGTGGGCAGCATCCTTTTGACTCGGACTCAAAAACCAATGTGGATTGTTTTGATGATTGCAGCCGGCTCGGATGGAATTTTAAGATGGGGTTGAATCCTTTAGAAAGTAGACTTGATAAGCTTTCCATCAAGTCCAAGAACGTCCCAAACGGAGTCCGTATGAGAAAGTTACATCCGTTTAAATTTGCACCATTGCAGCAGTCCGAGTCTGATTCCAAAACGTGTCCAACTCGAATTCGTGCTTGACTTGGTCCCAAAGTGACGTGGTGACCTCCATTATTCCTTCCATGCATGTCCAATACTCCATGTCCCTTTCCTTCATCCTTTCCCAAATTCCTAAGCACAATTAAATCACTTGCATTAGGTAGCGGTCTATTCTCAGTAACATATGAAGGCTGAAGAAAAGAATTCACCTTTAGTTCAATCTTGATATTGGGCGCGATTGTCGTATGTGTTTGTGGCGTGGTCACATCATCCTCCCCTTCTTGATAGAAAACCGTCCTCGGTTTTAGCATATGTGTAGCCTCACGTATTGCATGATCTTCATCATAAATCTCGGTACATAATAACAAACGCAACAAACTCTCATTATGTAATATCATACGTTGTTTATCACACAAAGTAAAACCTTTTTGAAACGAGCTCACCTTATAATGTAAGTGATGCGTAGGAGCTCTTGTAATTGGAACAACAAGCATAGCAAATATGGTTGTATCCATAGGGGTCGTGTCCTCATCAGCTTCCCTGCTGGGGCCGGCTTCGGGCGGCCGACCTTTCAACCCGACGATGCCTTCGACGGTGGCGAAGGGCCGAAGAGTCGCTCGATTTTTGGGCGAGCCGGCCTTCTTCGAGCGAGGCCCCAGCTTTAGCGCGTGTTAAGGACGAACCCGCGGGGTAGCGGCTTAGAGCGGCCGGGGTGTTGGCGGACCTTTGTACATGTGATCCTTCCGGTAAACAGACCTCTTGGTATTTTAAGATGTGCTCTGTGTGTTGATGCCGCCGTTGGCGACGTAGCTACGCCAGGGTTCCGTAGACCGGACAGTCCGCGGACTGACGTATGCGGAGGCAGACCTCCGCAATTTGCCTTGCTTTATAGACCGGAGACTCGCGCGTGCGGAGGTAGGCTCGACGCTACGTCTTCTTTATAGTCCGGAGACTCGCGCGTGCGGAGCTAGGCTCGACGCTACGTCTTATTTAGAGTTCGTGGACTATTGCGTGCGGAGCTAGGCTCGACGCTACGTCTTCTTTATAGTCCGGAGACTCGCGCGTGCGGAGCTAGGCTCGACGCTACGTCTTATTTAGAGTCCGTGGACTATTGCGTGCGGAGGTAGGCTCGACGCTACGTCTTCTTTATAGTCCGGAGACTCGCGCGTGCGGAGCTAGGCTCGACGCTACGTCTTATTTAGAGTCCGTGGACTATTGCGTGCGGAGCTAGGCTCGACGCTACGTCTTCTTTATAGTCCGGAGACTCGCGCGTGCGGAGCTAGGCTCGACGCTACGTCTTATTTAGAGTCCGTGGACTATTGCGTGCGGAGCTAGGCTCGACGCTACGTCTTCTTTATAGTCCGGAGACTCGCGTGTGCGGAGCTAGGCTCGACGCTACGTCTTATTTAGAGTCCGTGGACTATTGCGTGCGGAGCTAGGCTCGACGCTACGTCTTCTTTATAGTCCGGAGACTCGCGCGTGCGGAGCTAGGCTCGACGCTACGTCTTATTTAGAGTCCGTGGACTATTGCGTGCGGAGCTAGGCTCGACGCTACGTCTTATTTAGAGTCCGTGGACTATTGCGTGCGGAGCTAGGCTCGACACTACGTCTTCTTTATAGTCCGGAGACTCGCGCGTGCGGACCTAGGCTCGACGTTACGTCTTATTTATAGTCCGGAGACTCGTGCGTGCGGAGCTAGGCTCGACGCTACGTCTTATTTAGAGTCCGTGGACTATTGCGTGCGGAGCTAGGCTCGACGCTACGTCTTCTTTATAGTCCGGAGACTTGCGCGCGCGGAGCTAGGCTCGACGCTACATCTTATTTAGAGTCCGTGGACTATTGCGTGCGGAGCTAGGCTCGACGCTACGTCTTCTTTATAGTCCGGAGACTTGCGCGCGCGAGGGCGTCCCCCCGGTGCGTATTTTATTTATACTTAGTCCCGTCACCTTGGCGACGGCGAGTGCACACGCGAACGTGCGTCTTTGGTTTATACTCAGTCCCGCCCTCCCTGGCGACGGCGAGTGCACACGCGAACGTGCGTCTTTGGTTTATACTCAGTCCCGTCCTCCCTGGCGACGGCGAGTGCACACGCGAACGTGCGTCTTTGGTTTATGCTGTGGGGGCGCGCGCGTTGGCCAGGCCGGCGCGCGCCCTCACCGCGTGCTTATATGTGACGAAGAAAAATTAACGGCAAACGGCGATCTTCATTATATCCCCGTTTGCGCGGGTGAGCGACTACAAAGGGTGAATATACTGACCGTGTGCCGTTGGTGCGGCCGCAGCCTCTAGTCGCTAGACCTCTGCAAGGCCCACGCAGGCGCGTATGGATGACCCCACGGACCTCCGCGCTGTGACGTCGGCGCTAAGGGCGTCGCTGGGCTTCGCGACGCGGGCATCTGGTGCCTGGCTCGATGCGCCGAGCCATATCTTGGTCGCCTCGGACGGTGATGATGGTCCGGGGACCCGGGACCTTCATGCACAGATAGCCGTGATGTGGTACCGCGCCGAAGGAGTTAAGGATTGGGCGCCCCAGTATGGCATTGTAGGGATACGGGAGGTCGACTACGTCGAAGGTGGCCTCTTCGGTCCGCACATTGTTATCTCGACCGAAGGAGACTTGAAGGCCGATCTGGCCCAGCGCCCGCAGGGGCTGTCCCCCAAAGCCCTGCAGTGGGATTCCCGAGGGCCCCAGGCGGCTGCGAGGGATCCCCATCTGGTCGAAGGCCGCCGCAAACAATACGTTTGCGGAACTACCCCCGTCCACCAAGGCGCGCCCCACGTCGCATCCCGCGATGGTGACCCGGATGACCAGGGGGTCCTGATGAGGGAAGTCCACACCTTGGGCGTCCTCAGGTGTGAATGTAACCTCGTGCCGCGCCCATTCCGGTGGTGCTTGCGCTGGGTATGCCGCCACGTGATGTAGCCTTCGCGCGTAGGCCTTCTGCTGCCGCGCCGAGGCGAATTCCAGCGCAGAGCCGCCGGATATGACATTAATGACCCTGCGGTAGGTTGCGTCCGGGGCTTGCAACGACAGGAGGCCCTCCCGAGGCTGCTGTACGTGAGCTTGAATCCGCAAGGTGCCTTCCTGGGGTTGCATTCCCTGCGCCTGTACCTGCATCCCCTGCGCCTGTACCTGCATGGGGGCCTCTTATGGGAATTGGACGTGGGCCACCGCAGGCGGGCGCGCCTCCGGGTTCCTGTCCCTAGCGACGCTGTCGCGGAGCGCCGCGATGGAGGTGCAGTTGCGGGTATCATGACTGCCGCGGCCGTGGACTAAGCACCACAGTCCCTGATGCTGGTCGTCGTAGTCTCCACGACCCTTATCGTCGCGGCCCCTGCCACGGCCGCGGCCCCGGCCACGGCGCCCCCGGCCGCCTCGGCCCGCTGGAGCACCCTCGTCGGACCCGCCTTCGATGTCGAGGACGTACCTGTTCCGCCTCGACCTTTGCTGGCCGCGCTTGGGCTGATCCGATGACTCCTTATGCGAGTTGTCCCTGCGGTCGGGCGCGTCCCTGGACGACCCCTGCTTACGCTTTCCCTTCGAAGAGCCGCCCTTCGGCGGATCTTCGGTTTTTGCCGAGGCTCCGGCCTGGTTAGTGTCGGAGTCGTCACCTTGCCTTCGCCGCGCGTCTTCTTCCGCCCTGGCGTATTCTTCCATCTTGTCGAAGAGCTTCGCCACCGTCTTGATTGGCTTCCGCGCATTGTATTCGGCCATCGGGCCCGGACGAAGGCCCTGTATGGCTGCATTGACGATGGTGGTCTCGTTGACGTCCTTCACTTGGCATCGAATCTTGGCGAAGCGTTTGAAGTAATCTCGGAGCTTCTCCGAGGGTTTTTGCTTCACGGCGAAGAGTTGGTCCGCCTCGACCCGGTCGACGTAGTTTCCTTGGAAGTTGTTGTGGAGGCGGACGCGGAGCTGCTCCCACGCGTAGATGGAGCCCGGCTCTATGGTAAAAAACCAAGAGAGCGCCACTCCTTGTAGCGCGAGGGGGAGTCCCTTCGCCTTCGTGGTGTCGTCTCCGCCCGCGGCTTCGATCGCGGTTTCGTATACGCGCACGAACTCACGGGGGTCCGTGTCGCCTTTATACGAGTCGATGGCGCTAGGGAACTTGAAGTCTTCGGGCCACGCCGCCTGCTGCAGCCCCGCCGAGAGCGGGGACTCCGGATCCACGCGCCGCAGCGGCACGCGGCTGGACGTGGGGGCTCGGACGCGATTACTGGCGCGGTCGGCTGACTCCGAGCCTCTTGTATATCTCTGACGGCTCCGCGAAGGTCCCCCAGCTCCCGCTGGAACGCGTTGAGAGCCGCCAGCAGGGCACTTTCCATCGGCGGTGCAGGCGGGGTCGCCGGTACTCCCGGCGGGCGGATCGGCGCGGGGACGACCGCGTCGCGAGGCCCCGAGCTGCCGGTCGCTCCGTCGTGGCTACTTCGGACCACCCGGTCCGCGCCACCAGCGAGGGTTGCCGTGGGGGCAGCGAGGCCGGCTGCCGTTGCGTCGGCGGGGTCGGTTGCCGTCGCACCCGCGTCGACGTCTTCGACCGCGGGGTCGGCCGCTAGGCCCGTCCCCGCGACGCCGGTAGCGGGGTGGGTCGTCGCGGTGCCGGTGCCGGGGGCGATCGTCGTGGTGCCGGTAACGAGGTTGGTCGTCACCGCGCGAACGCCGGCGTCTTCGGCCACCATGCCTGCGTCGACGCCCGCGTCCGCCGCTGCCGATGCCGAAGCCCTGGTGCTCATACGGTGCTCCGGGCCGACCACCTTCTTTCCCTTCGCCGCCGCTGAAGAAGCTTTTTTCGGTGCCATCTTTTTCCTTCGGTCTTCAGGCTTGTCTTCGTCCTCCCCACGGACGGCGCCAACTGTTGTGGCTACAGACCAAACAGAGAGAGAGATGGTAGTGGAGAGTGATGAAGATAAGTGTAATGGCCTGGGTCCTCCCCATGGCTTCCTCTCATATATATATACACATGAGGAGTGCTTTTACAGTTATACCCTTACATCTAGTTATCCCATCTGGGGGCAGTTATGTCATTACACATGGCCTATTCTGGGCCTTATAATCTCCTACCAGGCCTGCTGGGTTTAGGTGGGGGCCACCCCTACGACAACCGGTAAAATGAAAAGAACCGTAAACTATTTACCTTTTTGTCTTGGAGTTCTTTGAATCCCATGAAACCCTTTTCATGTTTCTTTTACTTTGCCTTCGGGACTAAACCTTCCAAACACTTAGCACACATGTTAGTCCCATATTCTCATAATGTCATTAATTACCAAAACCAACCTTTTAGGTGCCTAGATGCTTTCAGCCTTCTCCTTCCTTCCTCTCTTCCTCCCCCACTCTCCTTCCTATTTATCGCAGGTGACCAAGCTCGTGCTGACCCCAACCTTACTTTCGCATCTTCTCTGGATTTGGAAGTCTTCGCCGTGCAGGATTCAAATCCCTAGATCCCCACGCTCAGCTTCCTTTCCATGCCCCTTCCTTATTTTCCCCCTGAATCCACACCTTCATGATCTTCGACAAGAAATTGTGGAGCTGGCCCCTTCTACGACCCTATAAAACCCCTCCCAAGCACCCCTACCACCGCACCACCCTCCCCTTACCTTCTCTCTCTCCCGAGCTTTGAGGCACTCTCGCACCGTGTGGCTCTGCTCCTGAGCCCCGGACCGACTTCGGTGAGCTTTTTCGGTTGCTTCATGCCACATCGAGTCTCTCCATCACCACCTGGAGCATCTACGCGTCATCACCAACTCCGCTCACCTCTTCACCATGCGAAACACTGCCAAAGGCTCGAATCCACCGAAGCATTGCCGTCCCCACCATCTCATTCTTGCCATTGGCCATCCACTATCACCCTCCAGTAACCCCGCATGTACCAGTCAACTCCTCTCGTATCCCTCATACGATTGCACCCATCGCCACCCACCAGCAGTCACCGGAGCACTAGCAAACGCCGTCCCTGAGAAACCACTACCGTCGACTGAGCCACGCCACACCATGTGGCTGCCACCACCTGGGACAGCCGCCCACATGGACTCACCATGTTGAACCTTGCGCTAGGCCCACAATGGACCAAATTCGGTGCCGTGGACTAGGTCTACAAGACCTATTAGTGGTCGAGGTCTTTTCCAGTACAAAAATAATTAAGGCAAATTATAAAAATCCTCACTGACATCATAATTATATTTTTTGTCCTTTATAAAAATAATTCCAAAAATTCTATTTGTTATTTATTTCTCAATTTCTTAGAATTAAAAATTTTGAGAGCTTGCTCTCCTTCATCCTAGCTACAATTGGGTCCATTCAAATTTCTAAATTCATCTAAAATCACAATCTACACACATCTACCATCCTCTTTAAATTTTGGAGTTTATTTGAATTTATTTGGATTTTAGTTTGAATTTAGCTTGTTAATTTCACGTGTAGATTGTGACGGTTCTGAAGAATTCTACTTCGTCGATTCTCATCAATCCGTGGAGCAAGGTAAGTTACATACCTTGTCATGTTGATCCTAGTTGCAAATAAAATTATATTATTTCAAATTATATTGTAGTCCTAATTTTATTCATTGTATTTCAATTCTACTTTTAACTTAGTTAATACCTATTTGTTATGACACCTATGATTTCGCAAATCCTTATAACTTGTCACCTTAGAATAAAACTTTGGTTAGTACTCTAGTATGGGCTAGAGAACTTTTGTAGCAAATACTTAAACATGCCTAGAAATAAAATGATGAGTTTTAAAATATATTCTTGACTTAAGTGAATTAAGAAGGACTATGAAATATTTGGCAGAATAAAATATAAAACTTAGTTTAGACTTAGGCAAATGGTTAGGTGGGGGCACTCGATGGCACAAGGGGTATATGGAAAGTCTCCCTAAGTCAATTATGGACGATATATGAGCTACTGCTACAAAGCCTATTGTACTACCACAAGGCTAGTATGGGACCGTCCTAGCTGATTAATTTGTAGGTTCCAACCTGAGACTATTGTACTACAAGCCTATTTTACTCATTGTGGGCTGAATATGAGCATGGTGTAGGCCGCGAGAAGTCTCACACAGCATAAGAGGGGGCCCTGATTTAGTGGATTCTTTATTGGGTTGAAACCTTAGTGGAGGTAGGACCAGGTTGACGGCTTCACATTATAAAAGCCTTATTACGATTACTCAGTTGCATCCCTACAGAAGTGTGTAGTGGCCGACAACATGAGTTAATCATATCTTATGGGTAAAGTTGTACCACTTTTGTAGAGTGTTTCAACTATCTTGGATAGCTATGTCCACGTTCATTGGTATGTCGAGTAAAAATTTTCACATATTAAACTTTGTTTTCAAAACTGGTTTAAGTGGAATTGTGAAATCTTTTGGAGAAAGATAGTCTAGGTGGGATGCCCATGGTTAGGTTAGTGTCAGAATGATGCCTGCGCTAATGATATTAATTTGTTTAAATTACTATCTTTACTTACTGTATTAAATTTAGCCTTTTCCTATCTATTTATTGTATTTCTTTAAATGTTTTACGCTAAATTAACCATATATGCCATCACTTGATAGCCTTGTATTTTTATTACATTTCCCGTGTAACTTGCGGGGTACATTTTGTGTGTTCACCCTTGCTAAATTCTGTTGCTCAAAGGAGGAGGACTTTTATTATGGTAAGGATCAGGATGAGTAGGTCATGTCTTACTGTCTCTTACCCGTGGGTAGGCTCTCTGGGCTTCACTATTTTATATACCTTGTTTCCATTGTATTTACCTTTATATTTAGCCAATGGTCTATGAAAGATGTAAAACTTGGTCATAAGGCCCATACTCTTTTAATCAATAAAGTTTGTTATTATGCTTGATATGCATCATTGTTTACACTATGTGTACTAGCTTTTCCTAGATTGGTGCAATTGACACAAAGGATTCAAAGGTGTTGTTTTCGAGTCTGACAGATATGGTATCAGAGCTGTAATGACTATAAGACGTGATCGTAGATAGAGTAGAAATGTTTCACCCTAAAGGACATATTTTAATAGAAGATATAATTTCAAAAATCTTGTAATAAATTATCTCTCCCAATCTTTTCTCAACCATGTTCTTTTATTAAAATTGTCTTCTGATTCTTTTTCTTCTCAAATATTTTAGATGGCCGAGACCCCGACTAATATTTCCCATGGAATCCAAGCCGGTCACTTAGCCACCTGCCTCTGGAAACTGCTTTAGTAGCTGAAGTTCAAAGCGCAACCGATCTACCAGGGATACCTCTAGACCATTGGCAATTAGAAACATTGGAGGGTGGAGGTACTGATCTTCGCCAACATAGGGGATGACACCGCTTTCCATACTTTCGATGCCCCACAAGTCCAGGATACCTTCTTCACTAGTATTCAAGATGCTACATGAGAAGCCATCCGTCAGCTAAGGGATATCTACAAAGTAGAACTGAGAGGCACCACTTTTCGATTCTACCCCAGCAAGTACCCCACCAGCTCCAACAACCTCTTCATAACCACAAAAAACAAAGACGACCCCCGGTTTGTCCAACAGGTGGAGCTCACCAAGGCTCTAGACTATCTTTACCAGTCTCCTACTAGCTCTGCAGGGCAGAAGAGGAGTTAGCTGAGATCCATTCTAGAGATGACAGTTCCTTAATACATGGAGAGAAAAACATTGAGTTGCCACTAAAGAAGTGTTGCACCGGGGATAAGCATAAGCACCTAGCCCTATTTAAACCAGCCTCTTAGGTTACTATGAGTTTTAAATATTAGGTTAAATAAAAGAATGTGCTTGTGAGTTGTTATTTCTTTGTCAACAACCACAAGCTTATCTAAAATGTTAATACTAAATAAAGTTGCTTTTGCTAAGTTGTTTATCTTATTTGGAAGTTTTCTTATGTTTGTTTGTGGGATGGATATAAAACCCCCTCTTGATCTCTTTATCTTTTTCTTATGTTTGTTTCTTATGTTTCTTATTTGGAAGATTTCGATGCTCGGCTGTGGTTGGAAATCTTAACACGACAGTGGTCAAAAATTTTGACACAACAGCAGTCAAAGATCTCGACACGGCAATGTTCAAAGATTTTGACACAATGGTAGTCAAAGAATTCGACACCCGGCTGTGGTTGAAAATCTCGACAAGGTAGCGGTCAAAGATCTCGACATGGCATTGGTTGAAGATCTCGACATAGCAGCAGTCGAAGATTTTGATTCCTAGCTGTGGTTGGAAATCTCAACATGGCAGCGGTGGAAGATGTTGACACAATGGCAGTCGAAGATTTCGATGCCCAACTGTGGTTGGAAATCTCGACACGTCAGTGGTCGAAGATCTCGACACAGCGGTAGTTGAAGGTTTTGATAGTGCTGCCAGATTTTGTCTTCGACTGTTGTGGTTGTCTTTGTGTTCAACTACTGTGGTTTTCTTTTTTAGTACGTTTACTTTAGTTCTCTTTTCGACTTCGATTGCTTTTAGTTCTTTTATTCACTTCGACTGCAATGGTACTACTATCTATCGAGAGAGCTATGGCTTGTCACTGATGAGGGACTCCTCGACAGATGGGTCCTAAGCTAAAATGGAGTTAGGACCTCGATTTGCATGCCTAGGTGAAAAATCGAGGACCAACTTGGAGGATAGGGTGGTCGACGGTGTGGTCCTACGGTGGCGGAGACAAAGGAAAGGCACTACGGGGCTATGAGCTACTAGTGCTTGATTCGGTGCTAGGGGAGCTTCCATGGGGGAGGAGAAACTCACCAAAGATGATGACGGCACTAAAAAAAAGATGATGACGACACTCAAAAAGGAGTGGACGAGGCTAGCATCGGAGACCTCATTGGCAACGATGGGGTCCGCGGCAACAATGATGTCTGGCAATAGAGAAACTACAAAAAGGGTGTGCATGAGCTTGCATGCATGCATGCGAAGGTATGGGTGAAAGGAATCGAGGTACGGCTCACCAGAGAAAGGAAGTCTTATGGCAGCGTCCTTGTCAGAGATGAAGAAGAAGGCATAGTTCGAGTGATCCATAGAGTGATCCACTGCAAGGAAGGTTAAACAAATGAGTAGGGTGCACAAGGAAGAGATAAGGCATGTTGCGACAGAGCTGGGAAGGAGAGAAGCTCACAAGAGTAGCTAGCACACAGTGGCGTGCTCGCCGGTGTCCCATATGACTTTAGTTTCTCAACATTCCAAAGAGTAGAGTGCTCAAGGATCGTGTGCAAGAGACCAGAGGGCGAGCTGAGGAGAAAATGGTATGTTCGGAGGGTTTTATAGGCATGGGAAGGCAACTGAGCAGAGCGGTCGAAACTCATTGTGGGATGCGAGGCACGGAAGGAGACAAGGGGAAGATATCTGTCGTGTTTGAGGCAACAGGTAGATGTAGTTGGCAGCAGCAGCAGAGGAAAAATTGTATGAGTGGCGTCAGAAACCAGGAGCAGCTTGAGCTACGACCACGGTGGAGTTGGCGTATGCGCGTGAGGTGGAAGATGAACCCTGTCAGCGGACCTGACGCATCAGCGAGTGCAGAGAGGCACCCTAATGGGATTTGTCTTACCATGCAAAGGGTTTAGGAGCCGTGTGTTCGAGTAGTTGCGTGTTCGAGAGCTTGTGGCAGAACTTGCTAGCTGGTCGAAGCTTCTCGAGTAAGTGCGGAGCGGTCGAGGGCTAACTTAATAGTTGTGATGCACAGATGGGAACCAAGCCAAGATGCATGGAGGAAAGGCGAGGCGCAGAGCATGGCCACATCAACGCAGTACAGGTGGAGTGGGGATATGGTGGTCACGACATCCAAATGATGGGTAGCACATCCAAAACAAAGGGCTTGTGCAGCCATGGTTTCTCTGCATGCTAGCACGTGGGTTAGCTTGGGTGGAAATTACAAGGTAGCACAGCGGGGAGGAGACAACTTGACCTGGCATAGTGTGGGCGCGGAGCCGAGAATCACGTGAAGTGAGCAGGAGAAGGGAGTGGCGCGAGCCTGAGTCACGTTGCGCATTGTCCAGCTAGGTGGTGCGACAGAATGGGGTGCAGCCGATGGAATTCGTGGCGGGGTCGAGACGAGGCGGGAGCACAGGGCATGGGCTGTCAGCAGATAGGAGAAACAACGGGCGTAGTATCAAAACAATGAGCATGGCGTCAAAACCAGTGGCCTGTGCTCGTGCAGGCTGGAGGTGGAAGAAGAGTACTGCAAGTGGGCCACACTCGGCAGTGAGAGAGTGAATATCTATTAGACTCATCAGATGGGCTCGAAAGATTTACAAAATATTTGTGAATGCTCTTGATATAGAGTTGATATTTGTGTAAAATTTTAGAGCTTTATATTCTCTAGATTTCTCTAGAAAAATATGAGAAGACTTCTTGTTAAATTTAGATACACTTATTTGATTTAGGTAACTTCGGAACTTGCTTTGATATTTATTCTTAATGCCAAAATTATACTTGTGGTTTTTTAAAATGGTTTCCACCATGAGTTTTCTGATGTCAATTTTTAATCATCTTTTTAATTTTTATAAGTTGGTCTTAATCTATGATTTGCATTACATGCAATTTTGATTTTGAAATTCAAACTTTTCAAAGAAACCTAATAAAGAGCTAAGGAAATAAAATGCATTCAAAGAGTTTAAATTTTTTCTCATATTTACATGCCCTATAATTTGGGATGTTACATATCCTTGGCTTCCAAATTCCTTTGACGCCGACGCCAAGACAACGGCTAATTCCTTTGTCATTGCTAGTGTACGAAACTGGGATTTGGGTTGGGATTAGTTTAGGTTGAACAGAAAGTTCATATCACCAGTGGAAAAAATTGTGTCAACACGGAAAGTCCATACTATAATCTATACTACAAGCCAACTTGGAAGTAGAAGGCACCGTAAAAATTATCTTTGTTGCGAAGTCAACCTATAGTTAAAAAGCAGAGCTCTCCCGAACAAGCACATCTCTGTCACCAAAATCCGTGCAAAGAATAACCAACCCCAAGAACGTCACCAATATATTTGAAGCTACTTGACTGAAGTCTCTGCATGCCCAATCCCAAATTCCTAATGCATGCATGCGTACATGCCTCACAGTTCACACACAGTTCAACCTGGAAAGAGTTGGTCAGAGAAAGAAAAAAGGATATATACCTAGCAGTAAAAACTAGAGGACAGGGCGAATGCTCGCCCATAGCCTGAAAATAGCAAAGGCAAGACCAACATGCCTTGAACGTAGCAAACGTGTCTCCTCTCTGGAGCAGCATATCTTTTGCGACATCTCTGCATCGGCGAGGAGAAGCAGTAGGACGAAAATGGCTTCCAGGAACAATGCTACCAGGGTCTTGTTCGTCCTCATGGTCGTGTGCGCCGCGAGCGCAACAAAAAGGGCCGTAGCAAAGGAAACCGCTGCTCCTGCCCCTGCGCCGGAAGGCGCCGCAGAGGCGTCCGGAACCAGCGGGACCTTCGACATCACCAAGCTCGGCGCAACCGCCGACGGCAAGACGGACAGCACAAAGGTAATTTTTATAGGAAACACACTTCGATTTGCGCCATCACCGGATCCAGTAGTCCGTTGATGCCACGGGGGATGCTTTCGCTGACCGACAAGGAGCTGCGACGAACGCTTTCAGGCGCTCCAGGATGCGTGGAAGTCGGCCTGCGGGGCGGCCGGGAAGCCGACGATCCTCATCCCCAAGGGCGAATTCCTGGTTGGCCCCCTCAACTTCAGCGGGCCGTGCAAGGGCGATGTCACCATCCAGGCTCCAGCTCGACGGCACCCTTCTGGGCTCCACCGACCTGACCAAGTACGAGGCTAACTGGGTGGAGATCCTGCACGTCGATAACATTGTCGTCACCGGCTCCGGCACGCTCGACGGCCAGGGCAAAGCCGTCTGGACCAATGACTGCAAGGCCTTGCCCAACGTACGTGCATGCATATAAACACGAATACATATCGACATTCCTTGGACGTCTGTAATGTAATATTGGTGCGTGCATGCGTGCGTGTATGTGTGGTGTAGACGCTGGTGCTGGACTTCGTGAAGAACGGGACCGTCTCCGGCATCACGCTACTCAATGCAAAGTTCTTCCACATCAACATATACATGTCCACGGACGTGACCATCAAGAACGTGACCATCGCCGCGCCTGCAGACAGCCCCAACACCGACGGCATCCACATCGGTGACTCGTCCAATATCGCCGTCACTGATGCGACAATCGGTACCGGAGACGACTGCATCTCCGTCGGGGCGGGAAGCGCCCACGTCAGCATCACCGGCGTGACCTGCGGCCCAGGGCAGGGCATCAGCGTGGGCTGCCTCGGGATGTACAAGGGCGAGAAGGACGTGACCGAAGTCACCGTCAGGGACTGCGTGCTGAGGAGCAGCACAAACGGCGTTCGCATCAAGACCTACGAGGACGCGCTGTCGCCGATCACGGCGTCGAAGCTGACGTTCGAGAACATCAAGATGGAGGACGTGGCCAACCCCATCATCATCGACCAGAAGTACTGCCCCGAGAAGATCTGCAACACCAAGGGCAGCTTCACGGTCACCGTCAAGGACGTCACGTTCCGGAACATCACCGGCACATCGTCGACGCCGGAGGCCGTGAGCCTGCTCTGCTTGGACAAGCAGCCCTGCAGCGGCGTGGAGCTCCTCGATGTCAAGGTGGAGTATAGCGGCAAGAACAACAAGACCATGGCGCTGTGCAACAACGCCAAAGGCATTTCCAAGGGCTCCCTCGAGGCCCTGGCTTGCCTGAACTGATTTGATCTCTGATCTAGTATACTAGTCTCTCTCTTCCTTCTTATTCCGATTCTGTTTCTGGCTAGAGAAGAAACAGATTGGTCCCAGGGATCATCCATCTGTCCCCCCTAGATTGATCATTACACTGCGTTAACTAATCCTTGCTTGTACCGGTGCGAAGCCAGCAGAACGCGAGACATTTCATAGATTGATCTGATTAGTTGAATTTTGGTTGTTGAGACTTGAGAGTGACTATGGTACATGTGTATGTATTTTTATACACTTCACATCTGCCTTTTTATGTTCTATACACATTTCGCATACACCTTTTTGATGTTCTGAAGTTTTCAGCGTATGTATTTTTGTACACTTACATACACTATATGAAGTTCTCGAACGTCACTCACCTCCATGTCCGGCGACAAAATTGGGTAGGAAAAACCTAGCCATCCCCTCTCGTAGTGGCCCAGCCAAGCCAGCCTAGCGCTCGCTCTCTCTTTTGCCGTCATTGGCCCTGGTCCCACCTATTAGCCGCCACTATGCTTCTTCCTCCTCTCCTCTCTCGCACGCCTGAACTTATCCCTTTGCGTGTGTTGTGGGGTGGCCCAACCCCCCGCGACTGGGCCGTGCAACTAGTTCAACATATAATAGGCCAAATAGTGTATAAGAATATACCAGTGTAAATATACCAATGTACCATCATCCTTTGTAAGTACTAAGGGGTAGAATAGGGATTTCTCATTCTACCCCACTCATATATATATAAACCCCTAGCTAGGAGGGGCAAAGGAGGGACATACTCTCATTCTTACCAACTCTCTCGTAGATCTGGCTCTCTTCTTCCTCTTCTATGAGTCCCCTTCTCTACTGTTTGGCTTGTAGCCACAACAGATAGTGCCGTCCGTGGGGACGACAGGAAGTTGCGTATGGAAGAGATTTCTCTAGCGTTCAACAAAAGCGGCGGCTATGTGGATCTTTCCTGTTCCTGGGAGCATATAGTTAGTATCTTGCAGACCACCAGCGACAGATAAGTAGTTCACTCGCTAAAAACTTTGACATCCTGACTACAGAGGTGTATTTGCTTCGCCTATGTATTTCGCCATGTTTGGTAGGCGGTATATCGAATAGATCTAATCGTTGCCTCAGCTCCGCTGGGAGTGTTCATGCAGGGAAATGATGTCTTGGATGACTTGAGGATCCAGATCCAGATTTGGTAGATCTGAGTGGGTGAGATGTACGGGCTTTGCCTGTATACCCTGCTATGCTCTCTTCACGCGTGCATGCATACTTGTAACTCGTGTTTGCTGCGTAAATGATTGCATGCACATACTTCTTGGCTATTGAGGCATCCAGTAGCATATACGTACATGAGACTTGTCTCAGCGGAAGTCATCGCGCGGAGACCTTGCGACGAGGCGACGGTGCAAGCGAACACTGCTCCGATTCCGTGCCCTCGCCCCAGTCTCCGCCCTGCCGAAGTTGGTTTCCGGCCTCCGCCCCCGCCGAGTCTCCGCACGTCCGCAAGGAAGCCACCCATGCATGCGCCCAGACCAGCGAAGTCTATCCAAGTAGCCATCCGCGCGCGCGAACTTGTGACGACCCGCCTTATTACCACGGGGTAATAACGCTGGTCAACGGATTATTATTCGTTTTAGCCAATAAAACATTGCTTTAACGAATAATAAGCCATTCAGAGTATTGCACAGAACAATCATTAGAGGTAGAAATTTACATACATTCACAATGCCACGCAGGGCTAAATATTACATAACAGTTGCAGTTCTAGATATTACAGATAGAAAGTAGCACAAACTTCTAATTATACAGAGGTGTTCTAATTATACAGGAGAGAGTACAAATACAATACACTAATAGCACAGATACCCTAAAGGTCGAGTCCAAGCCGCACGCAAGTCTCTACGACTCCCAATCGTCGTATGCGGCGTAATCCTCAAGCGGCTCATCCTCGTAATAATCTCCCTCTCCGGGAGAGTAATACTCCTCTGCGGAGGCATCCTCCGCGCCTGACTCTAGCTGGCTATCCTCTAAGCAAAGGAAGGAATAACAAGAGTGAGTACAGAGTACTCAGCAAGTTTATATAACAAAATGCAAGAAATGATTTTGATACCATTCCCAATTAACATCTTTCATATTCCACCACCTTGTTCCCAAATTACGTTTAGGGAAATAGGTTTTTAAGTTGTTGCAAAATATCAAGTTATTATTTATAAATCTACTGAACACCCGTATGAACAGCAAAAACCCCTATAAGTTTCCGTAGTTCTCCTTCCCCGGAGACAGGCATGAATTCATGATTTTAAATAGCATTGCGCAAGCTTGTATCACTTTACCCATCATCACTCTGTTCGTGTTGGCCCATAGGATTATCCGCAATTCCTTTGAAGCGGCGCCCAGAACAGAGTACAGTACAATTATCTCTAGCTTAGTAATTATATCTCCACCCGGTTATACACAATCAGCAGCCTGGATCACACAGACCCACTGAAAACGACATAACCGTTGGCTGGTAGGGTACTCCGACCCTTCCCCAGCCCCCACTCCGCGTAATATAACGCCAATGCGCAACCCGCCTGTGGGTTCTTACGCTCCGGTCTTATACCGGTTCCTTTGGGCCTATCCCATAAATAAAATCACTCCTGTGGAGAATATAACACCTCACTAGAGCACCGACTGCCCGTGAAAACGGAACGTTGGTTGATACGAGTTGGTACGGTCTGTTCATATGAATGAAGTTGGTAGGACCTTATATTTTATTCTTATGCAGAGGTTCCACGCCTCCCACTCACACCTGCCCTGGCAACCTCTGCCCACCTTTTTACTACTAATAGGGCCAACTGCTCCATCAGTTGCCCTCGCTTCCATTCTTTTGCAATCATCGTATTAATTTAAATCTTCTTTTATTTTTCCATGCAGGATACTATTAGCATACTGTAAAATGCTGATTTGTACTGAATCTATTTTGAAGACTTGTTCAAAGGATACTTGCCTGATGTTATATTATCTTGCTGAATATCCTCACTACCCTGGTATGTTTCCTTTGGTAGATTCAGCCTCTTTCCTGCTATTTAGACTTGAATTAATCTACGGTTCAACTATTTATAAGATTCTGGTCAACATAATATTTCTATTAATTACATTCAGGATTCGCTCATTTTTCCTTTCATTCCTTTGTACAGAGTATAATAGTTCCCAGTTCATTTTAGTGGTGATCACAAATTACATGCAAGAAATGAGCAATTACAGATTATTACATTCTAACTAATCATTTTAATTAATGGCGAAGTTGGCAATATTAGCTAAATCATATGCATGGGCATGCTTATAATTATTCTATCTCATGGCAATTAATCATGAAATGTATTTATAATCTACATAATTTCTTATTAAGATTGCTATTGGTATCATCTTATTTGTGCCCTATTTGGCTCTATGGTTAACTGCCCCCTGGTTTTGGGTTTTTACTGGGCATTCGGCCTCCCCTGGCTGCCGACGCCTCTTCTCCCTCTCTTTTACTCCACCGACGCCCCCTCCTTTTTCCTCTGCCGACGCCTCTCCATCCCCCTCTCCTTTTCTTCCTTTCTCGCTCGGCCTCCCTGCTCTCCTTCTCACGCCGCCTCTCCCCCGCCTCCTTGCCTCAGCGCCGCCGCCCGGTTTGGCCTTCCTCACGCGCCGCCTCTCCCTCGCGCCCGCGCCTCGGCCCCGATGCTCGGCGCCTCTCCTCAGTGCCGCTCCCCCCCTCGCACCGGCTCCCCGCCGACTCCTCCTCCGGCCAGCCGTTCCCGCCGGGTGACCCTCGCCGCTTGGGGATCTCCGGCCAGATCTGACCCACTCAGATGTTCCTCCTCTTTTTCCCCCTTCTTTTACTTCCAGTGATATGCTATGGTTGCTAGCCTAGGTTGGATGGATTGAGTAATGGCATTATATGGATGTTGGGATTTTTGGGGTTTACCTGTACTGGTGCTTGTGAGGGATGCTAGGGTTTGGGGTTGGGGTGGTGGCCGGTTGGCTGTGGTTGATGCTTGCTGCTGGCTTGCGGTGATGGATGATGGTTGCTGGCTTGCGGTACTCCCGTGGCCGTCAGGTCCCCATCTTCCTTCAGCTTGTCGCTTCTTCACTCCCTGGACCTTCGGCTCCACTCGGCGACGATCGCCTCTGCGGTCTGGGGATTGGCTGGTGGTGGGGAAGTCTACCTTACCTTTCCTTTGTCCCTCTGTGCTCTATTCTCTCGGTTTGACCACTGGTATGCGATGTGGGATATTTGTTGGATGGCTTGCCCGTGAGGCTTGTTGGCTGTGAATGCCCTCCGGGCGTGGCTGCTCTGGCCCGGTGCTATCTGGTTACTGTGATGGATATTTGCATGGTGAGGGCTTTGACAGGTGGTTTCTCTGTTGGGGTGGGCTGGAATAATTTGTGATAGCCTGGTCTTTGCCTTGTTTGGATTCCTATGTTCAGAACAGGTTTGTATATATATCTAACACCGTGTGATGAGTCTATGGTTGTGAGAGGTGCTGACTGGCCCCCGGACGGTCTGGTATCTTCGTGAACGGATTACCCCGCCCGAAGTTAATCCTTATGGCTCGGACGGCAACACTTACTTTATATTGCCTTATTTTCACTTACTCTTTTGTTCGGTCTTTTTCGGTCTTATAATCTGGTTATTAGTTCATAAATAATATACTGTTGTATCAGTAGTTGATAGCAATTCAATTCCTGTAAGAAATGGTCATGGATGTAAATTTGAAATTGTCTTGTAATATAAACATGTTTCTCCCCTTGTAACCTTTATGTATAAGTTTGAAATGAAATCCAAATGTATGCAATACTGAATAATTGTAATAAAGTTTCTGTTTACTTTCCTTCCAGTACAATTGTAATTAGCTGATGAATGGAGTCATTAGAATAGTTAAATCAAAATTTTAAATTAATTCCGATAATCACGATTATTAACGCTAATGACAACTCAACAATTAATTAATAAACGCGGGATGTCACACCCTACCACCCTTAAAGAGGATTTCGCCCTCGAAATCAGACTTACTTAAAAAGATTAGGGTGGTTAACTCGCAAATCTTCCTCTTTTTCCCAAGTCGCTTCTCGAGCCGTGTGATTTCTCCATTGGACCTTGCAAAAGCGAATAGTCCTGTTCCTCAATTTCCTATCCTCGGTTTGCAAGATTCGCAGTGGACGCTCTTCATAGGTCAGATCGTCTTGTAATGAAGGTTCTAGTGGAATAGCTTGTTCTGTCGGCCGACTCAAACATTTCCTAAGTTGGGATACATGGAAGATATTATGAATTCGGGACAATTGTGTGGTAGTTCGAGCTGGTAAGCAGAATTGCCTTTTTGCTCTAATATTCGGAAAGGCCCAACATATCGGGGACTCAATTTTCCTTTCAATCCGAATCGACGAGTCCCTCGCATTGGTGACACTTTTAAATATACGTAGTCACCCACTGCAAAGGTCAAATCTCGTCTTCGTCGGTCCGCATAACTTTTCTGCCGACTTTGAGCAATTCTTAGCCTATCTTTAATTATCTTAATTTTCTCATCATTTTCACGGATGATGTCAGGACCTAGGAGTGGTTTTTCTCCAACTTCATACCAACAGATAGGTGACTGACACTTTCTACCGTATAAAGCCTCAAAAGGTGCCATCTGGATACTGGATTGGAAGCTATTATTATATGCAAACTCTGCTAATGGTAGGTATTTATCCCATGATTCTCCAAAATTCAAAGCACAGGCTCTCAGCATGTCTTCAAGTACTTGGTTAATCCGCTCCGTTTGGCCATCGCTTTGTGGGTGATAGGCTGTGCTGAAATTTAATTTAGTTCCAAGTGCGGTTTGGAGGCTTTTCCAAAAACTAGAAGTAAATACCGATCCTCGGTCTGAGACAATTTCTTTAGGAATGCCATGCAGGGTAACTATTCTTTCTAGGTAGAGTTCGGCTAATTTGTCGAAGGTATATGTCTGCTTGGTGGCAATAAAGTGAGCTGATTTAGTGAGCCGATCTACTATGACCCAAATAGTGTCTTTCTTTTTCAAAGTCATTGGCAATCCTGTTATGAAATCCATACTTATGCCTTCCCATTTCCATTCCGGTACTTCTAGTGGTTGCAACAATCCGGCTGGACTTTGGTGTTCCACTTTTACCCTTTTACAGGTATCACAGTTATTCACATATGCAGCTATTTCTCTTTTCATTCCATTCCACCAGAAATTTCCTTTAAGGTCTCTATACATTTTGGTGCTTCCTGGATGTATGGTGTATAGAGTATCATGAGCTTCTTTGAGAATAATTCCTTTAATCTCGGTGTCATTGGGTACGCATATTCTACCATGGTTGCGTAATACTCCCTCCGTATCCACTTCAAACTCTGATGGCTGTCCTAATTTGATTCTGTTAATTTCTTCAGCTATAAACGGGTCTTTGGGTTGTTCTTGTTTTATTTGCTCGTATAGGGTTGGTTGGACAATCATACTGGCTATGGTGGCTTCCGTTGGAACATGTTGAAATTGAATTTCCATTTTGGCCAGGTCTTGAAGTAAACTGGAATTGTAAACTGTCATGGAGAGATGATTGCAATGAGGTCTTCTACTGAGTGCATCCGCCACTACATTAGCTTTTCCAGGATGATAATTTATGGTCAAATCATAATCTTTAATGAGGTCCAACCATCGTCGTTGTCTCATATTCAATTCCTTCTGAGTAAATATATATTTGAGGCTTTTATGATCACTGTAGAGTGTGCATTTGGACCCAAATAAGTAATGTCTCTAGACTTTGAGTGAAAACACTACAGCTCCCAATTCTAGGTCATGTGTGGGATAATTCATTTCATGTGGTCTCAGTTGCCTCGAAGCATATGCTATGACCTTGTCTTGCTGCATTAATACACATCCTAATCCCAATTTTGATGCATCACAGTACACTGTGTACTCGACCCCACTTTGTGGCAAGGTTAGGACAGGTGCAGTAGTGAGAAGACTCTTGAGTTTCTGAAAGCTTTGCTCACAGGCTTCTGTCCATTGAAATTTTTCCGCTTTCCTCAGCAGTTTAGTGAGTGGTGAAGCAATTTGGGAAAACCCTTTGATGAACCTACGATAATATCCAGCTAAACCTAGGAAACTCCGGATCTCCGTAGGATTAGTGGGATGATCCCACGATTGGATAGCTTCAATTTTCTGTGGATCCACTTCTATGCCTTTACCTGAGACAATATGACCCAGAAATGCGACCTGATCCAACCAGAACTCGCATTTACTAAATTTGGCATAGAGTTGATTTTCCCTTAGGATTTGCAGAACAAGTCTTAAATGTTGGATGTGCTCTTCCTTACTTGCTGAAAATATCAGGATGTCGTCAATAAAAACCACGACAAATTTATCCAGATATTTCATAAAGAGTTTATTCATCAAGTTCATGAATACGGCGGGGGCATTCGTCAATCCGAACGGAACCACCGTATATTCATGATGTCCATAACGGGACACAAATGCTGTTTTGGGAATATCCTCTGGTTTCATTTTGATCTGGTGATATCCTGACCTTAAATCAATTTTTGAGAAAACACAGGCCCCTTTAAGTTGATCAAACAGATCATCGATCCTTGGTAGTGGATATTTATTCTTTATGGTCACTTTGTTTAACTCTCGGTAGTCTGTGCACAACCGTAGACTTCCATCCTTCTTGGTCACAAATAATACTGGAGCTCCCCAGGGGGATACACTCTCTTGAATAAATCCTTTAGCTTCCAGCTCGTCTAATTGAGTTTTTAGTTCTACCAATTCGTTGGATGACATTCTGTATGGCCTTCTCGAAATGGGAGTTGTGCCCGGAACTAAATCAATGGAAAAGTCTAATTCCCGGCTAGGTGGCATACCCGGAAGCTCTTTGGGGAAAATGTCTAAAAATTCTTGAACTACGGGTATATCAGTTATTTCAGCTCCTTGGAAATTATTGAGGCTCATTTTAGCTGAAGATGGTTTCGTCCTACTCCCCACATAAATAAATCTAGAACCATCTGGTCTTCTTATAGAGGCATTTTTATGTTCACAATCTACGTTCACCCCATTTGCAGCCAACCAATCCATGCCTAAGATGGCATCTAGATTGATTAAGCTAATTACATGGAGATTAGCAAAGAATTCGGTGTCTTGGATGTGTATGGGTTGCTTTATCACCATCGAGCTTACAATTATAATTCCCGCAGGAGTATTAACTCCAAATGACTTTTCTAACGGTACCTCTACTAACCCATTTTCTTTTACAAATTCCCGGGATATAAAAGAATGAGTTGCACCTGGGTCAAAAAGAACGGTGCCAACAGATGGCGGGATTATTAACTTACCCATAACCACATCGGTTGCCTCTCCAATCTGGTCAACAGATATATGGTTAAGTCTGGCTTGTCCTCCGGATTTGCTTCCTGACCCTCCTGATTTCTTTGTATTGTTTCCTGGTATTCCTACTCCTCTTCCCCCTGTTGGGTTGTGAGTTGTAGTTGGTGTCTTCGGGGCTTGATTTGATTGTCCTGGATATCCAGGGTTTCGGGGAGGATATGGACAGTTGCTTTTGAAATGCCCTTCTCTCCCACAATTATAACACCCAGTTATGTTAGTTCGACAATCCTTGGTAAGGTGTCTGCCCTTGCATTTACCACACTGCACTTGAGAAAAATTTGGTGATGAATTATTGGGTCTTGGAGTGAATCGTTGAGGTTGATATCTACCCTGTTGATAAGGTGTGGTAGGACGGTTGCGGCTCATACTACCAGCACGCTGCTCATACTTAGCCTTCTTGCGCCTCTCTTCTACTATATTCGCGTGCTCTTTCTCTAGTATTATAGCCCTATTTACCAGATCCTCAAACTCAGTAATCCTATGAGTGGAAAGATGCATCCTGACATGAGGATTCATCCCTCTCTTAAACTGATCCATTTTCCTCTCTGGGGTGGAGACATCATCTGGGGCATAACGAGATAACTCATTAAATTGGTGCAGGTATTCGGTAATATTCTTACTTCCTTGTGTGAGAGCTCGAAATTCCTGCTTCTTGATTTCTTTAGTCCCCTGTGGTACATGTGAGGCACTAAAATTTTTAGCGAAATCTGCCCAAGTGATGGGATTATCCGGGGAACGGCTTTGCTGGAAATTTGACCACCAAGTCGCTGCCGGCCCTGTAAGCTGATGTGACGCATAACGCACTTTCTCCTCATTAGAGCACCCCACTGTATTTAGTTTCTTCTCCACCTCTTGTAACCAATCATCGGCTTCCAAGGGATCGGTGGCTTTAGAAAATGTGGGTGGACGGGTTTGCAAAAATTCCCCCAAAGTCACTCCTTCAGTAATTGGACGTGGTCCAGAACTGGTTACCTTCGTCAACAAAGCTTCCATGAAACGATTTTGATTATCTTGAGCTTCTTTACGAGATGTTTCCATAAATTTTAAAACATCCCCAAAGTTCTGGAAAGCGGTAGCATTGCCTACATTACTAGCTTCTCCAACTTCTGGTGGTACACCTTGGGCTTCTGGAGGATGACCTATTACTTCTGGTTGTTTCTGCTTATCTCTGGATTGCCCTCCTTCAGCTACACGCTGACCTGACTCTATTTCTGGTAAACTCACGGGTTGGCCTTGACCTGGTTGTATACTCTGGGTGGCTGATTGTTGATTTCCTTCCGGTGGTTGACTTCCTTCTGGTGCCCCTCCCACAATTGGGTTTGACAAATGCTGGCTGGGAATCGACATCTGCCATGGGAATGCTATTAGTTCGAATAATATTGGATTCTACAGGTTAGCTTATTACTTACCTTCTAGGATGGTGACAATAATTTAAATGCCCAGATTTTGGTTTGTTAAAATTATCTGGATTATTTCTCTACTTCAGCAATAATTTTAGAGAAACGATAGAATTAAGATAAATTGATTAATTTGGTTTCGGGTCACTCTTCGACTTAGTTTAAGTTTGCTGACTTTCACACATCATCACAGAAGCAAATAACAGCCAAGAAACATAGAGACCAAAAAGAACCAAATGTCTATACTACTCTGGGACTACGTGCCCAGCAACGCCCGAGAACCCGCTCTCGAGATCGCCCAAAACTTTCGCGTTTGGGACCACGCTCAGAGCTTGCCTCTGAGTGCGAACCTACACTACCCTGGATCTCCGTGCCCAGGCACGCCTGAGAACTCGCTCTCAGGATCGCCCAAAACTGTCGCGTTTGGAACCACGCTCAGGGCTCATCCCTGAGTACGCCCAGGACTTCGTTCCTGGGTCCGTCCGAAACTTACGCGTTCGGAAGCGCCACGGACCACTCGTCCGGGAAATCTCATATGCAGAATTGAGGGTTAAGCCATTTTTAGGAATTATCGTTCTTGCCATCTTAGTTCTCAGATTGAATAGAGAAGAAGTTAAGATTAAATATTACTCTCTAAATTATTAGTACTTACTAACACTCAAGTTTGCTACCCTAGGTTGCAACATGAAGGTCTTCAAACAGTAACATGAATATAACAGAATAATTGAAGGTAGTAAGCATAAGCAAGTAATAATTAAAATTGTCATTGCTCTATACTTTCTACTCATTTTACTTATCCCTCAAATTTTATACTAGTATGCATGAATGACATAGTGACCAACTATTTGCAAGTAAGATTCTACCATGACAATTGTGGTCCTAATCTAGCAATAGTAAATTCATAAATTTTTATTTACTACCAGTATTCCAGCAAGATGTAAATATTAGAATTAACAGAAATAAATCTACCTCAGTCCTGTCCATCCCCACTGCCCCCACTGGTACGGCTATGAGAGTCAGAACTGAATTCTCCCCTCCTACGTCCCCTCATGAAGAATGAGAGTGCTGCATCCAATCTATTCCCTCGGCGAGAGGGTCCCTGATCTATGCTCATGCGGGCATTACGAAATGCCTCGCGCCTAGAAGGAGGAAGACTCTGCTGGGGTATCTCTGGATATCTCGGTATAAGTGCGGAATTCTCCCCCTCACCCGAATGCACATCAGCTGCCTGCTGAGGCACATCCTGAGGTGGCTCTGGAACTGGTGGATACGGGGGTGGTACTGGAGGTGCATCTGGTGCTGGACCTGGTGGTGGTGGTGGATATGGAGGAGGTCCTGGTGCTAGATACTGAAATACAAACTCCTGCAACCGCTGATGCCTCTGCTCACTCGCATAATAATCTCTCCGCCACCTCTCAGCACTATCCTCGGCTCTCTCCCAAGCATCCCGAGTACCATGGTATAGCATATTGTCGGAGATCATCATCATATTAGAAGTGACGCTACGTGCTGCAGGCGATGGAACTGCAGTCCCTATACTCAGGTTAGCACCACTGGGATCAACTACCCTCTGCAGCCAAGAACTCCCAGGAGCAAAGGCGGGTACATCGCGATAACCCGTGCGACGCAACAGCTCCCCAAAATGTGATCTAACTGCATGCAACGCTTCCTTAGCTGCCTGCTGCATAGGTAAATAATCATCTGCGGTCCTCCACGGTACCGACTGTGACCAGATATATTCCCTATCCGCTGGAATCCCTGTCACTATAACCCCAATCCTAGGTGGCGATCCATCATCAGATATCTCCTGATAATATACTGGACTAGGTGCCCCTAGCTCCTGAAGCATCTGCCATAGCAGTAAGACATGCTGCCCCCTAATCCTAGATGGTGGAATCTCTAGTCTGACCATCCTACAAAAGAGGAGCAAAAGTTTAGAATTAACTAATACCATTTAATCTTATTAGAAGAATTAACATGATGAGAATAAGAAAGAATAATATTCTAATCTAGACAGTATAACATGGTAAGAATTAATACCAATATGCTAAAAGCAATATAGCAGAATTCTACTTCTATTCCTATACTTAAGCGTGGCTCTCAAACCATTGCTCTGATACCACCTGTGACGACCCGCCTTATTACCACGGGGTAATAACGCTGGTCAACGGATTATTATTCGTTTTAGCCAATAAAACATTGCTTTAACGAATAATAAGCCATTCAGAGTATTGCACAGAACAATCATTAGAGGTAGAAATTTACATACATTCACAATGCCACGCAGGGCTAAATATTACATAACAGTTGCAGTTCTAGATATTACAGATAGAAAGTAGCACAAACTTCTAATTATACAGAGGTGTTCTAATTATACAGGAGAGAGTACAAATACAATACACTAATAGCACAGATACCCTAAAGGTCGAGTCCAAGCCGCACGCAAGTCTCTATGACTCCCAATCGTCGTATGCGGCGTAATCCTCAAGCGGCTCATCCTCGTAATAATCTCCCTCTCCGGGAGAGTAATACTCCTCTGCGGAGGCATCCTCCGCGCCTGACTCTAGCTGGCTATCCTCTAAGCAAAGGAAGGAATAACAAGAGTGAGTACAGAGTACTCAGCAAGTTTATATAACAAAATGCAAGAAATGATTTTGATACCATTCCCAATTAACATCTTTCATATTCCACCACCTTGTTCCCAAATTACGTTTAGGGAAATAGGTTTTTAAGTTGTTGCAAAATATCAAGTTATTATTTATAAATCTACTGAACACCCGTATGAACAGCAAAAACCCCTATAAGTTTCCGTAGTTCTCCTTCCCCGGAGACAGGCATGAATTCATGATTTTAAATAGCATTGCGCAAGCTTGTATCACTTTACCCATCATCACTCTGTTCGTGTTGGCCCATAGGATTATCCGCAATTCCTTTGAAGCGGCGCCCAGAACAGAGTACAGTACAATTATCTCTAGCTTAGTAATTATATCTCCACCCGGTTATACACAATCAGCAGCCTGGATCACACAGACCCACTGAAAACGACATAACCGTTGGCTGGTAGGGTACTCCGACCCTTCCCCAGCCCCCACTCTGCGTAATATAACGCCAATGCGCAACCCGCCTGTGGGTTCTTACGCTCCGGTCTTATACCGGTTCCTTTGGGCCTATCCCATAAATAAAATCACTCCTGTGGAGAATATAACACCTCACTAGAGCACCGACTGCCCGTGAAAACGGAACGTTGGTTGATACGAGTTGGTACGGTCTGTTCATATGAATGAAGTTGGTAGGACCTTATATTTTATTCTTATGCAGAGGTTCCACGCCTCCCACTCACACCTGCCCTGGCAACCTCTGCCCACCTTTTTACTACTAATAGGGCCAACTGCTCCATCAGTTGCCCTCGCTTCCATTCTTTTGCAATCATCGTATTAATTTAAATCTTCTTTTATTTTTCCATGCAGGATACTATTAGCATACTGTAAAATACTGATTTGTACTGAATCTATTTTGAAGACTTGTTCAAAGGATACTTGCCTGATGTTATATTATCTTGCTGAATATCCTCACTACCCTGGTATGTTTCCTTTGGTAGATTCAGCCTCTTTCCTGCTATTTAGACTTGAATTAATCTACGGTTCAACTATTTATAAGATTCTGGTCAACATAATATTTCTATTAATTACATTCAGGATTCGCTCATTTTTCCTTTCATTCCTTTGTACAGAGTATAATAGTTCCCAGTTCATTTTAGTGGTGATCACAAATTACATGCAAGAAATGAGCAATTACAGATTATTACATTCTAACTAATCATTTTAATTAATGGCGAAGTTGGCAATATTAGCTAAATCATATGCATGGGCATGCTTATAATTATTCTATCTCATGGCAATTAATCATGAAATGTATTTATAATCTACATAATTTCTTATTAAGATTGCTATTGGTATCATCTTATTTGTGCCCTATTTGGCTCTATGGTTAACTGCCCCCTGGTTTTGGGTTTTTACTGGGCATTCGGCCTCCCCTGGCTGCCGACGCCTCTTCTCCCTCTCTTTTACTCCACCGACGCCCCCTCCTTTTTCCTCTGCCGACACCTCTCCATCCCCCTCTCCTTTTCTTCCTTTCTCGCTCGGCCTCCCTGCTCTCCTTCTCACGCCGCCTCTCCCCCGCCTCCTTGCCTCAGCGCCGCCGCCCGGTTTGGCCTTCCTCACGCGCCGCCTCTCCCTCGCGCCCGCGCCTCGGCCCCGATGCTCGGCGCCTCTCCTCAGTGCCGCTCCCCCCCTCGCACCGGCTCCCCGCCGACTCCTCCTCCGGCCAGCCGTTCCCGCCGGGTGACCCTCGCCGCTTGGGGATCTCCGGCCAGATCTGACCCACTCAAATGTTCCTCCTCTTTTTCCCCCTTCTTTTACTTCCAGTGATATGCTATGGTTGCTAGCCTAGGTTGGATGGATTGAGTAATGGCATTATATGGATGTTGGGATTTTTGGGGTTTACCTGTACTGGTGCTTGTGAGGGATGCTAGGGTTTGGGGTTGGGGTGGTGGCCGGTTGGCTGTGGTTGATGCTTGCTGCTGGCTTGCGGTGATGGATGATGGTTGCTGGCTTGCGGTACTCCCGTGGCCGTCAGGTCCCCATCTTCCTTCAGCTTGTCGCTTCTTCACTCCCTGGACCTTCGGCTCCACTCGGCGACGATCGCCTCTGCGGTCTGGGGATTGGCTGGTGGTGGGGAAGTCTACCTTACCTTTCCTTTGTCCCTCTGTGCTCTATTCTCTCGGTTTGACCACTGGTATGCGATGTGGGATATTTGTTGGATGGCTTGCCCGTGAGGCTTGTTGGCTGTGAATGCCCTCCGGGCGTGGCTGCTCTGGCCCGGTGCTATCTGGTTACTGTGATGGATATTTGCATGGTGAGGGCTTTGACAGGTGGTTTCTCTGTTGGGGTGGGCTGGAATAATTTGTGATAGCCTGGTCTTTGCCTTGTTTGGATTCCTATGTTCAGAACAGGTTTGTATATATATCTAACACCGTGTGATGAGTCTATGGTTGTGAGAGGTGCTGACTGGCCCCCGGACGGTCTGGTATCTTCGTGAACGGATTACCCCGCCCGAAGTTAATCCTTATGGCTCGGACGGCAACACTTACTTTATATTGCCTTATTTTCACTTACTCTTTTGTTCGGTCTTTTTCGGTCTTATAATCTGGTTATTAGTTCATAAATAATATACTGTTGTATCAGTAGTTGATAGCAATTCAATTCCTGTAAGAAATGGTCATGGATGTAAATTTGAAATTGTCTTGTAATATAAACATGTTTCTCCCCTTGTAACCTTTATGTATAAGTTTGAAATGAAATCCAAATGTATGCAATACTGAATAATTGTAATAAAGTTTCTGTTTACTTTCCTTCCAGTACAATTGTAATTAGCTGATGAATGGAGTCATTAGAATAGTTAAATCAAAATTTTAAATTAATTCCGATAATCACGATTATTAACGCTAATGACAACTCAACAATTAATTAATAAACGCGGGATGTCACAGAACTTCTGTCTCCCGCCGCGCGCGTTGCAGTCTGCAAAGCCGGCGAACTCCTGGAGCTGGAACACGAACGTGTCTTCGTACAGTAAAGAAACGACTCCGGCTCACCCATGCATACATGAAACGGCCTTTCTCCACGTTCCGCGCATGCATGCACCTTTTCTCTCCCCCCACCACTCATGCATGCATTCGAGATATATAAATATATATACACGAGTTTTTCTCTCTCTTCGTCTTGGTTCCTGGCGTGCAGGTGATGCATGAACCGAGGTCGCCTCCACGCCGGCCTTCGCTGCAGCTCGGTGACATCGTCTTCGCCCAGGGAAACCACGTCTCGGCTTCCGCGCGGCACAAACTCCACGCCCAGGCGGGTGCTGTTCTTGTCGTTGGATTCCGCGCGGGGTACACCTCGCCAGGCGCACCTTCGCGTCACATCCACATCAGCTCGTCTCCGATACGAGCTCTCATCTCCACGCGGTCGAAGACCTCCCCGACCGCGGACTCCGCACGGATGAAACGAGCTCATCGGGGACCTCGCCGAGCCTCGCCAGCTACGGCTCCACCCGCTGCGCAGCGTGTACCTGAGCGAATCCTTCCATGCATGCACATCAACCGCATCCATCCATGCGTACAACTATACAGCCGCATCTTGCATTAAGAAGAGCAGTGGATAAATGTCTCATGCATGCCCGTACGGCCCATGCATGCATGGAGTGATGCTTCATGCACTTACGTAAGGGCTCTTGCATGCTTGTTGTGGCCATATATACCAGCTTTGCACGTAAGCAATAACCGCATCTACCAGTATAGCAGCACGCATGAGTGCATATACTGGTAGTGCATGCAAGCACATACTAACGCACACCGTTATTTTATGTGGGCTCGCACTACACACGCCCTCCGGCCTTCATGCTGCGCAAGTCCGGGTCGGCTTCGACCCCGCGCCTTCGCTGCGACTCCAGAGTCGTCCACGCCTCGGCTCCGGGGGGTCTTCGTCGGCCTCCGCTCGGCCCCGGGCTGACATCGCCGGCATTCGTTCGATGTGTCCGCCCGCGTCTGTACGCGCAGTTATTCCGCGACTGCACCGTCTCGGGCGCCTTCCACTCCATCTTTGGCACCTCGCACCGGCGGTGCGAGAAGCGGTCCGTGAGCAGCCCGGCGCTGCACAACTGCACGGTGGCAAGGAAAGAGTTCACCGTCGAGGCCTTCACCCGGTCTCCGCATCATCGTCTTCATGCCGAGCGGCCCCTGTTTTCGCCGCGCAGCAGCTTGACGGAGCCTTGGATGACTTGGCGGCGTGGCTCTCTTGGCCGAGGTGGTATGCGCTGCTTCGGCTTGTCCTCGAGGCATCCGTCCGTGCATGCGACCAAAGATGGGATGCCAGGGTACCCTCCGTGCCGAGCCATCCATGCATGCACAATCCGTACGAAAGAAAATCTCGGAATCCAGCGAGGAGGGTGATACTGCCGTGCCTGCACCACTGGACGCGGGAGGGCGTGGGGGAACGCGAACAACTGCGCGACGAGGTGCGCGCGGGGCCGTGGCGCGTCTTCGCCTGCATCCCCGCCGTGCTCAGGCTCCCCAGCGTCGCCAAGGAAGGATTCTGGGAGGTGTAGGGGCAGCTCTGCGCAGCCTCCATACAGACCGCGGTCACGGACCTCGCGCTGACGAAGTCCGTGCCTCCATACCACAGCCTCCGCTGTGACTCTCCGCGTCGCTGACCTCTTCCTCAGGCGCGAACTCCGCATAGGCGAAGACCACTTCGACCGGGGGCTCCGCTCCGTTGAAGACCTCGGTCACGAAGCCTGCGCCGACGAAGTCCACCTCCCTTCGACTGACTTCGCGTGCGAGAGGCTTCAAATGACTCCGCGTGCACGGAGACGAAGAAGCGACGAAGTACACCTCACCAAGCACGCCAAAGCATGCGCTCGAAGCATCAACCTATGCAATTACGTGAGGCCTTCTCCGCAGCATCGTTTGGCGCCCGCCGGCTCTGCGCCACGCACCTCCGCGCAGGCATCCACTGGCCGGGCGACGGCGCCTTCGCCCGGGTGCACGCCGGGGTACGCGAGCCCCCGCTCTCCGCCGAGTCTCCGGATTCGCGTCGCCTCCGCGCAGGACTTCGCCTACACGAGCTGGACTTCGCACGTGTGTGTATATATTGTTGGAATAAACCACGCCTCGGTTGTGTCCATGGCGTGTGCGTCTGTGTGTTGCGTCATGTGCGTCGCGTCGCGTATTCGATCGGTGTGAGTTGGATCAAGTATGAGTCCGGTAAGTCAGGGAGTTAGGTGCTAGGTTTGATCGCGTCTTAGAGCTGTTAGGAGAAGTGGTGTGCGTGGTGCCGATTGGCACGGGAAAGCCGCGTCGTCCGGATGAGCGAGAGGCTCACGACGTTGCTGAGCGAGTCCTGCGGGTCATGGCGCGGTGGCCGGGCGTGGAGGTTAGCTCCACGGCACGTTCCTGGCTTATAAGTAGCCCTGTACTCCTTTCGTGCTAAATTGCGAAGTCCAGTGAATAAGGTAGCAAAGATACAAGAGAGTTTGTCGCTGCGGCGTTTGTCGTCGGAAAAACTACTGTGCTTCTTCTACCTCGCGTTCGCGTGCGTGCGTGTGTTCCTGGGCAAAGCTATCATTTGGTATCAGAGCAAGGAACGAAGATGTCCGGCACCCTGCAGAAGCTCGGCGTCGCGGCGGAGCGCGTCGTCCCCAACACCGGCGCAGTTGAGCTACCGCTGCTGACCAAGACCAACTATCATGAGTGGTCATTGGTCATGCAGGTGAGCCTAGAGGCGTTGGAGCTCTGGGATGCTGTGGAGGCCGTCAGCGCCGAGCGCGCCAAGGATCGGCAGGCGCTGGCCGCCATCTTGCGTGCGGTGCCGCCGGAGATGAAGGCCGGGCTCGCTGTGAAGAAGTCGGCAAAAGAAGCGTGGGAGGCGGTGAAGATGATGAGGGTCGGCGATGATCGCGTGAAGTCCGCGAACGTGCAACGTCTCTTGAAGGAGTTCGAGAACGTCGCGTTCCACGATGGGGAGTCCGTCGACGACTTCGCGATGCGCATCAACGGGCTTGTCGCCAACCTGCGCGAGCTTGGCGAGGCAATGGAGGACAGCCGCGTGGTGAAGAAGATCCTGCGCGTGGTACCGAAGAAGATGAAGCAGGTCGCGGTGGCGATCGAGATGCTTCTGGACCTCAACACCATGTCCGTGGAGGAGCTCGTCGGACGTCTGCGCATGGCGGAGGAGCCTCGTGACGTCGATGAGGAGACGAGGGGTGCTGGGCGTCTGCTGCTCACTGAGGAGCAATGGGAAGCTCGCCGGCGCAGCGGCAAAAAGCGTGTGCACGGCGGCGATGCGAGGCGCGACGGAAATGCACGGCGCGGAGGCGGCGGCGACAAGGGCAGTGGCAGCCACGTCGACGACGACAGCGACAGTAGCACGTTCTCGGGGACCAGCGGGCGTTCGGAGCGCCGCAACCGAGGGAGG
Organism: Dendrocalamus latiflorus; assembly: GCA_017311315.1. Taxonomy (NCBI): domain Eukaryota; kingdom Viridiplantae; phylum Streptophyta; class Magnoliopsida; order Poales; family Poaceae; genus Dendrocalamus; species Dendrocalamus latiflorus. Next base: position 9,979,673 of record CM029648.1, on the reverse strand, counting down.
TGCTTCAACTGCGGCGTTCGTGGCCACTTCGCCAGGGACTGCCGGGAGCCGAAGAAGGAGAGGGCCCTCCTCGCGGACGCCGATGAGGAGCCATGCCTGCTGTGAGTCGGCGCGCATGGTGATGTCGTGGTTTAGGGGGTGATTGTTGGAATAAACCACGCCTCGGTTGTGTCCATGGCGTGTGCGTCTGTGTGTTGCGTCATGTGCGTCGCGTCGCGTATTCGATCGGTGTGAGTTGGATCGAGTATGAGTCTGGTAAGTCAGGGAGTTAGGTGCTAGGTTTGATCGCGTCTTAGAGCTGTTAGGAGAAGTGGTGTGCGTGGCGCCGATTGGCACGAGAAAGCCGCGTCGTCCGGATGAGCGAGAGGCTCACGACGTTGCTGAGCGAGTCCTGCGGGTCATGGCGCGGTGGCCGGGCGTGGAGGTTAGCTCCATGGCACGTTCCTGGCTTATAAGTAGCCATGTACTCCTTTCGTGCTAAATTGCGAAGTCTAGTGAATAAGGTAGCAAAGATACAAGAGAGTTTGTCGCTGCGGCGTTCGTCGTCGGAAAAACTACTGTGCTTCTTCTACCTCGCGTTCGCGTGCGTGCGTGTGTTCCTGGGCAAAGCTATCATATATATGTATATGTGTGTGTGTGTGTGTGTGTGTGTGTGTGTAGTACTTCTAAAGGATCTAGTAACCTAAGAATATGTGTATGTTCTGACCTAGTGATTTGACAAATAGGGCATTCAGATATTAATTTCTCTACTTCTTTCTTAAGGTTTGGCCAACAAAATAGCTTCTTAACTCGGTGGTATGTAGCCCTCTTACCTGAATGTCCTCCAAATCCAAATGCATGAAAAGTATCCATAGCTTTTTCCTCAAAGTATTCTTCTCTCCAACATAAATTATCCCATTATATCTCAGAAGTCCAGCTACTAATGTGCACTTATAATTGGTTCCAGTGGTGGTTCAGTAAGTTTTGATTGTGAGCATCTTCAATATAACTATCTTTGACTTCTAACACTCATTCTGGAAGTGTAGTAGCAATAGCTTGACAGGTCAGGAACAACTTCTGCAATTTCTTTCCTTGATAGAGCATCAGCTACTAAATTTTCCTTGCCTTTTTTGTACTCCACTTGATAGTCAAACTCCATAAGCTTGATTAACAGTTTGTGTTGTATACCTTCAGTCAGTCTTTGAGACGTTATATACTTCAAGCTTTGTTGGTCTATCTTGATAATTAAACTTCCACCCCAAAAATAATGCCTCCATCTCTTCAATGCTTCAAAAATTGTCATTGCCTCTTTGTCATACACAGACTAAGCAACTGCTCTAGTTCCCAATACCTTGTTGTAATAAGCAATAGGGTGTCCAGCTTGCATAAGTACACCCCCAATTCTAGTACCACAAGCATCAGTTTCAATTACAAAAGGTTTAGAGAAGTTTGGTAAAGAAAGAACATGACAATTGGTCATGATCTTCTTAAGAATGTCAAAAGCTAGATTTTGTGCTTCTCCCAAATTCCATGAGTCTTTCTTCAACATATCAAAGAGTGGCCGGCAAATTTGTCCATAGCCTTTGGCAAATCTCCTATAATAACCAGTGAGCCCCAAGAAACCTCTCAGTTGAGTCAAATTTGTAGGTTTAGGCCACTTGAGAACATCTTCTGTCTTCTTAGGATCAGTTGCTACATTATTCTGACTGATGATATGTCCCAGATATTCTACTTGAGGAGTGACAAAAACCTTCAAGTGATGCTCTCTCAAGATAGATAATACTAAGTTAAGGTGTACTTTGTGTTCTTGCTTGTTTTTGCTGTAAATCAATATTTCATCAAAGAAGACGAGAATAAACTTCCTCAAATATTTAGCAAATATTGAATTCATTAGAGCCTGTAAATTGGCCGGGGGCATTAGTAAGTCCAAATAGCATCGCAAGGTACTCATAATGCCCCAAATGAGTCCTGAAGGCAATCTTGGGTATGTCATCCTGGTTCATTCTTATTTGATGATACCCTGATCTCAAATCAAGTTTAGTAAAAATAGTAGTCCCATGTAACTCATCCAACAAGTCCTCAATAACTGGCATAGGAGATTTGTTCTTCACAGACATTGAGTTTAGCTGCCTATAGTCCACGCACATCCTCCAAGAGCCATCTTTTTTCTAACCATGACAGCAGGTGATGAATAGGGACTAACACTGTTTCTAATCTCTTCACTTTCTAGCAACTACTTAATGATGTTGTCCATTGCTTCTTTCTGATAATAGGGAATTCTATATGACTTGAGGTTGGGTGGTTCAAAGCCTGCTTTGACATGGATAGCATGATCATAACCCCTGGCTGGTGCCAGACCTTGAGGTTCAGCAAATACTTTAGGAAATTGCTTGATAATGGGCTCAATATCTGCTGGAATAGTCGTTTCCTCCTGTGCCACCGATTCTGGAATAGGTTGAGCTTGGATAAGATATCCTATCACTCCCTTTTGTATCATCTTTTCTAGCTGAGTCGCATTTAGGGTACAATGGTTGGAAGGAGTAGTATAATCTATGAAGCACACTAATTTTCTATTTTTGCGTATAGACAATGCCCTCTCTTTTAAATCAAGGCCACTATGCTCAAAAATCCAATCAGCCCCAAATATGATGTCATAGCTCTTCAATGACAATAATTTAAAGGTGTTCTGAAAGTTCACACCTTGACCTTGTAGAATAAATTCTCAACTTGAGCATTCATCTGTAGTTCACCTCCCCTAGCAATAGCTACTTTCTTAGCATTTACATACTTGGGATTGTAATTGTTTTTTATGACAAACTCGTAATCCATAAAAGAGTTAGTACTGCCACTGTCCACTAAAGCTATATCTTTCCTTCCCTCAATCACAGCAATTAGGGCAAACGTAGTAGGGAAAACATAGTAGGGCTATTAGTACCCATTGCTGCTTGTCGAGATATTTGCATAAGCTGCTCTTTTGCTTCTATTACATCTACTAGTTCTGGGCTATCAGGGGTAGTAGTATACTCCTGTTCAGATGTTTGCTCGTTATCTTCAGAGTTTTCTTCTTCATCATCTTTCCTCATTAATAATCCATGTAATGTCCTTTTTAGTTTACATTTATGTGCCGAGCTCCATGGCTCTTTGCAATACCAGCAAGCATTCTTGTCCTTCTCCTCAACCTTCACTTTTTTTTCTCAGGAATTATAGCATTAGTTACTCATGGAGCATTGTTCCTGTTGCTACTACCCCCAAAATTTGTTCTTGTTGGTTTCTTAGATGCTCATGCTTTTTCATATACCCTATCATACCAATAAACCTCCATCAGTCATTGTGGCCTTTGCCCACACTCACATCATGTTTGATATCTGCTTTTAACCCACCAATGAAACAACTCAAAAGAAATTGTTCTTGCAAATATGGATGATCACTTTTTTAGCAGAGCCACACACTCCTCAATTTTGTCAATGTAACTAGACATAGTTGACTATTGCCTGATGTTCTGCAAAGCTTCAACTGCATCATGAGCACTTTCTTCTGAAAATTTGTCACTTATCATGGCACATAATTGATGCCAAGAAATGAGACTGCTAGGTATACCTATCCCCTTGAACCAGGTTGCGGCTCTGCCATAAAAATGAGCAGTAACCAAGTTCACCCATTGATCTTCAGGAGTGCCTGAGATTTCATAAAATTTCACACTATTTCAACCAGTTTATAACATCATCTCCTTCAAATAAAGGCATCTCAAACCGTGGCCCTTTAATAACAGCTTCGGCATAATTACTGCTATTACTTAGAACCCCCCCCCCCCCCCCCCATGTATTGATTTGTTTGAGCATTAAACCACTAAACACCAGGGTTTTGGGGCATAAACCCATAATTGTTCCACATGCCATTAGGAGGCCTCATTTGATTTTCCATGTCAAACCTATATGGGTGTTGAAAAGTTTCTGATCCCCCAACAATCATATGATCACCAATAGGAGCAACAGCTGTCTGATTTGATGCCTAAACATCAACAGCTATTTCACCAGTAGTGGCCACGTCAACTCCATTTGAATTTTCCCTTGCTGTATGTGTTGGAGGAGCTGGACCCAGGGGACAAATTTGTCTCAATAATTCTTTCATCTTTGAAAACTCCTATCTCAAAGTCTTCAATTTGACCCTAACCTCCCTTAGTTCTTTTCCCACCATCGATTCTTAAGATCTTGTTGTTACGACCATGAAACTCTCTGATCCGCAAGATCGGTTTGAGGGATTTTACAAGCAAAGAAGTTGCCAACCTCTCCCCTCTTCCTCTTGTTGATCCTCACCACTGTCTGCTCCTCTTGCCTCAAAACTGGGAATTTTACAGGCCAACCCAACTTCAATTCAAGAGCAATATAGCCAACTAGTGTCAGATCCGGTTGAGCTTAGGGATTTTACATCAACAATCCGAAAATCGCTACCAACCCTCATTGATCCGATCCTTCCCTCCGAGGATTGACTGGAGCTCTGATACCTTTGTCAGATCTGGCCTAAACCGAGTCCGAATAGGTTGGGTTGAGAATAAATCTGGGAAGAAATCGATTGAAATAGCTAGGGTTCTAATCTACTGGAACTACACTACTTTACTCTAGGATATTTGGTGTCAATTTCTTACTTCTCATTCACGATAGCAAAGGGCTAAATAGCCTTAGTTTTACAGCGAGATTTACATTACAATCAAAACAGACTTAACTACTAAATGTACTGAGCTGCACGGTAAATGACAAAGCGTAAAAGCTAATGGTAAAAACAGTAAATACTAAAAGAGATCCTAAACCATTTCATCACTGTCAAATCTTCACTTCTACATCTCAGTTGTTCTTCTGTCGCAAGTGAAAATCAACCCAGCGTTCAAAACGTTGCTGACTTCTCTTAACATACGCCAACTCTGAAGCTTCCCATTTCCCTAAACATTTGAGCTCGCTCTGCTCAGGGTCTGACACTACGTGTTCTTGAGTTGGCTCGGTTCTTCAATTTAGTGTTTAGCTAAGCCGTGGAAGTTTTCTCTTAAATCAATCTGCAAAGCGCTATGGTCTTTAATCAGCTTACAGATGTTCATGTGTCTAATGTAATGATTCAGTACCTAAAATCTGTTGTAGTATATCTGAATTTTAAAGCTCAATTTCATGTTTTTGGATGCTGAAACAGGAAGCTATGATTGGTGGGTCGCGTGCTAAAATCCAAATGCGATGATAATCATGCGTTTACTTTTAAAGACATGGCGCAGATGCTAAATCTGATTGTCTTAAGATCTAGATGTCTTGTTTAAATTAGTTCGTCAAAATTTTGGTATTTAAACCCTAGGCAGATCTAGCGGACCTTATCTGTTGCAGGATGCCAAGTGCGAAGTGCCAATGCCGTGGGCAGTTGCACTGAAAGGATAAAAGGACTGTGAAGTGGATTCGATGCTGAACCTCCAACACTGGTTCGCCTGTGCTTGCTGCAGCAGATTGGAAGGGTGGGTATTTTCAACTTCTAAAAGTTATTTTTTTTTACTTTTCTATAGTAACTAACTCTCAAATGAAATATCTTTTCAACGTGAAGTTTACAAGTTGATTATAGTACATATTGTAGCAACTTCATTTATATTGGCCAAAATTACACGCGAGTTTCTGTTACCCCGTAGTCTCTCTCACAAACAGCCCAAAATTTCATATGCCACGGGCCAGAGCCATAATTTAAAGCCAAAAAGAACCGGCCACATGCATTGTAGCTTATAGCTTTTGACTTATAGTTTTTGAATTCTGACTGTTTGTGAGAAAAATTATGAAGAGGAGACAGTCGTATGCGATTTTAGGTGGTACAGTCAAAGTGTCTACTATAATCGACTTATCGACCTTATCTTAAAAAGACATACCATTTAAAAGCTAGTTACTATAGCGTCGTAGAAAAGACAAAAAGCCTCAGCCCTCAGCCCTTTATAAGACAGCCGTAGTCTACTTGAGAGAAGAATATTAAAGGTGAGTCGTGCGAAAGATAAAATGGGTAGAAATGTTGACTACAAAAAAGATGCGCACAAGACTGCACTGGTTGTATGCCCATCCTGAAAGACAAGTTGTTTTCAAAAACATGTAAATTTCTCATTCAGTAGATTGCAATGCAAGCAACGACAAATTTTAAGCAAACAAAAGCACACGCTTATGCCATATTTCTTCAAAAAGTGAGATACTAAAACTAAGCAAATGCAAAGCTAACCAGATCAAGAAATCCATGGATGATACTTGGCACACGAGAAGATGAGAAATCCACGGATGACGCTTAGATAATTAGGAGACGGCGAGGGAATACATTTTCTACTCGATTTCAGAATGTACACCTAAAACATTTTCCAGCTATTTTATTGATGATCTTACAAGCTCATATTGATTGCTTTTATCAGAAAATATTCATGGATGAAACAGATGTTAACAGCACAGAAAGCAAAGCAGAATGTTTGAAACATAAGTCTGGTAAGTACTACAAAAAGTGGGAGCAAACTTATTTGAAACATAGAGCTAATTACTTGAACTACGGTTACACCAAGTTCAACTGTAATTCCCAACAGGTAACACAGGCAGAACAAATTTATTTGGCATAAAAGACATATTTGGATAATCGTAAATGAAATTCTCCCGCAAACACTAAGAAGTATAATTGACGATGAAAGCTGAGCCAAACCATTAATTGACAGCAGTCGGCTTGTAGTCGATTACGAGGGCCTTCTCTAATACAGGCAAGAACAAATTTGCAAATTCAACATGTGCTGGGTGTTCAATGTACTCCTTGACTCCTTCTGTACTTTCAAAAGTGGACTCGAAGACGTGTGTGAATCCCTGGTGCATGTTCTCTATGCTCACATCAGTTCCCCTGCATATCAAAGAGCACAAATGGAAACTGATGACTTGAAACAACGGAGCATTGAAGGAGCAAGTTTGAAGACATCGTAAGCTAAATCACACGAAGCTAAATGTCCTCCTGGAGCAACATAATCCGCGTTCAAGATGCCATGATATTTGTTACACTACATACAAGTCCAAAATAGAGTAATAGACCACCGAAGGCTCTAAATATATGTTATACAGAAAGGTCATGTGAGCACCCTGTGCTCATCTTTTTGCACAGGGATCACACACATCGATGGTTGTACAACTTAAACACTTATCCAATAACTATTTGAGCAGAATTGAGACACACAAAATATTAGTTTTCCCCTGGAGATTCATTTGCCCTCTAGTAGCTTCACATACATCATGATAGTTTGACTTCACTGAGTTAAGCTATCACTGAGTCTCTGGATCCAAGAAAGCTAACTTGTGTACTACTTCAATGCGTTCCATTAGACAAATCACAGGGCCTCCATCCCAAACCAGGCACGCGATTCGTCAAGCACCTGCCGCGCGTCACGAAGACGCCACCTGAACAACTACAGCGATACTGCGATAGTGCACAAAGGGGGAAGAGGAAGGCAGGTACACGCAAGAATTGGCGACGAATCGGAGCTAGGAGTAGCAGGTGGGTGGTGAGGGTACCAGTGGAAGGCCTTCATGGAGGGGACGATGTTGACGAGGCCGGCGTAGCCGCGGATGAGCTGGTCCAGGAGCTCCGGCGTCACGTCCTCCTTGAACCGCGCCAGCAGGATGTGCTTCACCACGCCGCCGCTCCCTGCCGCCGCCGCCATCGTTCCCGGCTTCTTCTTGCTGCTTCTAGCCCACTCGGCTTCTTCTCTAGCTTTCTTGGCGACCGAAGTGGATGGCTTGGAGCGGTTTGCTAGGCTATAGGGGAGTGGATTATACGAGTCGTGTTGTCGGGGGTTGGTGGCGAGGTCAGTGGTGGATCATATCATGGGCAGGCGCTCGAGGCCCGCGAGGCCGATCATCGCGTAAACAATGCCTTTGCGGATAGCGAGGTAGTTGATTTGGCCTTTCCAGGTTACGAGCGGTGGTTTATAGTTTTTCAAGTAAATTAACGGAACATTTATCTATTGTTTTTTGAGTAATTTAACGGTATTTAATTTATTTATACTAATATTTATACTAGAACTAAAACTATCAATCACAGTCATAAACTATTAGTCGTAACCAAAAATAACCTACCTGATATCTCAATCATCCGTAATTCTCATATATGGTTGTAAAACCTTGGGAAATCTCTGGACATATGATATGACTTCAGCTATTTTTATCTATATATGGCCACCCAGTCCTGATGTCAAAAATCTATTGGTTGTTTTAAACCCCTTTGAGACAACCAAGGCATGGGACTCACGTTTTTCTACTGAACATATCAGATCAGTTTTCAGGTTTAGGCCTACGTTGAACCACTTAAGCAAGCTTAGTAGTCTAGTAATGCATTTTACTGTTACATATGCAAATCATTTTCTACTTTTCACTGTCTAGACTATTGAAGTATAGGTGAATTGTTCGTCTTTCCTCATTAGCTTAAGCTTTTGGGTGAATTGGTTGGTACATGAAACTCAATATGGTATTGTCGATGTTTTAATATCGATCTTACGTATAATTTGTTTGGATTCGGGGGAACTCTTATAAGACTCAGTGTATACGCTTGCGGAGTAGAGACACAGGAAACTTTATCCGGGTTCGAGCCTTTTTCTAAGAGTAACAACCTTACGTCCAGTATGATTACTAGTTGCTAGAAAGTGGATTACAATAGAGAATTACACGAATTGCTAGTGCTATCTTGAGTGAATGATTCACCTCTCCTCCCTCCCTTTGATGTCAACCTTTAAATAGCCGGTAAAGCGAGGGCAGTTGTTCCACACCGGAAGACGCCTTGACGCTTCAAATGATAACCGTCTAGCAGAAGTTACTGTCACAGAGACATAAGAGGTCGTTCACCGTGTAGCGGTTGTTGTCAGAGAGAGATCGTGTGCGCTTAGTGGACTAACGAACATTCTAACCATCCTGTCAGACAAACCGACAATGTAGTTCATTGTCGTAGGTAAGTCGGTTAAAGATAGACTTATTGTAGGAATTCCCATGACCACAGAATGGTCACAGTGAGATTTATGACTACATGATCGTAGAAGGATTACGACCATGGGATAGTCACAGTAAGACTTACGACTATGTGGTCATAGAAAGACTTACGGCTATATGGGTAGTCACAATAGAACTTACAACTATGTAGTCATAGAAGAACTTACGACTATATGGTTGTAGAAGTGCTTACGACCATCCTGCCATATTTACCTCTTATTGATAAGAGGTATATTCAAGGAATATAATGACGTAATAATTTGAGGATTATTTTATCCTCATCATCTATCCCCCTAATTTCAAGTGAAAATAATTTATTCAACTAAGCATGGTCGTAGATAAAGAGTGGTCAAAAGCAAAGACCTTCTTGACTCTTATCGAAAAGGAATTGGCTCGGTCGACTTGGAAATTTCACTTGAGTTGTGAAGACAAAAAGACATCGATTAGAGAAAATGCAATCAATCTCCCTCGAGCTGTCTATCGAATCAGTTCCCAAAGCAAACATTTGGTTCCTGAAGCAAACATTCAGTTCACGAGAGAAGTAATCGACGCATTGGTTATAAAAACTTACCGAGGTGACTTTTGATTTTCACTTTCCCCATTTGCTTCAACTCGCTCGAGCTCTCTGCCTCTAATCAATCTCCAATCTCGCATGAATCCCTTCCAATCTCCCAAAAGAATGACAAAGTCTTATTCGACCTGGGATGAATCGGAGATGGATCATGCCAAGATGAAGGCATTGGAGGCTGAGGAGAAGATTCCACCATGGCGATTCGTCAGATGGATCGAAGCCGCTAGGCAATGCTGGCTGTTTGGATAGATCGGAGAGATTCCGGTCTTCCAGGCGCACTGCGAGTGTGGCCTCCATCTTCCTGCTCATCCCTTCTTGACGGCCGTTCTCGAGTATTTTGGGGTCGAGTTGGTGAACTTGGTTCCCAATTCGATCACGATGCTCAACGTCTTCATATATCTCTGCGAGACGTATCTGGCTATCCCAGCAGACCTCAAGTTCTTCCGATTTTATTACGAGATGAGCCGGCAAGTGGGGATTGCTAGAAGTTGCGGATTGAAGCTCCATTATACGAAAACGGAGCTTTATATCCCCATGTTTACCCGATCTTCGTAGCCGGGTGGAAGAAGAGGTGGTTCTACTGGGAGACGAACAATGAAGACAGCCTCTCCTTCGTCAGGAAGGCCACGGAGAATAATAGTATTTGGAACTCAGCCCCCAAAGACATTACAAGAATAGCCCTCTACATCTCAGCCATCAAGAAACTAAGAGACAAGAGGCATACGGGCTGGCATGTGGTAAAGGACTTCATCACATGCCGCATTAGTCCCTTGAAGCGTCGAGCACATCCCATGTGGATGTACTCGGGAGTCTCGAATTTGACCTAGGACTACGAGAATGGTAAGTGATTTTAGTACTCGTATTCATAACTAGGTTACGTTTTCTGAGTACTTCTTATCGGCTACTATGTTTATCTGTACAGACCTTGATTTGGAGGAAATCAATTCTCGAGTCAAGGCTATTTGCGAGAAGGCTCCATCGCTTGAGGTGGAGGCTCCTCGTATCCTAGCGGATGTTTTTGCCGAGGAAAAGGGAAAAGACACCTAAAGGTAATCTACAAATTAACTTCATCTTTAAGACTTCTTAGTCATAGAGCATGACCAAGTGGTATCTTCCTCTTCTATGGAGCGTTGGTATGGACTCCCGTCAAGGCGACCAAGGGTCGAGTTGATGGTGGTTGGAGAGGTTGAAAGAGTGAAATCTCCTTCGGCCAAGAGACGTTGACTGCTTAAAACAGTCAATAAGAAAAAGGAGAGAGAAGATGATGTTGTCCCCCTTAAAATTCTTCCTTCAGCTGCCTCAAACAATCCTATTCAGCAACTTGTCGCAAACATAAGCACGTCAAGTGAAATAGGGGCAGCCGAGTTGAAGCAAGTATCTCCTAAGATCAAGGTACCCTTCTATTATAATGTCAAAACAAACTCAGTTAGCCTTTCTGGAGGCTTTATCAAGCGTCTTGAAAAGGTAAACTGAAAGAGTTTTATATTTTTTATGAAGAAAACTGCCGTATCAGCAGAACCTGCGATCGAGAAGGAGATCGTTATGATGATCGAAGCTGGTTCCGACTATCAGGAGGGACAAGGAAAAGAAAGGACAGCAACTCTTACTGTAGAGCTTCGACCAGACGTGTTCGAAGGAGTTGAAGACTCTCAACTGGACATGGTCGAAAAGATCCTTACTCTCCAGCAACCAGACGTGCTTGTGGAAAAGAAGATGAAGAAACCACTCTCTAGGAAGATTTCTTCCAAATTCACGCTAAAAGCAATTACTCAAAGGTATAAAAACACGAGTATGTATACTGTATTTTACATTGGTCTTTTCAACTACTGATTCACTTCTTATGATTGTAGCTTGGCCTCTCCATTGCCTAAGCCTCCTGTGGCTCTACTTGTCACCAAAAAGATGGTGGAGAAGGTGGTCGAAGAAACGACAAAAGTACAGCCAAAACTGTGAAGACTACAACCACTGGAGTTGTCGTAGCAAAAGAAGGCGCTAGAGAAGAAGAAGAACATCCTAGGTTCTTTTCTTCATTTTTTTTAATCCTCCCTTTATGGTAGGATCTTCCTCTGGTCACGCTTAGAACCTAGTCCTGCACCCCAACGATCTTCCCAACAAAGAGTACATCTTTGACGACGAACGTCTTGAGAAGGTGTGGTGGACTAGGGTTGAGGAGCTGGACCAACTGAGAGATTCTGGGCGGGTGCTCAGAAATTTTGCTCGTAGGAGTACGAATGTGAGTATTGATAACTTGAATATTCATATTTTGTCTCTTCTTATTTCGTTCTGCCTTTCCTTATCTAGAGAGCCTTAGAAGACATGGTGACTGTGGCTGAATACCACAGGAAGCTAATGCTCCTACGACAAGCAAATGTCAAACTCTCCAAGAAGGCAGCAACATCGTAAGACTCTTAAGTTATGTAGTCGAATGCTTCTTGACCACACAACTAGAAATTAGGTCTACCTTTAATCTTTACAGGTCTTGGCTAGATGCAGAGGTCTTGGCTTCTGCACGCAAAAATATGAAGGCGGGTGCATGTAGGCTGAAGGAAGAAAATGCTAATTTACCAATAAGCCTTATAAAAGCCAACTCTACTGTCAGAACCTTGGAGGAGAAAATAAACAGTAAGCTCTGAAGCTTGAATCTATTTATCTATATATCTTCAGGCATTTCTTTTCTCTTTCTCTTTTTAACAGACATAAAGATTGGATCGAGTGAGCTGGTCGCTGAAGTCAAAGAGAAGACTAAAGTAATCGGAGAGCTTACTCACATCAACAAAGAGAAAGGCGAGAGAATAAAGTTACTTGAAACTTAGCTATCAAGTAAGAAAACTTCACCTTCAACTAGTTTTTGAAACTAGTCTTATAGGATATACGGCTACGTGGTTGTAGAAGGACCTACGACCAAGGGGTAGTCATTGTTAGACTTTCAATTACATGGTCATAGAAGGATCTGTGACCATATGGTCGTAAAAGAGCTTACGACTATAACGAGTATTGCCTTAACCAATTTTAACTCTTTTCACAAAGTCCATGGCCAAAAATAAACATCTTTTTGAAGCAATGACTACTAGAGAGGAAGACGCGAAGTCAATGAAGGCAAGCCTTCAAGACTACGGTATTCTTCTCAACGATCTACTCACTGAGTTTGGTGCGGAAAAGATGATTCCTACTGAGGAGACCACATCCGCTCACACGAGTACGATCTTACTACAAGCTAAGGCTTTGGAAAAAGCATCTGGCTACTTTGAAGACTGATCAGACGGAGTCGATTAAGAATATAGTCAGGGTGTTGTAAGCTATGCATGGGCAAAACTCAAGACATGAGACCGAAACATGAATCTGTATCCCATTGAGCACGACTTCACCTATTCCTTGGAGGATGCATCTCGCCTAATCGAAGAAGTAGAGCCAATTGTACGAAAAGTGTCCGAAGAAATGCAACTTGGCACTTCCTCTCCTCTAAAGTAGAGTAATTTGTAAAAAATAATAATTTTGTAAAGACTTACCTTTTGGAGTTGAATGAATTTTCTTTTTCCTGCAATTTATCTTGTTGAGAAATTATTACTCGTAAGATAAAAAAACGAAATGAAAAGAGAAACAAAATTACAACTAAGAAATAAAGTTATATGAACAACTCTATCCTAGCCCCCGACTATTTACTTAGTTTATATGAATAAACTAAGCAAATAGTATAGAGTGTAGTATGCTGAGAGCAGAGTAATGTATCCGACCATCATTGTCGAATTCAATTTGTCATGTACTAGTAGCAAAACTGAAGAATGAGTCGATGCTAGGGAGCTCCTTCTAGCAGGCAGGACCACATGCAGAGAGGAGTGACTCCGACAAGGTGATGTTACCTCTTTTCGATCAGGTTTAAACAAATCGAAGACTTGAACGATCAAAGGATAAACACTGGGAAATCTTGTTCTGATTACACTGGGGTTGATTTTTCTCAATACCAAGTCACCTACAGCAAGATTGCGAGGCTGGACCTTACGACTGTAGTACTTATGGATGGTTTGCTGATAGACTACTGAACAGATTAAGGCTTAATTTCTCTTTTCTTCGAGCAGGTTGATATCATCCGTTCGAAGTTGTTCTTGGTTAGAGTCATTAAAGTTCTCGACTCGTGCCAACCAGATCTTTAGTTCTAGAGAAAGCATGGCTTCAACCCCAAAATCTAGGAAAAATGGAGTCTCACCTGTCGCCGACCCGGAGTCATGCAAATTGCCCATAATACTGAAGGTAATTCTTGAACCCAAGCCCCCAAGTGCTTTACTATCTGGTCAAAGACTCTGTGAAAAGGGCACCATCTAGGCTTATTTTCCCTCCTCACGAGTGCTTTGCCTTTACCCCAGTTGGAGTATTGTTTGGAGTCACGTGGCTCCTTATCGCCCATAGCCAAAACCTCCTTTGATCCTATGGCGGGAAGATTATGGCTCTTAGAATTGTCTCTGGATTTCTTGGCCTTCCCCTTCCTGTTGCCACCATCACCTTGCTCCTTGGAACTACGGCCGGCCTAGTCGACGGTCCTAGTCCATTCGACTGCTTCAGCAACAGTTGCATACCGATCGGCCATCTCGAAGAGCTTGGTGATGGTGGTTGGATGGTTCAGGGTGATGTCCTCTGTAAACCTCCGACTGCGCACTCCCTGTCTGAATGCTCTAATAACAGAAGCGTCAGAGACCTCTGGAATAGAGTTTCAAACCTAATTGAAACATCGGATGAATTGCTGTAGGGTCTCATCGCCACCTTGGCGCATTCGATGTAGGTTGTCCTCCTTCTTAGGGCGATTGTATGTACCTGTGACATCCCAAAATTTCAAAATTTTAATCAGTTTATTGGAATTTAAATTATCCTTTTTCATTTGTGCTTATGTGGAAAACTATTAAAGTTTGGGAGCAATTATGGTCAAATTGAGTTTATTCAATTTTATTTGGGCTTCTTGCATTTGGTTAGAATTTTGGAAATTTTCTAGGATTTATTTAGATTTTTCTGCTATTTTCTAAAGCATTGTTTTCTTTCTCGGGATTTCTGAAAAATCAAAGAAAACTAAAATCCCAACCCTTCCCTCCGAGCGACGTGTGGACGGCCCAGATCCGCCCACGCCACTGCATGCCTCATCCCGCCTCTCCCCCTGGGCCGACGTGTGGACGGCCCAGATCAGCCGCGCACGTGCCCGACCCATCTTCCCCATCCGGCCTCCACGTTTTCGGGCCGTCCGACCCTCATCCAGCCGCCCCCTCCCGCCCTTTCCTTTATCTCTATGCCACTAGGACCCACCTGTCAGCTCCGTCTTCCCCGCCCCCTTCTTCCTCCTCGCACCGCAACCGCCGCCGCCCAACCGTTGCGCCACTCTACCAATCCTGGCCACGTCTCCTCCCCCGAGTGCGCTGCCCCACTACTCCTGTCGTGCTCCGCAGTTCCCACGCCCATCGCCCACCTCCCCACTCCTCCACTCGGCCTCGTTCACCAGCAACTGCCACCACTCCCTGACAACTCCGGTGATGAATTACATCTGGCCTGCCACTCCCTGACACTATATAAACCCCTCCCCGACTTCTCCTCCCTTCGCACCACCCCGCTCCCACCTCCACTCTCTCTCTCTCTCTCGGGTCCCCCATCGTACCCGCGCTGAGCTCCCTCTTCCCGAGCATCGCCGCCACTCCGGGGAGCTCTCCCCGTCACCTCAAGCCTTCCCGAGCCTCCCCGTCGGCACCATCATGCTCCCCAAGCCATCGCCGTCCTTGGGCGCCACTCCTTCGGGCTCGAACACCGCCGGAGCACTGTCCCCGTCGTCGACCGAGCGCCGCCATCGCCCTTCACCGTCGCCAGCTGCTTCCGTTCGCCGCCGAGCCCCGAGACAGGGTAAAAATGAATCCATGTGCCTTCCTCTCCCTTTCCTACCCCTCGCTGGTCGCCGCCGCTCGCTGGAGCGCTGGTAACCATCGGGTCCCGAGCGCCGCCACCGGTTGAGCAGCCACGTCACTGCCCATGCTGGCGTGGCAGCCCAATGGCACGCCACGCCAGCACTTGCCTGCCCGGTCAGTGCCACACCAGCAGCCAGCAACCACCTCACCCCTGTAGCCCACATGGCAGCTAGGTGTCACCAGCTAGCATGCCACATCAGCAAATTGGCCCAATCACCTACCACCTGGATGCCACACAATCACCCTTCCCACCACAGTCTCCCCTCTGGTCCATGGACCGGTCCATAGACCGGTCCATAGACCAAGGCCCACCTGTCAGTCTCTGGTTGGAAGAATCCCTCAGGGCTGACGTCATGCTGACGTCATAAACCCGATTTTCTAGTAGAAAAATAATTCAGGCAAAAAAGAAATTCTCTACTGACGTCATAATTGCAATTTTCTTTAGAAAAAAAATTCCAGAAATTTCAGTTTATTCTTTTTCTCTGATTTTAAACTTCCGAGAGTCTGTTCTCCTTCGTTCTAACTCTGATTGAGCCCGTTTAAATTTCTAAATTCATCAAAATTCTAAACTATCCATTTCTGCCATCCTTTTGAATTTTTGGAGTTATTTGAATTTAGTGGGTTATTTTCACGTGTAGACTGCGACGACTCCGAAGAATTATTCGACGAATCTTCACATCAAACCGTGAAGCAAGGTAAGTCACACTTCTTGATCATGTTGATCCTAGATTTTGAAATAAAATTATGTTATTTTGAATTATACTGCATGCCTAAGGGGAGGGGGCGCCTTCCCCTTGGGCCCAAGCATTACAAGGCCCAATTTGGCATAAACAGATGATGTAGTATTTTTTTGATGATTGTAGTGTGCACAGAAGGAATTTAGAGGTGAGGCTATATCCATTGGAAAGAGGACGAGAAAAACTTTCCAACAAGTACTCGTGGATCTCAAACGGGCTCCATATGTGAAAGTTATGCACATTTGAAGTTGGGCCGTCAAGCTGAATCCGAATTGATTTGGAGGCCGAATTGGATTCCAAAACGTGTCCAACTTGAACTCTAGCTTGAATTGGTGCAAAAGTGATGTGGTGCTACAAAAATATATATATTCATCATTAGATAGCATCATATTCTCATTTAAAATATTTTGAAGCTCAAGAAACGAATTCACTTTTAGTTCAATCTTAATATTGGGCGCTATGGTTATATGTGTTTGTGGCGTGGTCACCTCAATTTGTAGGATTGATCCCACGCTCATCGGAGTACTGATTGTGCTCATCACTAGAGGTCTCATCACTATCCCCACGAGAGGAGGGAGAGTGTGATCACCGGGGAGCATCCTCAGGTCTTCCGCCGAGAGGGTGACAAAAATCTAAGGGTAGGGCAAAAACCTCCTATCCAGAATCTCCACTTCTGACGGAGGGCCCCTCGCTTGAAGAATCATCCAGCAAGAGCACATTGCACCCTAGAGTAAACCCCACCAGATGGGGGAAGAATAGGTTATAACTGTCCCCAGCCTAATCTGCTCCCTGCAAGAATACGGACGAACACGAAGTGTGCCCGCCCATGGCCTTCGCTGGGTCGTCCGAAGACTCACCACTAACATCTGGTGATGCACTCCCCGATCAATAGAATCTGGGGCTCTACGAAATTGCGCGGGGTGACGCCATGGGACTCGAAAGCTTGGGGACAGATGCACCGTCGTGTTGTGAGCCCTCATCATGCTCAGATTGACCCTTACTGCTTGGGGGAGATGAGTCCTCCATTGGGCATACTGCTGTGGGGGATTTTGATCCCTCATCAGCCTTTTCGGCGGCGGCGTCGCCGGGATCACCGAGGAATCTCTAGGGAGACATTCACTGTCAGAAGCAAGCAAGACCTGCTCATAGTTGTAGTAGGCCTCCATGTCGATACTCGTGTAGTCAGCTAAGTCGAACCAGTTCTCCTCATTCCATTCATTTGCTATGAGGATATCAAGAGAAAAAAACTTGCCGACATGGAAATTACTGGAGTCTTCGAAGAAGAATCCCCACGGAGGGTGCCAATTGTCGATGTTTTAATATCGATCTTATGTATGATTTGTTTAGATTCGGGGGGAACTCTTAGAAGACTAGGCGTATGCACTTGTGGAGTAGAGGCATGGGAAACTTTGTCCAGGTTCGGGCCTTCTCATAAGAGAATAACAACCCTGCGTCTAGGATGATAACTAGTTGCTAGAAAGTGGATTACAACAGATAATTACACGAATAGCTAGTGCTATCTTGCATGAATGATTCACCTCTCCTCTCCCTCCCTTTGACATCAACCTTTAAATAGCCGGTGAAGCGATGGCAGTTGTTCCATGCCGGAAGACGCCTTGATGCTTCAGATGATAACCGCATGATGGAAGTTACTATCAGAGAGACACAAGAGGCAGTTCACCGTGTAGCAGTTGTTGCTAGGGAGAGATCGTGTATGCTTAGTGGACTAACACATGTTCTAACCACCCTGTCAGACAAACTGACAGTGTAGTTCATTGTCGTAGGTAAGTCAACTGGAGATAGGTTTGTCGTAGGAATTCCCATGACCACAAAATGGTCATAGTGAGATTTACGACTGCATGATCGTAGAAGGATTACAACCATGGGATAGTCGTAGTAAGACTTACAACTATGTGGTCGTAGAAGGACTTACGACCATATGGGTAATCACAGTAGGACTTACGACTATGCGGTCATAGAAGAACTTACGACTATATGATCGTAGAAGTGCTTACAACCATCCTGCTATATTTACGTCTTATCGATAAGAGATATATTCAAGGAATATAATGACGTAATAATTTGAGGATTATTCTATTCTCGTTAGGTATCAAAGCCAAAAGATCTTGAGTTCAGAATCCGGTTGGCGCAATTTAAAAAATAATTACAGTCCACTTCTATTCTATGTCTTAGGCCTATGGGTGCCTACATGTGAGGGGTAGTGTTGAAGTATAAGTAAATTGTCCTTTTTTCTCATCAGTTTAAACTTTTAGGTGAACTGGTTGGTGCATAAAACTCAATATTGACCATAAAATATTGTAAAAATTATGGGTTTTACTGTAAATATACTTGTATTATTTTCATATAGCAAATACATATATTTTTCTATATTAGTGGTGGAAGACAAAGTTGCACAGTGTTTGACCGAATTCTTCATATATTGTGTTATCAGAGTGTCTCTAAGAATAACCAGACACCGAAAGGATTAACGTCTGGGATATGTTCTCATGGCTGTCATATGTTCTCATGGCTGTCACGGGGCAATTTTTGTTCAAGGCTGTTACGAACATAAAAGAAGTAAGAACAGTACATCTCGAGCCCAAACAAGCAACACGAGGGCCCAGCCTGGCCCGAGACGCTTCCGTTTTTTTTTTGTTGGGTTTTTAGCTTTTTGTTTTTTAATTTCGTTTTTCTCTGGTTTTCTAATTTTTAGTTTTTTAACTTTTTTTTCGTATTCCTTTGTATTGTTCGTGATGAGCTAACCTATTTTTTTATTTTTTATTTTTTAAAAATTTAATTAACCAAAAAAATCCATCAACAACTACAGTACAAAATAAACCAGCTACAGTGCCAAACATTAAAAAATAAGCCATAAATCACAAAAAAAACCCAAATGAGCAGGGCAGACCGGACATGTTCTTTCTTCTTCTATGTTCTGCTTGAAGAAACCATAAGCCAATATAACTTCTCAATTTCTCTCACTTCTGTCTCGCTCCGAGTATAAAATAGGAGTCACGGACGTATCACACACCTCACTCCTCTCGTTCTTATCCACACGCATCTCTCTCTTACTTTCTCCATCGCTCATCCAATTTTAAAAATCACTTCTTTTAGTTTATTACTATTTATTTTCAATTAAAAATCACCGACACAGCCGGTATAAATAAGTCCATATTCTGATGCAGTTGCACAGCACTGCTGTCACCCTCACCGTGTCCAGTTTTCTGCAAGTGAGATTGCCGTAATCATAATCTATAGGGCATCATTTCAGCCGCATGCACGCCAGGCTTTAGAGCAAGGTTCAGGCTTCAGAGTAAAGCAAGTGGCATGCCCCTTGGATTGGGGACAAACGCGAGCGCACGGCTTTCTTGGAGAAGGAACAGTGTCGGCGACTTCGTCACCGGCATCTTCGTCGAGCAGCCATTACGCAGTGCAGACAGGAAGCTTTTACCTCTTCTCGAAACGATCGTTTGCAGTAATGCTGTTGCTACTTACTGTTGCCAAAACCCTGAAGAGTTTGGAAGAAAGGCAGGATGGATAAAGATCCTTTCTTTTCGGCTTTTAAACACTTTTTTTGTTTTTCTACAGTAACTAACTTTCAAACAGAGTGTATTTTCAAGACAGTATCTATAAGTTGATTATAGTCATGGGTGAATCCACCTTAAGTCATGGGTATTCAATCGAATACCCAAAATTTTTAGCAAAAAAACTACTATATACAACGTATTATATATATATATATATATATATATATATATATATATATATATATATATATATATATATATATATATATATATATATATATATATATATATATTAGTAGTTGGGCTAAATTCATTTTGTTCACACCCAGTTAGCCGAAATTGATGTTATATCCTTTTGGCCCATTTCCCCCTCCCATCAACACTGGCCCAGACCCACTGTCATCCTGTTCATACCTAGTTGTGAGACCGTATCTCACTCAGTCTCTCCTCTCTTCATCTAGTGTCTAATCGTCTCTCCATCTCTCGGCACTCGGCTAATGCCTAGCGGCAGTGAGTGTTCGTGCCCCTAGTTCTAGTCTTCTGGAGATAGTGTAGCCGGCAAGGGGGCTAGAGGCTGCACACGAGGCAGGAGCGCTGGAGGTCGGAGTGGCTACTGGTCAAGCAGGCACTGCCGCACTAGGGCCTGCAGCACTGGGGCAGGTTCGTCCTATCCGACCCGGTGACCCCCATGCTGTAGAATCAAGATACGTAAATGGTAGATCTGCTCTGCTTGTGTGCCCCTAGAGTTTGTAGTTTTGTACTTCCGAGCTAAGTGGATGATAGATCCGTGGATGACTGAATGGATGTGGATTTGGCATATTGTTGGACCGAAATGGCGACAGAGGGGGGTGAATGTCGACTCTTTAAAATAAACTTGCCCCTAAAAGATATCCACCCGTGAGTCCACTCCCCAATAGCTACACAAAGCTATGAAGCGAAACCACACAAGCTCTCTAAAAATTCTTGCCAAACACCCCCGGAAAGAAAAGCAAAGAAGAAGCACCCAAATCAAAAGGGACAGCAGACAAACACAGAAGGCATCGCCAAAAACCTAATGGCCGGTCAGACCGGTGTGAAGTGGCCGGTCAGACCGCCCGCATACCGCCGGTCTGACCGCCCCTTTTAATCCGGTCTAACCGCCTCTCCATTTCCGGTCTGACCGCTTCACGGAATTCCAGGGCAGACAGCCGCAGGGATTTCAGACTAAAAACTTACAACTTCAAACTGCAATAAAAATGGAGATTTCTCTCTGGAGATTTCAGTCCAGAACTGAGAGAAATCCTCTTAAATAACCAGGGGAGCACCAGGGATCACAAGAAGCCAACTCATAACCAAGAAAAGAGGATTTGGGATAAAAACTGAAAACCTACAGAGTGCAGCACCAAAATCCAAATTCCTCTCCAATCCTTGATCCTTTGGCCATGAAACTTTGGGAATAGCTACTTAATAGCCTTAGGACTTAACATACCAAATTTCATGCCATCTCATGAAGGGAATCAAGAAACTCACCAAAACTCTAGAAGAGAAATGAAGAACACAGGAAGGCTAAAAATGTGATTCTTGCAAATCGATCAAATTGCTCTTGGATTAGATGACCAAAGGGTCTAGAAATGCAATTCCATCATAGAGCAACCCATTTTGCTACTGCTCAGCAAGAATCGAGCCAAAACACAAAAACTCAAAAATCACACTGAAGGGACATCGAAGGATAAAAACCAACAGAGAGCCAGGAACTCAATCAAACTCAAACAAAGCCATCTCAGATTGATATTAAGGATGAGAAATGCATGATTACAAAGAGTATCAACTCATATCATCCCTACAATCCCATACATGCTTGGAGAAATCAAGAACTCCTCTCTCTATCTCTCAAGAACACACAAAGGGGACAGAGAAGCTACGGGAGACATGTCGGAACCCGAAGTAACGACTCCTGGATCCTCTGTGTAAATCGCACTAGTCCAGGATCAGCTAGTGCACACAGTACAACAAAGATAAATATCAAGCACAAATGACTTCTTATATTAAATGAAAGATACGGCCTTATTGCCAAGTCTTACATCAATGCTCATTGGCAAAATAAATAAAGCAAATAACTGCGGAAGAAAACTGAAAGAAGCGAAGCCCAAGCCTGCCCACAGGCAAACGACAGTAAGACGCGGCCTATTCGTCCAGATCTTCACCGTAGTTGACGTCTTCCTTCTCTGTGTGGAGAAAGCAAGGCGAGTACAAACTTGTACTCCGCAAGTCACACAGAAAATACATCATAATGATAAATGCTTCAATGGAAGGCTTATAGGGTTAGTTTGCATAAAACAACATTTAAGAAATACAATAAGTAGATTGAAATTGCTGAATTTAATACAGTAAGTAAAAACAATACTTGTAATAGAAAGTAATACCGTCAGTGCAGGCTTCAACCAAACACCAACCTATCCACGGGCATCCCACCTGGACCATCTTTTCCAAAAGATCTCGTATGGATTCCATCCATCCACACGCTTTCAAACACTCGCGGATTCCATCCATCCACAAGCTACCATTCTCTCATGGGTTCCGTCCACCCACAAGGTTTTTATCCTCTCATGGATTCCATCCATCCATAAGGTTTTCGAAAATCATTTTTGAAAAGCAAAGTCTAATCCATGAAAAACTCTTACTCAGCATGCCCATGACCGTGGGCACGGCTATCCAGGATAGATTATACACTCTGCAGAGGTTGTACAGCTTTACCCACAAAACACGATCATCCCATATTGCCACTGGGTTACACATTTCCTTAGGTGTGCAGCGAGGAGTCGTGACAAGGCCTTTACAATGAAAAGCCTTCAACCTGGTCGAGCCAACTTTAAGGTTTCACTCCAGTAAGGAATCCACCAGACCGGGACCCCCTCTTGAGCCTAGACGAGACTTCTCATGGCTTAACCACGCTCGCCCAAGTGAGACTTCACATGGCACCAACCCGCTCACTTTCAACCTACGACTTGACTCAGGTTGGGACTTCATAAATTATTCAGCCAGGGTTGTCCCATACCAGCCATGTGGTAGTACGATAAGGGCTTTGCAACAGTAGCTCACAGACCGGTCCTTAATTTGACTTAGGCCCAACCACATACCTCCGTGCACGACAATCAACCACTGCGGCTCCAACCAACAGGGCATGCCTGCACCCACCAATCTAACCAATTGTCTAAGTCTAAACCAGTTTTTTATATTTTGTTTTCAAAATATTTCATAAACCTTCTTGACTCACCAAAGTCAAGAGTACATATCCAAAGCATATCATTTTATGTGAAAAATACCCCAAAACAAAATTATATGACTATGCAGGGCTAAGCATTTGATTAAACTCTCTAGACAACACTAATGTATTAACTAGAGTTTGATTCTAGGGTGACAAGGTATAAGGAATTCAAATTCAATGGAGGGATTAACAAGTAGGCAATAACTAAATTTAAAACTGAATTGAAATATGTTGAATAAAAATATGCATGCAATATAATTTAAAACAACATAATTTTATTTTAAAAACTGGGATCAACATGATCAAGGAGTGTGACTTGGCTTGCTCTTCAACTTGGCTTTAATCTTCGTCGAAGAATTTTCCTGAATCGTCGAAGTCTACACGCGAAATAACCCACCAAATTCAAATAAATTCAAATTAACTTCAAAAATTTGAATTGAGGCCAGAAATGGATAGAGGGGAATTTTTGATGAATTTAGAAATTTGAATGGGCTAAATCGGAGTTAGGACGAAGGAGAACGGGCTCTGGGAAGTTTGAAAAGAGAGAAAATGGTAAAAGAGGATTTTTGGAATTATTTTCTTAAAGGAAAAGAATTTATGACCTCAGCATTGCGTCAGCGAGGAATTTTGAATTTCGATCGAACTAGTTTTAAACAGGAAAAGAGGGGGAGGAGCTGACATGTGGGCCTGGCCCATGTGAACCAAGTTCATGGACTTGGTCGGAGGCCGAGGTGGCAAGGTGGCGGCCGAGGCGTGCGTGGTACCCGCGTGGTGCTGACGGGGGCGCCACTCGGCGTCCACTTGGGACGGCGGGGCGAGGTGGCCAGCCGGCGGAGGGAGGCGCTCGGGTTTGGGGGCTCACCGGCGTTCCGGCGGGCGGCGGCGAGGCAGGCTACGGGGAGAGGAGGCGCGGGGAAACCCGGGGTGGGGCGCGGCTTACCGGGGAAGGCTGGCGGCGAGCGGGCAGAGGCGGCGGCGAGCGGCTCTCGGCGTCGGGGCGCTAGGGTGGCGGAGGGGGAGATTGGAGGGGGGGCGGGAGATGGAGTGGGAGGAGGCGAAGCTCGGGCGGGGGTTAAATAGGGGCGAGGGGAAGCGGGCTGGCGGGGATCTCTCGTCGGAGTGGGGCGGCGGTTGCGGGCGGAGACGGGGGAATCGGGGGAGGTGGGCGACGGGGATGGAGGACGTGGGCGCGGGGCGCGGAGCAAAGCGCGTCGCGCGGGAGGGGAGGTGGGGCGAGAAGAGCGGGGCGGCAGTTGCGGCCGGGGTGGTAGCGGCGGCGGGGAATGCGCGAGGAAGGAGGAGGCGCGGTGGGGAAGATGGGCCTGACAGGCCGGGCCCACACGCAGCAAGAGAGGGGGCGCAAGCGGCTGACGGGCGGGGCCCGCGGGGCAGAGAGGGGCGGAGGGAGGGAGTGGCTGCCGGGTGGGGCCGGGGAGGAAGAGAGAGGGGGAGCGGGGCGGCGGACGGTGGGGATCGGGTGGGGGAGGCGGCGTGGCGCAATATGGGCCGTACGCGTGGCGCCCAAAGGGGAGGGGAAGGCGGGATCGGGCGGCGACGTGGGCGGCAATCTGGCAGTCCACGTGGCGGCCAGAGGGGGAGGTTGAGTTTTTAATTTTTAGAAATTGATTTTGGTTTTCAGAAAAGCCCAGAAAATACATTAAGCCTCAGACAAATATGAAATAAAATTAAAAAATTCCAGAAAAATTTAGAGAACCTCCTGGATACTTTTTGGACTTAATAAAAATATTCTCAACTAATGTTGGTATATATTTTTCATACTTAAAATAGTTTTAAATTTCAAAAATACATTTTAAACTCCTGAAAACTCAGAAAAATCAAACAAGAGCCAAATAAATCCAAATGATTAATTTGACAGAAGATTTTTATAGAAAATCAAAATATCATTTTATTTAATAATATTTTTAGGTTTTACTTAAAATACTTTTCAAATCCAACTTTTTCAAAACAGAAATTCAGGGCAAATCCAAATTTAAAAATTAGGCACAAAAATACTTATTTTAATTTAAATTTTATTTTAATTAATTTTTATTTACTTATTTATTTATTTATTTTTATTTTACTAAAAATCTGGGCTGTTACAAGACAACACCTGCTCTCTCTTACCAACTAAAGCCTAAAACCAAAACAATCTCTCCAAAGGCTATTTTGACTAAAGCAAACCTTAACAACCCCTTCAATCCATTGAATCCATGCAGCCACAAGGAGACACCCCCTCCTTATATAGGCTTTGGCTAACGGGTCTCCAACCCGTTATGCCCGCTAAAATCGAACGGAACCGCTTCCACTTGTGCAGCTTTGCGTTTTTACCGAAACGCCCCTACTGCACCTTCTGGGAAGCTTCCGCGTTTCTTGTCATCCAAGCCTCGCAACCACCTCGAGTCTCCGCCGTCTTTGACACATCTAACCGTTCTGACCTTGACACCGCCCGTGCCTAGTCCGGTCACCTCGTGCCTCGCCACGACTCCGTCTCGACGTCCTGCAGCCATCACAGACAAGAAACACATCAAATAGCACCGCTCGACACATGTAAGCACGAATAGTATCAATGAACCATACTCAGGCAAGATTTTGCCCAAACGACCAATCGGGAAGAATAATATGCAATAAGTCCGTCTAACCAAACCGGACTGAGCCAAATGCCGTCATGGTACAAATCACTCAAACGAAACTCAACCTTTGCAACATACTTATCAATTACTCATCATAAACATGTGGTCACCTCCACATGGTCTCTCACATATGTTTCTTCTTTGTTTCACTTTCAGTGCTTAGATTTTGTTTAGATGTGGTGGATTACTGTATTTGGCTCAGTTATCTTTAAATTAATTGTTATGTCTTATGAATTGAAATTCATGTTCTCCACATCTTTAAATCTGAGTAGCCTATATCTATATGTCAAGTATTTCAGAGATGTGAGCTACAGAGCTTCATGTCATACCTTCATCTAAGCACTTTGCTGTGAATCTATGAAATAAGATCCTTAACAACAGACAAATTATTGCTTATGAATTATTGAAATACATATTCTCCACCTCTTACCTGTGATTCTGTGAACAAATACCAAGTATTTCACAAGTGCAAACAAATAGTTTCAAGTCAGTTTTCGCTATCCTAATGTGAATAGTAAATATAGGTAGTTTAAGAAAGGACAATGGGAGCTAAGTGAAATTGCATATTAGTGGAACTAATCGTAATCTTTTAATCGGTTCCAAGGCACAAAGAATCGTCGAGTTAATTTGTGATTTTTAATTATTTTTTAATTTCTTTATATTATTTGAGACGTTGTCTCTAGTATGAACATTTCTGCTTTAATTTTCGCTATTGTAGACTTTTATGTTTTCTATTGGACAATATTTTTGTAACTTCGAATACCCATTCTGAAATTTCTGGATCCGCCCCTGATTATAGTAATTACTGTAGCGACTTCATTTATATTGATCAAAATCGTACGCGAGTTTCTGTTACTGTATACCCTCTATCACGAATAACCTAAAAATTATAAACCGTAATAAAAAAAATCATAAGTCGAAGCCAAAAAAACAGACCAGCCTTGACACAAATTGGTCTCTTCCTTTTCTCTCTCCCTCTGAAGTTATCTAAAAGCTTGAATCCCATCTACAGTATCCCGGCTAGAGACCAAAATCTAATGCAGCGCACTGTTGTCACCTGCAGCGTCTACATTTTTCTATACATGAGGTAAATGCTTTTAAGAAAGGCAGTTTTCTTCTTGGCGTGCTGTTTCAGCGGCATGCACTAGCATATTATTAGGGGATTCTTTTTATACCATACCATTGTAAATTATGAAAATTTCAGATATAATATCCGTTGTGTTACCAACACATAAGGCCCAAGACTCCATGTCAGTGAGACAAGAAATAATATATCCAGGGTTGTGAAAATTTACGGTGGCAAATAAGAAAAGAGCAAAGTTCAGACTTCAGAGTTAGCAGTCGAGCTAAGTGAAGTTGGGGACGATGCACGTTGAGACCGTGCATGAGCTAGGAACAGTGTCGGGGGCCTCATTAACAGGCATCTGCATCGACCAGCGATGAGCCATGACGCAGTGCTGGAGAAGCTTTCTTTAGTTTCTACAGATTCTGTGCAGCCCTCCTGTTGCTACTGTCTCACTGTTGCCAAAATGAGAGCAAAAAAGGCATGAGACATGAGTTCAAGCAACATTTGAATAGTCTATAATATTTAACCTATTCCTCAACTTGTAAATGTGGCATTCATCTAATGGTTTTGTGAAAATATCCATTAATTGATCTTCGGTCCAAATGTGGCTAATGACTATGTCACCTTTGCTCACATAGTCTCTCAAGAAGTGGTGGCAAATATTTATATGCTTAGTTATTGAGTGTTTAACTTAGTTATTGGCTATTTTCATGATACTATCATTATTATACAAAAGAGGCATGTTATCAAATTTAATTCTATAATTCATCAATATTTGCCTCATCCATAGTAATTGTGCACAACAACTATCCGCGGATGCATATATTCAGCTTCCCTGGTGGAAAGGTCTACGGAATTTTGTTTCTTGAAAGATCATAAAACTAAAGACCTTCCTAACAATTGATAACTTCCTAAGATACTTTTTCTATCAACTTTGCAACCCATATAATCAGAATCCGAATACCCAATTAGATCAAATTTTGCACCTTTAGGATACCATAAGCCAATACTAAAGAAATATTTTAAATATCGTAGAATTCTTTTGACGGGCACCAAATGGCACTCTTTTGGCGATGCTTGAAAACATGCACATATACAATTACTAAACATGATATCGGGCCTAAATACAGTAAGATAAAGCAAATTACTAATCATGGATCTATAAAGCTTTAAGTTTACCGGTTTACCTCTCTCATTGAGATCAAGATGATCGTTTGTCACCATGGGAGTCGTGATGGGCTTGACGTCCTCCATACCAAACTTCTTGAATAAATCATTCACGTACTTCATTTGGCTCACGAATGTTCCATCTATGAGTTACTTGATTCGGATTCTAAGAAAATAGCTAAGCTCTCCGATCATAGACATATCAAATTTTCTAGATATCATATCTCTAATTCTATGCAAAAGTCTTGGTTAGCACCCGAAAATGATATCATCAATATAAATTTGGCATATAAAGAAATCATCATCAATAATTTCTGTAAATAATGTTGTGCCAAGCTTCCCAAGTTTGAACCCTTTAGAGAGTACAAAATCTTGAAGATGCTCATACCATACTTTAGGAGCTTGTTTTAAGCCATATAGCGTCTTAGAGAGTTGTACACATGATTTGGATTTTTAGGATCTTCAAAACCGGGAGGTTATTTAACATATACAAGCTCGTTATTTTATCATTCAAGAAAATACTTTAATATCCATTTGAAATAATTTGATATCAAAACATGATGCACAAGTAATATGCGAATGGCCTCAAGTCTAGCTATGGGAGCAAACATTTTATCATAATCTAAACCTTCGATTTGGGTATAATCTTGAGTGACTAATCTTACCTTATTTCTTACCACAACTCCACTTTCATCTTGTTTGGTTGCGAAAGACCTATTTTATACCAATCATGTTGTGCTCCTTGGGTCTTTCCATCAATGTCCAAATATCGTTTTGGGTGAAATTGTTTAGCTTTTCATACATTACATTCACTTAATCGAGATCGTTTAGAGTATCATCTACATGCTTTGGTTCAAGAGAAGAAATAAAAGAGTAATGTTCACAAAAATAAGCTACACGGGATCGAGTTTGAACACCCTACTCACGTCACCCAATATTTGATCTATTGCATGGTCATTTGCAATTGCATTATGAATCTTCAAAGGTAGAGTTGATGGTTGTTGTTCTTCTTCTTCCTTTTCTTCTACTTCTATTACTTGAATTTGGCTTGTTGTAGATAGGTAGGAGGTTCAACATCTTTTGATGAAGGTAATTCATATGTGTCTTCTTTTGGTTTGATATAGTCAATTTGCATATTCTTCATTGCTTGCCTCAATCCTTCATCACCTGCATCATCCAAATTCTAATGCTATTTTTAAAAGACGTTAGTTTCATCAAATTGAACATCACAAGTTTTTTCAACTAATCTAGAATTTTTATTGAAGACTCAATAAGCTTTACTATTTAATGAGTAACCTAGCAAAAAAACATCACAACAACTTTTAAATTTTGAGAGTTGAACACCTTTTTTTAAAATGTAACACTTACAACAAAAATACAAAAATAAGATATGTTCAGTTTTCTTCCAACGAGAAACTTATAGGAAATCTTTTCCAAAAGGCGATGCAAATAAAGATGATTTATGGCATGACAAGCAGTGTTAATTGCTTTCACCCAAAAATAATCAAAAGTATTATATTCATCAAGCATTGTTCTAGCCATCTCAATTTTGTTCTAGAGTGTAAATAGTGGAAAGTTCATACTTTATTCTAAGTTTGTCACAAAAATCTTCAATTTTGGTGCTCTGAAATTAGAACCATTGTCACTACGGATTTTCTTTATTTTGAAATTAAATTCATTTTGGCCTTTTTTTTTGCAAAAGTTTTGAAAATGTTGGAGGCTTCTGCCTTGTCATATAAGAAGAATACTTATGCATATCTAGAGTAATTATCTATAATGACTAAACAATAGCTATTTCTCTTTATGCTCCTATAGGTTATTGGCCCAAACAAATCCATATGTAAGAGCTCTAATTACCTAAAGATTGACATGATACTTTTGGAATGATTTCTCACTTTAACAAGCCCTACATAATTTGTTTTTATCAAACTTCACGTCCTTCAAGCCAACAATTAAGTCATGTTTTAAAAGTTTTGTGAGTTGAATCATGCCCACATGACGTAACCAACCCAAAGAGGTTTTTGAAATTAAACAAACCAAATCCAAAATCTTTAAAAACTAATTGTTTTTCTTTTTCCTTTAAAATGGTAGCTCCATCTTTAGAGAAAGTAAATTAATCCAAGATCACACAATTGAGCAACGGATATCAAATTAAAATTTAACATTTCTACAAGAAATACATTAAAAGATCATTTGATATAGTGATTGTACCCAAACTATGGACCTTTCCTTTGGTATCGTCTCCAAATGTGATATTTTCATTACTTTCATTTTCAAAGGTGGTGAAAATCTTCCGATCTCTAGTCATGTGTTGAGTGCAACCACTAGCAAGCACACAATGTCTTCCACCGATCTTGCAGTTCACCTATAAAGAAAATCAAGTTCTTTTATATACCTAAATTTATTTGGGTTCTTGAAGGTTACTAAACAAGGCTTTAGGCACCCAGATAGTATTCTTTTTAGCGCCTAAAATTAAAGTGCCAACAATTTTTGTGATAACATTGTCATCCTTAGTTTTCTTAAGCATATAGCATGAATTATATAATCCTACGGATGGTATCTTACTAATAGAATAAATTTGTTGCAAATGTCCTACTTCCCGACACTTATGGCAATATTTGCCATTTTATTTTACAAACCTTGTAGGCTTGTAAACTAGTTTCTTACCTTTATTTGGTACATACCTAAGTTCTTCTTTGTTGAATGAGCACCATTTCTTACTCAAAAACTTATTAAGGGTGGACTTACCCTTGAAGTATCTCTCTAAGTTTTTGTTTAAATTGGTTACTTGTTTCTTTTACTCATTGTTCTTAACAATGTGCTTCGCATCACATATCTTAGCATTATCATGGTTAGAATTAATACTAGAGCAACATGGTATGGCAAGCAAATCACACATGAAGCAGATGAGCTAGTTTTAGAAGTTCTTACACTAGGCATCTCATCAATAATATCACAAGTAATGTCAATGCTAGTGTAGGATTTGATTGAATTTTCTTGGATAAGCAAGTCATGAGCTTTCTTTAGATCCTCGTAAGAATCTTTAAGAGAGATATATTCTCTCTTCAAGATCTTGAATGTTGACTTTTTTTCTAAGATATTCATTCAAGTCTTCCAACATGTCCATAAGCTCATCATATGAGGATTCATCATTATCAAGAGATTTTGCTTTATTTCTTTTTGCCATGAGGCATGTAGGAGATGAGAAGAGCGATGGATCCTTCTTGATGGCAATGCTGATAAGTCCCTTGTTCTTGGGAAACACATCCTCATTGGAGTTAGAGTCGGTGTACTTCTCATCGGAGTTCCACTCTCAAATGTCAGCTTCGTTCTTACTATCTTTTTGAAGCTTCTTGAAAAGCTTCTTCTTGCTATTAAAGTCTTTCTTCTTGGATGCCTTGCCCTTGTTATCCTTCTTCGTAGGGCAATGAGAGACAATGTGTCCCTTCTCATCGCACTCATAGCAACAAATATTGCTATAACGCTTGTTGTCATTATAGGAGCCCCTTCTTGTTTTTTCATGACTAGCGCTTCGATTTGAGCGTCTTCTCATGAACCTCTTCATTCTTCTTATGAGAAGAACCATTTTCTCCTCGGAGTCATCCTCATGTTCTTGGACTCATCGCTAGACACCGCTTTGGCTTTGAAAGCAATGACTTTCTTGCTCTTGGAGGTGGATTGCTCCAAAAGCTCATCCTTATCCTTCTTGTACAACTCATTGGTTGTGAGATTACCCAAGAGTTGTATTGGTATCATCTTTGTCAACTCATGAAAATTGAGAAAGAGTGTCGCCATGGTCTCATACTTTTCCGGCAAGGCCCTAAGTATTTTTCTCACAATATCAATATCAATTAATGACGTGTCTAGGACTTTTAGCTTAGGTGACAATACATTTCATTAATGTTCTCATGAGGCAACATTGTAAATACCTCCTATTTGATCCAGTCTATGCAATTTGACTTCTTTGACCGTGGATGTTCCCTCATAGATTTCCAGTAGGGTGGTCCATATCTCATGAGAGGTTTTCAAATTACTCACTCAATTGAACTCATCCATATTCAAAGCTCCAAAAAGAACGTTCATCGCTTGAGCATATAAATGAGCATTGCACCACTCAAGTTCCATGGGGTGTAGTGGATCAATAGGCATAACGCAACCCTCATTTACGATTTTCCATATACTCAGACTCATGCCCTTTAAATAAATAGACATTCTAGTTTTTTTAATATGCATAATTAAAGCCATCATATAGAGGTGCCTTTCCTATAGCAATAACTTCACTAGCCATCCTTTTCTCTCCTAGATGGTTAACTCTAAATCAATAAGAGACCAAGTTCTGATACCACTTGTAGGATCAAAGATAACCGATTAAAGAGGGGCAAATAGGAGGTTCTAAAAATGTTTGCTTTCTAAAAGCTAATTTCTACAATTTAAGAGCTAAGCAAGATTTCTACCACAAATCAAGACCTACATAATTCTAGTAATATTAAAGCACCACAATCTAAGTATCTACAGATATATTTCTAGCTAAACAAGATGTCACAAACTTAATTGTTAGAAATATAAATGCAGAATCATAGAGACAAAGAAATAACCGAAATGGAGACATGCGAGTTTTGACATGGTATCGAAGACTTGCCGGTCTTCATTGATCCACATTGAGGAAAGCCCAACGAATTGGACCAGGTCTATAAATTAAGCCTCACCCCTCACATCCACTAGTGGTTGTTCTGCCTCCACTTCGAAGATGACGAACATCGAGCCACTCACAATTGGCGCCAAGTCTCTTCACAACCTTTTTGAAGAGATCACTATGCAAACCTCCTTCAAACCGTCTTGGTGCCAGCAAAAATCAAAAGTAATAAACCATGGGCTTTGCTTGAAGGCAATCAAGTGTCAAGGATCAATATAAAGAATGAGTGCACTTGAATAGGGCTCAACTACCTCAAATGAATGCAATTGTCGTATATGAGGTATAGAGAGGGTGCTAAAAGCTCAAGAGTATTCAATGAAGTGTTCTACTTCTGTCCTAGAGCTGGTGGGGACGTATTTATACCCCTCACCCTCAAATTCGACCGTTTGAGGACAAAATCTTGAAAAATCAGTAAATACAGTAGTACCGCACTACCTCCCGGTCATACCGCTGTGCGGTAGTAACGCCAAGTAAACTTTGGTACTACTGATTTTTCTATGAATGCATAGTTGGCTTTCAAATTTTAATTCTAAGTGCATGCATGTTCCTTATTTGATCCAAATGGTACAAG
Source organism: Dendrocalamus latiflorus (assembly GCA_017311315.1). Taxonomy (NCBI): domain Eukaryota; kingdom Viridiplantae; phylum Streptophyta; class Magnoliopsida; order Poales; family Poaceae; genus Dendrocalamus; species Dendrocalamus latiflorus. Next base: position 9,946,556 of record CM029648.1, on the reverse strand, counting down.
AAATTGCTTTCAGGCTACTAGCTATGATCCCTCTTAATAGTAGAGTGTCTAGCCTAAAATTCGATCTTCCATCCAATCTCCAAAGACCGATAAAAACAAAAGGAGATCCTAAACTACTTATACCTTTGCTTTCTTGCCATTGTGATCTTCTTATTAATCATTTTCATGCATCTCTAATATGTAATGCAAATTCCAGGACTAAACCTTTCAAACATTTGATAAACATATTAGTCCCATAAGCACATATCATCATTAATTATCAAAATATTTTTAGAGACCTAGATGCTTTCAGCGTAGAGCATAGCACTTTGCTTATCTAATGCTCCCAGCGTCCGACGTGTTGTACACCATGACTGGCTAACCCAGCAACGTCCACACGGTCGTCAGAAACGTTTCGGTGCCCTTGTGGGCGTCCGCCCCGGCGAGCTTCGCTACATCCCTCTTGCGACAAGTCGAATCTGGAATAGATAGAGATCCTATAGAGCAAAAATTGAATTGAACTAATATGGTTTGGTTGTTGAGGAGAGATGAGGAGAGAACAAGAGGATTGCGGCTAGGGAACATGTAGAGAAAAGAGGTGTGAGGAATCTGCATATTGCAAGGAAGAAATCAACTTGTGAGGTGCGAGGCCCACCTGCATGATTTTGTTGCAAGGGCGGCTAGGCGAGGAATCGAGCATGGGGAGCGAGGATGAACTTCCACTCAGCGTTCACCGACATGTTCTTTTTAAGTAGTACTCCCTTTGTCCCGCAAAAGTTTGGTGCATATACCTAGCAAGCATATTGTAAAACAGTTTTGCTATTGCACAGGCGACTGAAATTTTTTGTCTTTCAGTCACCTGAAATTGCACTCTCAATCAACTGAAATTGCAGCCCCCCTCTGAAAAAACAGCTGCAACTTTAGGTGATTTAGAGTGCAACTTCAGGTGACCTGAAATTGCACTCCCAATCAACTAAAATTGCAGCCCCCTAAAAAAAACACCTGCAACTTTAGGTGATTCAGAGTGCAACTTCAGGTGACTGAAAGATAAAAAAAAATTCAGTCGCGTGTGCAATAGTCACTCCTTACAATTGTACAATTTACTATTAAAAAAGCATAGAATCATCTCCATTTAAGTAATATTTCATGAAATTGGACCATAATTACTCCCCTAGATAGATATAGTACTATTCTTTCTATTAAAGACAAATATAACCTAATTTTATTAAATATTACTTAAATATGTATCTCATATATATACGTGTCGAAATTATATTGCAGGACCAAGTATATAGAATCAGCAGCGCTCCTGTCTCTGTTTAAAAAAAATGCCACTCTAAAAATGTGCTTTGCCGTACCATTGCCACTAAAGTTTTCTTCGCACGGTTTTCCGCTTTACCGCTCGCCTTCCTCCCCGTCGGCCACCATCGCCCCTGCCGTCGTCTGGCCGGGACTTCGAGCTCGCTCAGCACGCAAGTACACCGAATCTGCAAACTAATTGATTGAAGGGGCCAGTTCGTTCCTCAAAGCAACGTTTATGCGGGCCACAAGGCATGGTGCCAGCGGTACACTGCTGCTCCTACTTGTACCGTCGTTTTTCATTAAAATGCCTGTCAACTCGACACCTTGACGGCATTCCTTCCATGAATGGCAGGGGGGCCAACTCTGCAACGGCCGAGCTTAGAGACGCATTGCTTTCCTAATGAATGTAGTGGACTTTATGATTTATCATGCGTGTCAGCGTGTGATCGAGGACATGAACGATGCTGGTTTAAGCCGATCTGGTCCCGGGGAGCAACCGCAGGGGTCTTCTGGTGCAAGTACAACCAGGACCAGGACCAGCTCCTCCCCATTCGTGTTCATTGGTCCAGAATAAATGCATGTCAACCGTGGCAAATTGGCAATGGCCGTTCCAGGGCTTCTCCGGGTTCTCCTATCTCGCAAACTTCAGAGGAAGGAGCACGGATGGACACGCACAACGGAAATAGTCGCGGATGGGGAGAAACGAAACCTTTAGCGCTACCAGAATGCTAAGCAAATAGACCACACGGATGTTTTATACACTACTACCGTGTTAAACATGGAAATTGCTAACTATTACGCGAGTGATTTTAGATTGAGCACTTAAATTTTTCACAGTATGGTTTTGCCTCGAAAATTATACTCTACCTCCTTCTCCGGCTCCGACAAGAGCTTCAGTGGCGGCTCTAGCGAGTTAGAGTTAGGGTTCAGGTTTGGGATGGGTTCATCGGTGCCCCTTGGATTTAAAGGGAGCCCAAAGACATGGCAGACCGATGATGGGGCGGCGAGATGGTGGTGATATCGTCGATTCCGCGAGTCAGAGGACGATGGTGGGCGGTGTCTGGCGGGTGGAACGGCGCTCAGGCGTGGAGTCAAGTTAGGTCGGGGTGATGTGCGACGGTGGAAGAGGCGGTGGGCGGTACCCTCGGCGCCGACAGCCACGTCGGGAGGTGGAAGAAGTGGTGGGTAGGGCTCGTCGACAGGCCGCGACAGTGCCAAGGATGTCAACATCGTGGCAGAGGGAAGGCGGCACGCTGATGGGGGTGGGGGGTGGGGAGGGGAGGGGATGTAAGTGGCTGTGGAGGGAACTACAAAGAAGATGGACGTCGGTGGGGCTTGCGGACATTGAAGGTGGTGTCGGCGAGGCGATGGGGAGCCGACGAGTAGGCGGCGGCGATGGTGGTAGTGGCGGGGTAGATAGGGTAGGGTTTGGGGTGTAGTGAGGTGAGGTGAGCAAATTTATATAATTAAGAAGATGAGATTCATTGGATCTGGATCTAAAGTTTTAAAATATGAATACTCTTAAATAAAATATCACAAAATTTTGCATAGACACCGCATTAAACATTGGCGATCACTGGTTACACTAAGGAAGTAGGTTGAATCCGTAAGTAAATGAAGCTTATGTACTACACCGTGCTCTCTGAGCCAGGAACTTCCTCTGATGATCACCGGTAACACTTCTAGTACAATAAATAGTACTACTGGTTGTTGTAGAATAAAATCACGAGTTATAAAACTGTAACAGCCATGCAACAGTGCAAAAGCTGCAGCAAGCTTCACGTCGGTGCATTATTTAACTGAACTCTCACTAGGCACGAGCGGAAGTGAGAGGAATAAGATGTGTAATACGTTTATGATCTCTATCTTATCTTCAAAGTGAGACTAAAATGAGAGAAGTAAAGAAACTGCTTTAAAAAATTAATTATTTATATTAATTTTTTATTTCTTTTAACAGAAATCAGATGTATAAGTCAATATAAATGGACGCTGAGAGCATCACAGCCAGATTCCTCTACAGTAGTAGCTTGTGCAAATTTAAGAAAAGTAGCGGCTCTTCTTACCAACCAAGAATAAGAGTACTACCGCAGCCACATTGCATCTTTTCGTATTATTAAAAAAACAAATGGTGCGGCATCACTTTCCTGAGAGGGCCCAGGCAAAAATTCCTCAAGTGCAAAAAGAAGCGCATCACTTGTACAACACAAGTTACAGTTAAATCGCTGGCACATTACGCTTTTTTTTTATGTAACTGATAAATAGTAATAGTTTGTAAAGAAACTATATAGAAGGGCTCGTCTGTAATTTTAACTGATATAAATAAAATCGATACAATATCTACTATAATCAACTAGTAAACTCCGCTTGAAAAGACACTCTTTTGAAAATTAGATACTATAAAAAATCATTTACTGCAGAAAAGTCAGAAGCTGAAACCTTTGCCATAGGCCTTGTTTGTTTCCACTTAAAATTATTATAATCTAACTTATAAATCATAAGTGGAAACAAACAGTCCAGATTATAAGGTAACTTATTATAATCTAATAGTCCAGATTATTGTAATCTAATAAGCTCAAAAAAGGAGCTTATTTCAGCTTATAGATCCACCTTTTATCTTAATGACCATAAAACTTTAGGAATATTACCCACCTTTGCCATTCATCCAACCCCCAACTTCCGTGCCTCTCTCTCCCAGGGCATTGTAGTCTTTAAACATTCGAATACAACAATCCATAACTCTGATAATCCAAGCTGCCAAACACCTAACAGCTTATTCCCACCAGCTTATTATAAGCTAACTTATATAATCCCCACCTATAAGCTAGATTATAATAATCTTAAGTGGAAACAAACAGGGTCATAATCTATTTCTTCAAAAGGTAAGAGTACTGACAATGCTTTTAGGAGTCCCAGCCCAGAGATGCAGTGCTTAGTTTTGGGACAAACATGCTTTCGTTGTAAGAATTGATCAGCAAGTACATAACAATAAAGCAAAAGTCATCCATGGTCCAGTTTTCCAAATAAAATGCTCAATATCATACTACTAGTAGCTGGTCACTCATAACAGAGAGCAAGCATACACAGTTAAATCCACTAATTCCCACAATGTCACTATCAGGCAAACACAATAGTCACACTCACAACAGCAAGCACTCTGAAGCTAACTAATTTGTTAAGCGCCCAAGAGGATCTGTGAGCCCTGGGAAAATGATAATTTTACATAGTAAACCAATGGAGGTTGATGACCCCCTAAGCTTCTTTGCCATGCTTGAGCTGTAACCATCATATTCTCTCCAAAATCGCCACCTTCCGTGATAGTACTTTTCTAGCTTGAACCATTGAGGCGCTCCAAAGTTTCTGCGACATGCCTCATCGACGGTCTCTGCTCAGGATTAACCTGAACACAAGCTAGAGCGACTTTGAGTACAGCTATCACCTCATCTTCCCGTTCAGAGTCCCTGGCGAGGAAAGGATCGAGCACATCAGCGGATGGTTTCTTTTCTTCAATACAGAATTGGACCCATTGAACAAGGTCCATCTGCATAGTTTCCAAGAGTACAATGGGCGATCTGCCAGTAATCATTTCGAGCAAGATCACACCATAGGAGTAGACATCCCATTTCTGTGATGGTTTCAGTGTTTTCAGTGCTTCTGGTGCTTGATAGCATGACCCTTTGATCACAAGAGGGCTCACTGAGGCATCTGACTGTTGAGTCTGAGCCTTTTCTAAACCTACTCGATCTGATTGTGCGAAAGGTGATCCTCCAGCAATGTTTGCAAGTCGCCCGAGGCCAAAATCTGAAATGTACGGCTCCATGTTTGTTCCAAGGAGGACATTGTTTGGCCTCAAGTCCCCATGTACATATTTTTTGGGGCTAAATTCATGCAAGAAAGACATCCCCTTGGCGATCCCTTTCATGATCTTTAGACGTGCATCCCATGGCAATGGTGTGAATGTCATCGTCCCAGGTTTACCTGAAAGCAATAGCAAATTACCAAAGCCAATAAGCAAATGCATCACTAGCTTGAAATAAGATCACAGGTCCTACTATGGGGTGAGGATGTACTCTAGTAACCTTTGCTCAAATCAAAGTCAATACCTGCAAATTTTGAATAATGAGGACTGAGGAGAGCTATACAATAGTCAATAGAGTAGGTACAAGTGCAATATTAACAAAGATCCATATCAGAAAGAAATGAATAATGTCAAACTTTGCCAACTACCAGAATACAAATGACACGATAATGAATCGAATTTACATAGAGTTAATAATTGAGCAAAGATCCTAGAGAAATAAAGTTGGTATCAAATAACTTCCTAGCACTGAGTTCTAGAACAAATGAAAAGTTCCAAAGACAAACCTAATTAATGTCATAGTGCAGTAAATTAACGGATCAGGATCCTGATCTACAAAATAATACAGTGGACTATGGAAATTTTCATATGATAGTTCTATGAAACAACAAAAATCAATGGAAAAGGATGTAGCCTATGCAATATAGAGCTCAATTTAAGTCCATAACCAAGCAACACATACCATGAATTGCTGAAGAGAGGCTGCCATTAGGGATGTAATCATATATCAGTAACTTCTCATCGAAAGACCAGTAGTAGGCCCTCAAGGTAACAATGTTGGGATGCCGAACCTTGCCAATAGCCTCAACCTCAGTCTGAAACTCCTTAAACCTCTGCAATCCCCCCTCGCCAAGCCGCCTCACTGCCATCGTGAGACCGTCCTCAAGAGCCACCTTATACACAATGCCAATCCCACTCTTCCCCAGCACAAATGCCGATGCCTTGAGCAGCTCATCGAGATCAAACCACACTTGCCGGTCCAGCGCCACGAGGTCATACTGCTCTGCATTCTCCGATGGCGTCTCAGACTCCTCCCTGCTAAAACAGAAGCAGTCCTTGCCACACCTCGATCCTTTAGAGCCAGCAGCCCCAGCCTGTCCCTTCTCCTTGGAGGAAACTGCCCTCCAATAGCAATAGAAGAACACCAGCGCGATGATCAAGATCCCCACCACATCACTCAGCAGAATGGCCACAATGGCAACCTTCCCCAACCCCTTGCTCCTCCCACTCCCATTACCCCCGGCACCGGCTGGCTCCGACTCCCCATCCTTCGGCACGAACGGGTTGGACGACGGCATGGCGTCCGGCGAGCACGGGTTCTTGAGCGGCGGCCCGCAGAGCCCCGGGTTGCCCACGAACGCCGTCGGCCCCCGGTTCTCGAGCGCACCGTTCTGCGGAATCGGCCCGGACAAATTGTTGTACGTGAGATCAATGTACACCTTCTCGGGCAATTTCCCAAGACTCGCCGGAATCGGCCCGGAGAACCCATTGTGCGACAGGTCGACTGTCCCCTCGAGCCTGGACAGGTTCCCAATATCGTCCGGGATGGCGCCGGAGAACCGGTTGTAGGACAAATCGAGCCGCTCCAGCGCCGCCAGCTCCCGTCCGAACCCCGCGGGCAGCGGACCGGTGAGGTTGTTCCGGCCGAGCACCAGTGTGCGGAGGCGGCTGCATTTCAAGATCGACTCGGGGAGGGAGCCGTTGAGGGTGTTGGTGGAGAGGTCCAAGATTTGGAGGTAGGGGAGGTCCCCAAGCTCCCGGGGGACAGGGCCGTAGAGCTCGTTCCCGTAAAGGACGAGGCTCTGGAGCCCCGCCGCACCGGCGAGAAGCTCGGCGGGGAGCGCGCCGAAGAGTCGGTTGCTGCGGAGGTTGAGGTGGCGGAGGGAACCCGGGAGCGGGGACTGCGGGAGCGCGCCGACGAGCCCCTTCCTGGGGAGGGAGAGCGAGACGACGCGGCTGGTGCCGGCGCCGCAGGAGACGCCGTTCCACGCACAGGGGTCGGTGGCGGAGGAGTCCCAATCGGCGAGCGCGCCCGTGGGGTCCCGCAGCACCGCGGCCTTGAAGGCCAGCAGCGCCTGGCCGTCCGCCGTGAGAGCGTCGGCGGCGGCCGGGAGCGCAAGGAGCAGCAGGAGGAGGAGCACCATGGCGACGCGACGCGCGAGTGGGGAGTGAGAGCAGGGGACAAATGGGCTGGTACTTTGAGGACCCCGTTTCTAATTCTACTGGTGCCGTCACCTTCTGGTAGCTGTGATGGCTTTAACTTCTGACTTCCGGTTTATTTTTCGCTATTCATAAATTTCGTCTTTTTCTAAACTTTTGACTTTTTGTTGAGCTTTTTTGCCGGTTCTTTTTTCCGTATGTATTTGTATTATATGTAATAGGCTAACATATTTTTTAATTTTTTAAATTTAATTATGCTAAATAAGCCTTTGTCAGGTACAGTGTTTTTTCAGCCAGGTACAGTGCTTTTCAGCCATAACCCACAAAAAAAACCCTAATGATCACCACCGCTCACTTGGATTGTGTTAAAATTTTGGATCCTCCCCTCTAAACGGCTTTCGCTTTGGACTTCTAGCTTTTTACTTACTTTTTTATGTTTTTTAGTTTTTTGGTTTTTTATTTCTTTATATATCCGTAATGATATATTTTTTAATTTAGTTACTTAAAAAACTAATAGTCGTTAAGTAAAAAAATTAAAAGCTATTATTTATATGCCAGTTGAAGCAGGGCAGCATCTTGTTTCAAATTTGGTAGCATTAGCATTGGGTCATTAAGCTGGTTGTCCAAAATTTGGCCAAAAAGGAAATGAAAAGAGAAATTCGAATGCGAGTATAATCTTGCCAAAAATTCCGACAAACCAAGATCAGTACTGCTCCGTAAATGTTGGCTTCAAGAGAGGCACCTCATGCGGTCAACCAAATGAGGGTAGAATAGTTTTACGGGTAGATCAGTTCTTGTAGCCTTTTAACTTTTGATTTTTTTTTAAAAAAAATCAAAATAAATTGGACGGTTGCTTAAAAGCAGATTCTTCAAACAGTTTTTTAAGTCTAAAATCATATTTACCATCTGCTGCGAAAAAGCACAGATAAAAACTATCATCTATAGCAAAAAAAAACCATCAGTCACATTAAAAAAAACGTAGCGTTCTTGATTCAAGATTGACAAGCGAGGTATTGCCATCCCTCGGCGCCCTCTTAAGTTGATCATGCATTGCCCTAGCTAAGCAAATCTTACACAGCGTTGTAATTTCCGTAGAAATTAATCAAATTGTGTGATGTTCTCGTGGACCAAAATGGGACCAAATCTACCCTAGTAAATATCCCACGTGGTTGAGCTCGGCCTAGAGGGCGCTCAGTTTGATAATAGATTATGGTTTTTATTTAGTTGGTTTATTTTTTACTATACCTAATGAGTGCTTATTTGGTATAATTAAATTTTAAAAAATAAAAAAAACAGCTTAGTCTATTACGAACAATAAGAAGGAATACAGAAAAAAGAAAAGGCAAAAAATTCTAAAAAAACAAAAAGTCAAAAAAACTAAAATTAAAAAATAATAAATTAGAAATTAGAAACCAGAATCTGAAGCTAAAGTTTGGTAGGTCGTACAATATAAAATGTCAGCGTTGATGGTACACTAAGCTCTGTTCCCCACCGACCCAAAGAGTTCCATGCGCGTTCAAAATGGTTTTTACCTATTGGATTTTAGAAGTTAAAAGTTGTTTTAAACACATTAACTTTTTAACACATTATTTAACACGGCATCTCTCTTTTTCTTTTTACTTTATATTATCTATACAGATATAATTTTTTATTTTCTTTCTTTTTTCTTTTTTTAATTGAATCACTCAACAAAAACTACTGGTCTAGCTAAAAACTATCTAGTAAAAACCGTTTTGAATAGGCCTTGTGTTTACTTGTGAGATCCGTCTAGAGTTGTCCTTAATTAAGTTGAGTTTAGGCTTTGCGAAAAAAAAGTTGAGTTGAGGACACACCAAGCTTTGGTTGCAATCATCATCAGCTGTTGCGTTGCCGTACGGCTTGCTAATTAGCGAGTGGGTTTCTTTATGCCAAAAAAAAGGTGAGTGGGTTTCAAACGGTAGTGCATGGCAATTAACGCTAATGGGTCGTACGTACTCTTGCCTCTAGTCTACTCCGTGCAAAGCGCATCCGCCGACGTTAGTCGTAGCTGGCCTAAACAGCTTGTCAGCTGGTTGATCGAGCTTGCTCAATCCAAACAGTGCTTTATATTAATAGGAAATCAATCTCGCCGTCATTTTGTGGTTAATTGCTGTGTTATATTATGCTGCGCTTTGGAATCTAGCCAGTTAATACAATATTTACTAATTGTTACTGTACCGTGAGCGAAAAGATAAAAGATATTTGTGAGCAACAACACGCGCAATGCTATCTAGCGAGCCTTACTAGCTTGCATAGGTGGAGTTGAGCTGATTGGGATTTACATTCGAAGGTCCTGTTCTAAGGTTCACCTTCGGAGCTACTTAAAATGTATCGGTTTCTAATTTTAATTTACTTTAATATTTTTGGCTTTTTTACTTTTACTTTTTTTTTCATATTTCTTTATATTGTCTATGATGATATAACTTTTTTTCTCTATTTTTTCCTCATTTTTTCCAAGAAAAAACTAACAGACGTTATATTGCAATTTCAACTGGAAGGCGAAACCCCTAACCCATAGCCGAAGCCCATTGAAGCACCGCTAAAGAGAAAATGCTACACGCAAGCCGCGTAAATGGGTGGATTCTTTTGTGCTTATGACTTAGCTTTCTACAGTAATTACCTTTAAACGGAGTGTCTTTTCAAGGTAAAGTCTACAAGTCAATTGTAGTAGATATTATTCTAACTTCATATATATCAGCCAAAAGCGCACATGAGTATCTCTCTCCTTACTCTCTCTCGTGAACAGACATAATTCAAAATTTTAAGCTAAAAACCATAAGTCACAGCTCAAAAGAACTCACTCAAATATCCTACATGTCGATCTTGGCCTAACTGTGTGGGCGTGGCCATTTGGACACCTGCTAGTAATCACTATTCATTAGACTAGTAAGTCGCAGCCCAAAAGAGGGCTTAGCCATGTAGGAAGGGAATGCACTTTGGTACATATCTTGTATTGGTGTGCATTATGAGATGTCAACATGGGTTGGATGGTGCGAGTGTGTTGTGTATTGAGCCTGTACATCTGCCTTATACCCTATCTAAAAAAAACTTTGCTTGCAATCATCGACAACTACTATATAGTATGAGAAAATTCCATACAAGCCACTGAAAGTTACTCTCATCCTTTATATGCTACTAGAAATATACGGTTCTCTGTATACCATTGAATTTCTAATTTGTGTCCTTTCATACCACTTCTGTTAGCCTCCCATGAACTCACTATTAAGTGGCTCGTGAAAAGACAAAATTACCCTTATTACTCTCCCTTATCTTCCTTTCTTCTTCTCTAGTTGCTGTTAAGTCGTCATCACATCTTTGCCTCCCACGCTGCCTCTACCTCCCGCACCCACGCCTCGTACCAACTTTCGTCTCTAGCATCGGTGTCCTCCCCTCGTCTCACCAGCAACACTATATATGCCCATTTCCCATCAGCCTCCTCCCGCATTCGGTAGACAAGTCTACGACGGTTAAGGAGGGGAGGTGGGGAAGGGGTCGCCATAGGAGGTCTTCGGCCAGGGCAATTCTAAAGCAGTCAAGGCACAACGACGCACATCTCCTAGTCATTCTTACCACCCACCCATGGATCTCGCTGCTATGGCGGTAGCAATGTGCTAGGAGGATGTGGTGATCGTAGTTGGGATGATGGGCATGCAGTAGGGGATAGTCAGATCCACTGGCGACCCCTTCATCTTCATCTTTGGTAACGTCGCCTCCGCCTCATGTGTTGGTGACCCCTTTCTCTCTTCTCTTTTTTTGGGCTCGTGCGCTAGCTTGCCTCCATCTTGTGCGCTGGCCTACCTCCAACACTGGCACTAGCCACCTCCCACAATGATGTTGACCTCGTGCATTTGAGCCACTGCCAGTATCTCCCTCTCTCATCTCGATCTAGGAGCAGGTAGTGAGCAGCGAAGGCTAGTGGTGTCGAAGTGCGAGCACGAGAGGTTGTCCGAGAGAGCCAGTTAGCGATCGAGATTTGTGCTCACTGCGTGAAGTTGATGCTGGGGAGGAGAGCCAGGAGGGAGAAGAAGTGGCAAGAGTAATGCACCAACACATGGGACCATGGGGCAAAATGGGCATTTAGACAAAAAAATCCTAACAGGTTTTGGAGCGATAATGGCAATGTGACCTAACGGAGCTAGTGGGAGTGGTCTGGAAGGGCACAAGAAAGAAACTCGGTGGCATAGAAAGAACCGTATTTTTAATGGTACAGAGGGAAATAAAATAACTTTCAATGGCATAGAAGGAATTTTCTGGTAAAGTATCGCCTTGTCCTTGTCGTAGGCCTAAAATCAATTAATGAGTTGGTTTCCAACGGTGTTGTATGGCAATTGACATTCGCAAAATCTATCGCTCGACTAGGTACATGTTAGTATTACAATGTGCCTAGTTGTTACGCCGTCCGTTTGAGCATGAGCAAACAAGATCTAGGGGCATTGTCTTAGCGCGAACGTGTTGTAGCCTATTGGGTTTGGGCACAAATATGTGGGCTAGACGTGCTTATAGTTTGGCAAGCAAACCTTGGCCATGCAGTCTATTGTGCCCTAATAAGCTTAGGCAGGAGCTTATAGTATTCTGTAGGCCTTTTTTTAAACATTTGTGATAGTCAGGGCTCAAGACAAAAGAGTGTGATAGTCGGGGCTCAAGACAAAAGAGTGTCCATTTGCTTGGTGATTTGAGTACATTTTTTTTAGAGGAGATTTGGATAGAATTAGCTTATCACAATCACAACACGAGTTACTTCTTACATGGCCCTTCTCATGAATTGTTTTACATTGAGATATATCCACCATTTCTAGAGCACATGCAAATGGGTAGTGCGGATAGTACATTTAGGACCTTCTAATTCAATTGCTATACTTGTTCTCATCCTCTTTTTCAACGCTATAACAGATGCATGAGACAATCATAGTTTCACACAACAACAGGTACATACGAAATTACTTTTTGGAAAAAAAGTACAGAAAAAAGCTTATACCTTTGGGTATTTTTCTTGAGAAAATTCATGATTTACCACTGAATAATTACATCATTCACAATATGTTATTCATTGTGCAAAAATTCTATAACGCACATAGGCACGCATTAGTCTTACATTGCCATCAGATGGGTCACATGGGGGACGGATGGGTGCAAATAACACAGACACGATAAACTTGTTTTCTTGGATCGAAATGGGGTCTTTTTTGGAGCCATTCGTGCGCGTGGCACGCGTAGAAATGAATCCCCATGTCACGATAGGTGGGGCCAAATCACATACGTATAGGGCAATAATGCATGTAAGATTGGTGAGTTCAAGACGGTTGATTGTGTATACACAATTCCGCACACGCACGTTTTTCTTTTTCTGAGATTCGACTGATTTGTATGGCCAATCAGGTGGGAGGCCTATTGATCAGTCACGTTGGGATCAATCACAGGGTGAGATAATACAAACTGTGCAAAGGAGTTTGCTGAATTATTTAAAAAAATATAGATGGTAACTTAGAGTGTAACTGGTAATTTTTGAACTTTTTAAATTAAAAATAATGATAATTTCTAAACTTATGGTGGTGGTTTGTTAAAACTGCGACTGATAACATAGTATCAAACTGATGGTAAGTTTTGAAGGTTTGGATTTATTTTTGGGCTAAAAGCGATTATATCATGAAATGATGGTAAAGTCATAAATTAGAATGGTAATTTATTAAAATTACAGATGATAACTTAAGGTGTAACTGATAATAACTTTATCGCAACTGATGGTAAGTTTTAAAATGTTTCAAATTTGTAGAAAATGGTGGTAATTTTGAACTTATAGTGATAATTTCTTAAACTATAATGATAACTTAGGGTTCGAATGATGGTGATTCCTAAACTTTTCTTAAATTTGTAAACTGATGGTACTTTAAAATTTTATGTTGGTGATTTGTTAAGCTATCAGTAGTAATTGAGGATTTAATTGATGATAATTTATGTGACTTTTGTCTGGTAATTTATTAAAAATTCAGCTGATAACTTATATTTTTAGGTGTATTTTTGAATTTCTAGAGTTACATGACATAATTTAGTGGCAATTATTATGAATAGAAGACCAAATATTTCTAAGATTATTCCATAAAGAAAAAAGTGAGTGCTCTATAAGACTAAAGAACATCTAGGTGCTCTAAAGTCAATCTCTTCAAAGGCCTGTTTTTTTTGTTGCGGCTTATAAAGTTTGGATGTTTGCGAAAGAGAGTACGTAGAGATAGAGACTTGTGTGTGATTTTGAACGATACAAATAAAGTCACTACAATGTATATTACAATTGATGTATAGACACTGTCTTAAAAAATACTCTATTTGAAAGCTAGTTACTATAAAAACAGTTTTTAGAAGGAAAAAAAAGCCATTGTTTAGTGAGGATGTGTGGGCCCTCCCCCTGGCGGTGGGGCCCGGCGGAAGGGACGGTAGGCTGGCTCCTCGATGGTCTCTTTGATTAGAGCCGCGGCGGACACATGACGACAGTGCGCGGGAGCAAGCAAGCAAAGCAAATCAGTACATGCAAGTAGCCGTTGTCAGCCTTTTTAACACGCGAGCTACTCATGTTAATTTGATATATCGGCCTTGCCACCTCAGCTCAGCTCAGCTAGCTTCCGGGCTCCATCTCCAGATCGGCTCCCAATCTTGTTCTTACCTTCAGCCTGTCGGCTCTTCTTCACGTACCTGGAAGGACAAAAAAACTTACGTCTCCGGTTGAGGTGCTGGCTGGGTCCCATCCTATCCGGCCATGGTGCTGCTCTGCTCTGCTCTAGGGTTCACATTGCCGGCCGATAATTGCCGAAAATCAGTTATATTGAACACCTTCGTAGGAGTATAAATTGGTCTTAAATATTTCAGTTTAATTTGAATTTACTTTGATTTATACAGATTTACACTGAATTGCTTTGAAATTTTCGGTTGAAAAATTCCGATATTTTCTGATTTTAACACCTAGTATCAGTATAGCGAAGAAGTTGAGGCATTTGGAACTTCACCTCGGTGTTCGCCATCCAGCGAGTATAGCGAAGACATTGATGCATTTGGAACTTTACCTCGGTGTTCGCCATCTATCACTTGATCTAACGCCTTCGAACGCACAGAATGTCACAACCGCGCTGTTTGCGGAAATGGCGTCAAACTACGTACAGAGGGATGCAAATTATCACTTATTTTGCTTTGAAAACTCGGCCTTTTTTCCTTGTAGAGAATGAAGGCATCTCCCCCACTTTGCCTGATTGCTAGTGTCATCTAGCATGGAAGCTTGTAGAATCCAGAAACTACAGGTAGCCCTAGCATTACTTCCAACCTTCCCTGCCAACAATGCCTAAAATTCCAAACCAACTACCAAACATTAGTCTTGTCTGCCCGGCTTGCCCCTGCTTTGGCTAGACAACAGTTTTTCCTATCTGAAACAGTGACCTCTATGTTCTATCCTAAGCCAGCTACCGGATTAATTAGATTGGAATAACCACCATCGTTTGGATGGAAGTTGTAACTGTCACTGGTCATTGCAATTCACAGATATCATATCTTCTCCCCAGAACATACATCCACCATCGTCGACATGGTTTCTAAGGTGTTGCTGTGATACACTAGTCAAGATTTATCATCGACTTTTATCTTTTTTCTGCATCTTGTTGACCAGATTCGCCATCACCGGCTACCTCATCGTCAAGATGACCGCAAACTTCACCGAGAAGGACCTCGACACCTCCAAGTTCGTCCAGGAGCACAAGAAGCACTGATCAAGTGAACCTTATTCCGAATCCCTTGATAGATCTGTAGTTCATTAGTTCTTGTGCAGCATGTGGTAGATCTGGACGGTACATAGTAGAGTCATTCCATAACCAATCATTTTGTTATTCTTCGTTCCTGCTTGATGCCGGCATGCTATGTTTGGTTGGTTTCTTGATGACGCGTCGAATCCGTAGAGTAGCGGCGATTGCAAGGAAACGGGAGAGTGATTTAGGGGAAATTACAAGTAGGAAAACAGGGGAAAGTAGGATGTTAAAAAAAATGTTGTAATATCTTGATCTCTGCTTGCCTAGCGGTGCATCCGGTTACACGAATTCATGGACAATGGCTTTGAGGTATGATTGATCCAAGGAGAGGAATGTGCAAGTTTCCTATTGAATGCGCTAGCTTAAATTAACTAACTTTTCTAATTGGACAAATGTGACCTATTTTGTGGATGCGACTTTGACCATTTCTTTTTATAATTTTACATTAAGATATCTACTAATATAAAAACCATCAGTTTGATTAAACTTTTTGCCACCCAACCACGTTAATACCCTACTATTCTGGTGGTTAGATCAACAAAATTCAATGACTAGTATTGCAAGTTAGTCCTATCATCTAGGTATCTACACCATTCATTCATCTAATCCAACGTATAGCATTGCAAGTTGGTCCTGCCCATCCCTTAATCACACCTTGCTCCAGCCCACTCCCAGCCAGCCCCAATCCGTGCCGCCCCCACCAATCACGCCTTGCTCCACACCGCGCCGCCCCCTAATCACGCCTTGCTCCAGCATCTGGCCCCAATCCCTGCCCCCGCCCCCATGCTCCACCGCGCCGACCCCCTTCTGCTCCTGTGTCGCCCCCGCAGGACCACTCCACCCCACTCCGCCCACCTCCTCTCTCGCACTGCCCCCATGCTCCGTCAACTCCTCCCCACTCCACCACCTCCTCCTGCTCCGCTGCTCCCGCTCCGCCCCACTCCATGCTGCTCCTTCTCCGCCGCTCCCGCTCCGCCACCTCCGCTCCTGCGTCGTCCCCATGCTCCGCTGGCTCTGCCCCACTCCACGCTCTGCCCTACACTGCTCCTACGTCGCCGCTTTAACCCCCTCCGCTCCCACGCCGCCCCCATGCTTCACTGCTCAGGCCCACTCTGCACCCTGCTCCACCTCTCTGCCCCCATGCACCACCGCTCCGCCCCTCTCCACTCCCTCGCCACTCCCTGGGCTGCCGCTCCGCCCCCTCCACTCCCTCGCCACCCCCTGTGCCACCGCTCCGCCCAATTCCGCCCCTACTCCAGCCCGATGACACTAATGATGTAGTCCGCCGGTGACCCCTCCCCCCTCCAGCCCAACGCCGCCTCTATATCTCACACGGACACATCTACAATACAACAATCCATGCCTCGACTAACACAAGATTTGTTAATTTTCTGGTCACACACTGTTGCACAATTCTACCCTGTTGCACAATTCTAGGGTGCCAATGCGAGGTTGTGACATCACAACAGCAGCTAGGGCAAGGTTTATGGTAAGCATTCTAATGATTGTTTGTTTGTAAAGATTATAAATTGCTGACAGATAGATTTTTTTTTACTATGCATCGGTTTTTCAGATTCCCGATAAATTGTTGACATTTTAATGTCCCATGACTATTTGGTAGCTGTCGTGGTTACTGACCAAACAGTAAAGTAGGAGAGTAGTGTAGTGGAGATGATGGATGAACAATGCTTGCCTCTTCCCTATGTCCAGGGCAGACATATATATTTCTGTGAGGAGTGTTTTACAATTATACCTTTACATCCATGTGCCCTCTACAGGGATATTTATGTCATTACACACAACCCATTCTGGGCTTTACAACTCCTTAGCAGGCCGAATGGGCTGAGGTGGGGGCCACCCCTATAGCAGTAGCATAATATGAAATAAACACATCTTGTTTTGTTGCCCAATGAAAGATTTATTTATTTACTCCTTATCTTCCATTGTCACTAGTTTGTGTAATCAAATCAAGAAGATAGGGATCTCTCAATACTCCGAAACTTCTTTGATTTATGTGACAAGGTAAACATGTTACAAATTATTTCGATCACTTGTTTGTACAAATGATATTCCATGATGATATCATTGTCCGAACTATAATTCACATCAAAGAGGCCCCATATCAACCTACATAGCATCATTCTCTTGGTTGGCATTTTGCCCAAAATGATAAAGGTAGCATATTATTCACAAGTACGTCTTATATTGCTGATTTCTTGTCCAACTTGAGGCTAAATCAGATTCATTAACTGAAAGTAGCTTATGTTCATTGGTTGATATTGATCTGTGTAGGAGATTATGGTTCAGACTTCAGCCTGATTTGATCATTTCGGTCGCCTCAAGGCTGCTAATCACCAAAAATGTGTGTATGATCGAGTCAAATAAATCTGTTCAGATATAAAAGGTTTATGCAAGTAGTGCAAACCAAAATGCTGTAAGGACTGTACGAATCAAAAGTCGATAAATGCTCATTTCAAACGTGGCTTACATGAGAAC
The DNA here is from genome assembly GCA_017311315.1 of Dendrocalamus latiflorus. NCBI lineage: Eukaryota > Viridiplantae > Streptophyta > Magnoliopsida > Poales > Poaceae > Dendrocalamus > Dendrocalamus latiflorus. The sequence goes on along the minus strand of CM029648.1, from coordinate 9,928,967 downwards.
TCTTTACTCTCTATTAGCGACTGGATTGACTTAACTTTGTACTATTCATACAACTGAACATATTTGTTGCTCTTTTTTTAATATGGATTTCATGTAGAATAGGTACATACTTATTTGTTAAATTGCATTTTTATAGTAAGTGTCTTAAGAGGATTTATGAATTTGGGTCAGATTATATTAAAATAGATTTAGTTTTTGAATTTATAATTTAATTAAATATTTAGTACAATATATAATGTCAAAGCGTGCGTTACGCGTGCACAGTTACTAGTTCTAATAAAATTATGACATTATAAAAGTATTTTAATGACAAATCTAATGACATAATTTTATATAGCCAATTTAGATAGTTTAAAATATATTAGCAACCAAACTTTAGACAACACATATCTCTACTAATATAAAAGAGCAGTTTGTCCATTCATCACATCATCCTTCCTTCTCCCCACTGCTGCATATTTCTGCATCTCCTCTTGTCATGCATACACTGACATGTGGGCCTGTATTGTCAGCTAGCCCTTTTGGTCCTTCAGCCCAGTCCACCGGAGCCTCCGCTACTCCTTCCTTCTGTGCGCCGCTATGCTGCTGCACTGGGGCGATAAAGAGGAGAGATGCGGAGCAGTACTCGGTGGTGAAGAAGAGAAGCACACCGGTGCGGACGATGGGGCTTTGGTGTACACCAGCGAGAATGACGATAGAACAAAAGTGTACGCCGGCAAAGTCGACGATCATGATATGGAGTACACCAGCATGGACGACGAACAGGGAGGCGGAGTACATCGGCTCAGCTAATGTGTACACCGTCAAAGGTGAGGAAGAACTGTGAAACCGAAGGGGTAGGGAGGATAGATCCAGAGCGACGATTTCGGCAATAGCGGATCTAGCCATGCTAATCTCACTCTTGATGATAAGATGCCTCCCTTTTTTAATATCCATTGTATGATTTTGGTCACATTTGATAATATGTATCATCTTTTTTAGTAACATCGCTATAACGCTTGGGCATCTTATTAATTTTAGATAAAAAAATCAACGGAGGAAGTACTAGTTAAGCAGGGAAGAAATGATCGCTGCACGCCCTTAAGATGCCATGGGTACTTCGAGTGGTCCTCAAAAGTAATCTCCCTCACGCATGCACCACGTACCGTATCTGTGGAGTGCGATCGCGCACGCATGCTAACGTGTCTCCCCATATGTATGTTGAATCTTATTAATACTTCTTTGTGCAATTGCAGCATCGCTGTTAGCTGTTGCTCCTACGCCAGAATTGTCGTACTGCAAAGCAAGTCTCGCATGTGACAGCACGAGCAACTAGCAGCAATGGGTCTATTCTTTTTTACTGCTGCCTGTGGTTTTTGGCTACGATTTGTGGCTTTTGGGTTGTTTGTACAAGAGATTACAAAGTAACGGAAACTCACGTGCGGTTTTTGCCGATATAAATGAAGTTAGTAAAGTATGTACTACAATTAACTAGTTAACCTTATCTTAAAAAAATACTCTGTTTAAAAATTAGTTACTGCATAAAAGCCAAAAAATAACTTTTAGAATGTCTGCTGCTAGAACAGAGCTGAAACGAAAGGCCAAGGAGTTGCAAAATGGAAGAAACCCCCGAGGCAGAAGTGCTTACCTTCTCATCGTTGCATGTGATTACTACGAAAAGGCAAAGCAGCTGAGCTTAGTAAAAGTACTAGGGTGACAAGTTTCGTACATCCCAAGGAGTCAACCGGACCATTTGGCTGGACAGCTTGTTTGTTACCCCAATCACAAGCCTAAACTATTCCATTCAGTCCTTGTTGAAACATTTGGTACTTGGTACTGTAATCATTTTTTAATTTAGCTTTGGACATGTGTTTTTATAAATATAGTCTCCTTTGTGAACCTACAGAGCTCCCCTAAGTTGGTGGGCACTACACCGGCCACTACACAGTCAACAATAATGGTGCAATACATGCTTAATTAGTACTAATAATGATTAATCAATGCTAATTAATTACATGGATTTATTACCAGCACCATGCCACTTTATGGTGGCTCGGACCTACCGTAGTACGGCGGATGACACATGTCGCCTGTTATGACTACCTATAATATCCTGACAATTCGGATGTTTAAAATTATGAAAATTTTAAAACTTTTAATTGAATCTTGTTGGCATTCGAATTTCTTCTAGAATTTTATTTATATTTTCCAAATTTCTTGCCATGCAAATTAATATCAGGGAATAATCTCTGAAAACAAATAATAATCACACTGATAAGAGAATGGAAAATTTGAAACGATGATATGTGAATTTCAACAAAAAAAAAAGATCGTAAGCACAAAATTAATTCTTTAACGCAAGACCTAAATTAACTGAAATTTTAAAGAAGGAACTTGTGACCTAAAAATTTGATTTGAAAATAAAATGATGAACTCATCATACTATTGGCAACTCAAGTGTAATTTCAAATTTTGAATTCTAAAACCCCATCCAAACACTATTTAAAAATAAGATAGAAATTTTAGACCAAAAATTTAGTTTGAAAATTTAATTTAAAATGTTGTTTTCCTCAAATGATCGACAAGAAAATATGAAATTTAAATTTACAAATTATTCAAACGGGCTAATCTTTCCTCTCCCTTTTGGCTAATTCCCTTTTCCCTTGGGCGCACCGGCCAGTCCCTCCTGTCTCCCTCTTGCTGTCTTTCCTCCCCTACCCCTTGCTCTGATTCGCCAGGTGCTTTGCGCTGTGCGCACGCCACTGCACGGTAACAATCAAATATTACCGTTGGCCATTGCATTTGTGGAGAGTGAGAATTATGAGAGCTAGCTGTGGTTTCTCAGACATGTGAGGGCTGGAGTTGTAGGCACTCGTCCTGGTGTGTGCGTAATCCATGATCGCCACACCGGTATTATAAAGGCTATAAGAAAACTTCAGGAAGACCCCGAGGAGTCCTTTCCTTAGCCGGACATGAGGAATCGGTGGTACAGTCGTCACTTAGGGGCAATCATTTTTCAAGCAATTCCCGAAACAATCTTTGATGAAGCTATTCAAGAGGCTGGCTAGGCAGAACCAGCAGAGGAAATTTGATGCTTTGTAGGGGTTGTTGGATGAGCACACCAGGAAGAATGTCGAAGAGAGAAGCAAGGGGCCAGTCACTCCTGGGGCGGCACAACCGCAATGCTTGTCAGCAATCGATGAGCCTAACTCAAGTGGTCCAAGAAGGAGGAGCTCACGAAACATCAAATGCTTCTCGCAGTGGATCGAGGGGGAACCATTGGAGAAGTGGTCGCTGTTGCACGACATGGATGGCGCAAGGTACGGAATAATGACAATTAACCTTGCCGAGGTCTACAATTGGGTTCTCAGGGGTCTCCGTTCTCAGCCCCTTGTCGCCATCGTGGAAGGTGTTCTTCACAGCACAATCCGCTACTTCAGGGAGAGGCACGCGAGTGCTGCACTTCATGCGGCCAATCCCGGAGCCCTGTATTTGTCAAAAATTACGGCGTACATGGAGACGAAGGCACAAAATGGTCAATTGCACACAGTGCAAGTCATGGGCAACAGGGAGCATCCTTTTGAGGTGATACTCCGTGATAGAGCCGGATTTGGGACTACTCGTTCACTTGTTACCCACGAGGTATGCCTTGGAGATCATGCAAACGAATCTAGCTGCACGTACAACAAGCTTAAGTTGTTACACAAGCCATGCTCTCATGTCCTCGTTACATGCGGGACCGTGGGCATGGATCCTTCGAACTTCATGTCCGAGTACTTCTTTAAGGAGAGGATACCGCATGCTTGGTGTGGGGAGCTCCGGGGGTTCAGGGTGGTGGGAAACTTCGCCACTTTGAACATTGCATCGAGGACCTATGTTCCGGATGTTAACATGCTAAAGGGTGGGAAGGGTCGGCGACAGAGCCGACGTATTAGAAATGACATGGATGAATCACAAGCTGGAACACCGGGTGCACGTTGTGGGCGATGCGGTCAGGAGGGGCACACAGCTAGACGATGCAATGCATGTCCTGATCAGTAGTTGTTGGAGACTACAGCTAAATTTCATGTACAATTTATAAAGCTTGCATGTTACATCCCTTTTCTATAATGTAGTTGGTGTTGTGTTGGTAGCTTAGTATTGCTCTGTTTACTTATTTACTAGATGTATTTGATGTTCATTAAAATGTGATACTTTTGTGGCTCATGATAACAACCGCACGAAGATAACAACCAATCCATGACATGCTTAACAACATTGCACATTATTTCAATCGACACTCGTACATACTACGGTACAACCATACACCTCGTTGCCTATATGCCAAACGAGCCTCGTGGCACCCACATGGAGAATTGCTAGGGGACGCCTTGGACGAGGCTGGCCATCGTGGTAGTGGCACGCACATATGCAGCTAGGGTTTGCACAGCAACATGTCGGATCGTACGAGCTTCCTATGTTGACAACCTCCTCGTTGCCCCTCTCGCGTTGCATCTATTGGCGGAAGTCGTTGTTCTCCTCATTGAGAGTGTCAAGTCGCTCATCCAATTCAAATATTCGATCCCACAATGTATCCACGTAGTTAACAATATACAGTTCATGAGGAGGGTTGATCCACCGGGTGAAGTCGCATTTTGCCATCTACAGAAAAAGTCGATTAAGAAAGAGGCTATGTAAGCAGTAATGAAAAATGTACTATTAGCAATTTGTACCCCGGAGTGTGGGCATCGAAAGAAACGTCGCTCGCCATCGAAATGCCCTTCGATGACCTGGACGACCACGTACTCATTGTGTCTGCATTTTGGCCAAACTGGTTGAGCACGCCTCCTGGGTATCAAGAGGCAGTTAGGGCCGAAGTCCTCCCTCCTTTGCAAGGGAAGGTCTTCTTTGGGTGACCCCGCTCCGACTGGCCCCTCGGCGTCCGCCATAGTATATACTAGCACGACGGAGAAGGTACTTCTTCGGTCGATTTAGAGGGTTCGATTCATGGGACCGCACCTGTGCTCTTTATATAGAACGAGAGAACTTACTACAATGGAGTATTGCTGAGATGACCAAAGAGGTCAGCTTTGCGTAGTGAGATGACAAAAGAGGCCAGCTTTACGTAGTGACATGACAACACAGGGCAGCTTTGCGCGGTGAGATGACCAAAGAGGCCAGCTTTGCGCAGTGACATGACAACACATGGCAGCTTTGCTCAGTGAGATGACAAAAGAGGCCAGCTTTGCTCAGTGACATGACAAAACAGGGCAGCTTTGCTCAGTGAGATGACACAAGAGGCCAGCTTTGCTCAGTGAGATGACAAAAGAGGCCAGCTTTGCTCAGTGAGATGACAAAAGACGCTAGCTTTCCGCAATGACATGATAACACGGGGCAGCTTTGCTCAGAGAGATGACAACACGGGGCAGCTTTGCTCAGTCACATGGCATGACAACGCAGCCTTTTTGCACTGATATGGCAGAACGCCCAGCTTTACTCAGTGCTACGACCACGCAGACCAGCTTCACACGTTGGAGTAGAGAGAAAATGGACCCTATAAATTGGTGTGCATTCCATTTCGCAAGCCACACTATACTTCCAAACCCCACACTATACCGCGCTTCCTTCACCCCACCGGGATGGACAAAAACCAGAAGAAGCAATGGGACAAGATGGTGAAGGAATGGGAGGAGACCCGTGACCTAGCACGGTCAACTACCGCCCACGATGAGAAAATAAGGGCTATTGCGGCCCAGGTAGAACAAGCCCAGCGTGCTATGAGGTCAGCTCCCCGCAATGAGCGGCCGCGTAGCAACAACCCTATCCCGAACGTCCCCACCGAGCATTTGCCACAACTCCCACCTGAGGGGGAGACACCCTCACTTTGTTGGTGCGGGGATACGTGCAAGTTCTTCAAGTCTAAGCACCGCATTAACCTAGGTATGCGTTATTGGGGTTGCGCAAACTACTCCAGTGACTACCTCGACCGTCGTTTTGACACCGCAACCTATCAGCAGTCGGTAACGACCACATGCACCATTTTTTCCTACCTTTTCTCCTTCACAGCATGCACTAACAATCTCTCCCCTGCATTTACAGTCTCCGGAGCCCCTATGTGGCTACCGCAAATGGATCGATCTTGAGATCCACCTTACGGACAAATGGACCCTCGACTTCAAGGAGTGGAATGTCACACGGGAAAAGGAGTTGCTGGAGGAGGAGCGCCGCAAGAATGAGCAAACCCTGCGTATACAACACGAGACGCAAGCTCATCTCGAAGCGTGCACGCGTAGGGAGCGGGAGGCTTGCGAGAGGGAGCACGAGAGAAAGAGGGAAATGGCGACTAAGGCAAAAGAGGCCGCGGAGGAGTTCAACGCCGAGCAGGCAAGGAAAGGAAAGTGGCTCCGGTCCACACAGTAGGTCGTACGAGCAGTTGGGTGGGTTAGTCGCATATCATGCTATATGTTATGCATGTAATAAAAATGTACGCGGCATGTTACTCCCAACTGTATTATGAAGTTTATTTCTAATGACATAAGCTTATTATCTCGTCTGTTCGCATTCAATGATTCAGATAGCAAGTCATTTAACAATATTAACATACCGGTTCTCTCCGTACACTAATTCTCTGTAACATCAAAATATCACTTACCACTGTATGTATCGATCGTTCTACTGTCAATCATTCTTAAAAAAATTTCCAAAATTTTTTATGCACCTACAACATACAGTGAACATAAACTTTTGTTACAACTACACCAGATTTTTCCCAGTTTAAAACTACAAAATTGACAAAACTCTAAAAAATCACGGGGGACTGAGTACAGTCGCTCCCCTATTGGGCGACTGCATTGCAAGTCACCTATCCATTGGGCAACTGCATGCAAGTCGCTCAATAGGAAAGCGACTGATTGCAGTCGTCCGAGCCCGAGAGTACAGCGACAGAAATTCTGTCAGTGTCTGGTTGGGCGATTAGCTTGAGTCGCCTAATGGGGGCGACTGGAGCCTATTTTTGTAAAAAAATTTCCCGCAGGTATATTTCTGTATTTTCTAATAAAAAAAGATTATCCGTACAAAAATTTCCCATGTCGCCGGCCACAGCATCTCTACAGCGCCCTTGCCACTATAAATAGTCCCTTTAGCCCGCCTCTAGCGCATTTACAACTCCTTATTCCTCCTAGCTTCTCCTCCAAGCTCTACCAGGCTCGGTTGCCATGGCCATGCGCCTGTTGTCGCCGAGCCCCACGACGTTCTTGTTGAAAAACACTTGAGCTATGAACGTGTCGATGAACACTAAGTCTGTAATGCAAGGCGGCAGTGTTTTCTCATGTACTACTGAATGTATAAAACTCTATGTACATAACGTGCCCTGAGTAGCCTCCTAGACTTGCACCACAAACGAACAACCAGTACGTAGCGCAACTACAACTTGAACTGCGCACGACGGAAGATGTGGCTATGCGCTAAACATAACTGATTCACACGACTATGACTACAACCACGCACTCAGTTACGACCACGCACACGACTATGACTACGACCATGCACACGACTACACCCATGACTACACATAAGACTTATCCAATAAACACATCCTAAGTCTTGCTATGCTTACTCGATGTCTATGAGCCTGATCTTAGAACGAAGTTCTTGAAACTTAATGCGTCCGAGTGGCTTGGTGAAGATGTCACCGAGCTGGTCTGCTGTTTCGATGAACTTGACGTCGATATGGCCTTTCTTGCACACTCCCGGATGTAGTGAAACTTCATGTCAATGTGCTTGCTCCGGTCGTGATGCACTAAGTTCTTGATCAACGAGATTGTGGAATTGTTGTCCACTCTCAGAACCGATGCGTTGGATTCTACACAGAGCATGTCTGCCAGAAATCATGCCAGCCAGACGCCCTGGCAAGCTGCAGAAGTCACGACGATATACTCAGCCTCGTAGGAAGACAGAGCCACCACGTTTTGCTTCTGAGATTTCCAGGTGATGGGCCCGTCTTCGAGGAAGAAGATAACACCTGAGGTGCTCTTTCTGTTATCAACGTCCCCGACCATATCACCATCTCTGTAGCCCAGCAGACACGGCCATGCCCTCTTCTTCTTCCCGGTTGCGTAGAAGACACCCCATGTTCTTGTCCCTGCAATATATTGCAGTATGCGCTTGACAGCGACGAGGTGCTCTTCTTGTGGTGTCTCCATGAAACGATGACATAACCTACTGAGTAGGCCAGGTCTAGCCGGGTGTGGATGAGGTACTGGAGGCTTCCGACCAGACTCCGATAGAGAGTAGCATCGACCAGCGGGGATGAGCTTGAGTTGTTCCTCCATTGGATTTTGGCAGGGGGTTGTAGTCTACCAGCCTGGCCTTCTCCAGAACCTTCAGTGCGTAGGCAAATTGCCCCCGTTTGATGCCGTCTGGGATCTGGTGCACCTTGATGCCGAGGTAGTACCTAAGCGCCCCAAAATCGCTTATCTGAAACAGGCTCTTCATCTCTCCCTTGAACTTGTGGATCCCGCTGGTGTTGCCACCGGTGATGATCAAGTCACCGACGTAGACACCCACGATCAGCCGACTTCCACCTTCACCTCGCGTGTACACTTCGTGCTCGGAGCTGCTGCGATGAAACCTGAGCGAGATCATAGTGGCGTCCAGCTTCGCGTTCCAGGCATGCGGTGCTTGGTGAAGACCGTAGAGCACCTCGTGGAGACGCAGCACCTTGTTTTTGTGCCTGCTGTCGATGAAGCTAGGCGGCTATGCGACGTACACCTCTTCCTGATGATCACCGTTCAAGAATGTTGACTGATATCCAAATGGTGAACTTCCCATGACTGGTAGGCAACGATGGCGAGTAGGAGCCACACCGTCTCCAAACGGGCAACAGGGGCGAAGTCCTCATCGAAGTCCACCCCCTGTCGTTGGATGTATTCCTTTGTGACGAGGTGAGCCTTGTGCTTCACAATATCTCCACGCTCGTCGCGTTTCACCTTGTACACCCACTTCAGACCGATCGCACGGTGACCTGCAGGGAGATCAACAAGGCTCCAGGTCTTGTTGTCGGCAATTGAGTCCATCTCCTCTTGCATCACCTTCCTCCAGTTCTCGCTTCGCTCCACTTCAGTGAGCATACTTGGTTCCTTAGTGCTCACCATGTGAAGCTCGTCATGGTCAAGCTGGCGCGGTGCATACCCTCATGGTGCAGCCGGACTGAGGATATTGTTGATGGTGCGATAGCGTTGGGGAACATCTTCATCAGTGTCCATGTCAACAATGGAGTCATGCGTAGGTGGCGTGACATGCTCGATCACCTCTGGGGTTCGTTCTCCCCCAGCCTCAATTGTTGTCAGCGAAGGTGTTCGACCATGGTCAGAGGAGTTCACACTTGTGTCGTGCACTGGCTCCCTGGTGACCACGTACTCCATGGTGAACGATTCTGTGCCTACATCTTAATCTCCGCCATCTCCACTCCAGTCCCACTATGTGTACTCATCGAACACAACATCCGCGACACGTGCACGCGTTCTCCGACCGGGTCGAAGAGGCGATAGGCCTTGGCGCCTGATTCATAACTAAGGAAGACCATCGAGACACTACGGTGTGGAAGGTGTGGAAGAATGCACCACCGAGCGCTCACTGTGCCATGCCTCATAGGAAGCCTTGCCATCCAGGCTCCGCGTCGGCAATCGATTCGGTATGAAGATGGTGGTGGTGACCACCTCTCCCCAGAACCTCCCAGGTACGTTCTTCGCCTTCATCATGCTCCAGGCGGTGGCGATGATCATCTGGTTCTGGCACTCCACTACTCCATTTTGCTGGGGGGAATAAGGTGCTGTGAGTTGACATTGAACGTCGAGGTCTGCGCAATATTCCCCACACTGCACCAACATGAACTCGCCGTCACGGTCGGTGTGCAGGAGTCGGAGCTTGCGCCCGCTTTCCACCTCGGTGCTAGCCTGGAATTGCATGATTGCCATCGACACTTGGTCCTTCGACTTGAGCAGAGTGAGCCACATGAAGCGGCTCATGTCATTGACCAGCAAAAGGAAGTAGCTGTTGCTACCCGGGGTGACAGGTGTGATTGGTCTGCATATGTCACCATGGACGAGGTCTAGGGCGTCCTTGGCGCGGTACCTCGCCTGCTGCAGGAATGGAGAGCACTTTTGTTTCCCTACCAGGCAGCTGTCACAGACTTGGTCGACCTGGTCGATCGGCGGCAGTTCGCACACCATCTCCCACTGCGCGAGCTTGCGAAGTGCCTAGAAGTTGGGATGGCAATCGGGAGTGGCAGGTACGGGTAGTGCTCGCCCATACCCGTAGCCGTGACCCTGATTTACAACCACAAGCATACGCGCGAAGGATGATGGGTGAAGAACCTCACCCATACCCATCGCCCGCGGGTACCCATCGCCCGTGGGCATGCCCATTTACCCGTGAACTGAGAGTCACCATCTAAGAGTTGAACTAATGACAGGTACATATAAGCAGTAGCTGTTGCTAGGAAATATAATAGCTATCAAAAAAGTTTATAACAATCAATAGCAATTAGAGATATTGCTATGGTTGCGCCACCTTTCAATATATATCGTGGGTAAACGGGCGGGGTGGGTATGGGTGGTCCTTACCCATACCCGTGCCCATTTACCCGACGGGTAGAGTGTTCCCCCAATTTTCATACTTGTGGGTAAAGAAAATATTCCATACCTGGCTCCATTAGGGTATTAACCCACAGATATACAGGTAAACGGGCAAATTGTCATCCCTACCCATACCTAGCATGCCAGCACAAGGCCTGCTCTGAGCTGCGTGCGGACAAGCAAACCAGCCTGGTGATGTCGAGCTCAAGGACGTAGAGGCAGCTTGGAGAGCGGCTCACCTTCGCCAGCAACTGTCATCATTGGTCGAAGATCCACAGGACCCCATTGTCAATCACCACCCTGCACCCGGTCTCATCGACTTGCAAGAGAAGTACACTCCGGTGAGTGCCTGATGCTTTCTCGACTTGCAAGAGAAGAGGATGGTGCCGCACCCCTCGATCTCCATGGACGAGCCATCGCCGAACTCCACCATGCCGCAGATGCTGGCGTCGAGCTCGGAGAAGGCCACCCTTGACCCGGTCATGTGGTTGGTGGCTCCTGTGTCCAGGACCCATCGATGGTGGTCGTGTTCTTTCCTCTTTTCAAGCTGGACGGAGACCTTGTCCCTGTTCACCTTGACACGGGTGCACGGTGATGGCAATGGAGATAATCGTAGTGGTGGCAGAGGGGAATTGTGGTCGATGAGTGCCCCAGCCATAAGCAAAGTGGGATCATCATCGTCCCCTTTGGCCAGGTGAGCTTGATCTCGCTTGGGCTTGCTGCAGCAATTCTTGCCCCAGTGACCTTGCTTGCCACAGTTGCGGCATTGGTCCCTAGGAGTGTCAGGGCCACTGGCCTGGCTGGCCGTATTTTCACGATCGTCACATGACCCAGTACCACGTCCGCACCCACGCCCTTTGCCACGGCGGTGATTGCCACCGGAGCTGTTGCCTCCGCCATTCCCGTCGTTCTCGTGCCTCTAGAGTCAAGCCTGCCACTCACCCTCAGTGAGAAGCAGGCGGCCACTGGTATCAACATGTCCACATGTGTTGGTGTTAGAGCCGAGCCTGTACCGCTATTTCACCGCACGAAGACACCCAGTTACCTCCTCGATGTTGAGCGCGCTCAGATCAAGAAGAGTCTCGATGGAGATGGCAACCTGCGAGAGACATTCTGGGATGACCTCCAGGAATTTCTTCACTACTTCCTCGTCGGTGACGTTGTCCCCCAGGACTCGAAGGTTGTTGGCGAGACTTGTGATCCTCATGGTGAAGTCGTTGATGGACTCGCCATCCTTGAACGCGATCTCGTCGAGGTCACGTCGCAGCTTCTGTGCATTCGCCGCTCTGACATGCTCAACGCTGACACACATCATCTTGGCCACATCCTAGGCGTCCTTGGCGGTGTTCTTGACAGCGAGGGTCGAGAGCATGTCAGGTGGCACAGCGCAGAGAATGGCGGACAGCGCCAGTTTGTCATCGTGTAGTCATAGTCATCGGACTCGATCGCCTCCCAAAGGCCTTGCGTTGTAGGTTCACGCGCATCACTAGCGCCCAGTCAGTGTAGATTGTCTGGGTAAGCGTAGGTAGACCACTGAGCCCGACGCCTCCTTGACGACGCGCTAGACAACGATCTCATGGCCATCATTGTCATGGTGCCACAGTTGGTGCGAAGGAGGTGTCGGTGAGCGAGGTCAGCCTTGCCGCGGACGAGTCCTTGATTGCCCACCCGTCGGAGCCCACGACGACAACATAGCTATGCCTAGACTGTTAACGCAGTTCTGATACTAAATGTTGGAAAACACCCGAGCTGTGAACACACGCAAACTCGATGAACACCAGGTCTATGCTACAAGGCGGCAGTGTTTTCTCTCATGCACTGCTAAATTTATAAAACTCTATGTACAAAACGTGGCCTGAGTGGCCTCCTAGACTTGCGCCACGAACGAACAACCATACGTGTCACCACTATGACTTGAACTGCGCACAACTAGAAGACATGGCCATGCGCTATACATAACTAACTCACACGACTATGACTATGACCACGCACACGACTACGACTACAACCACGCACATGAGTATGCCCACGACTACACACAAGACTTATCCAACAGTTCCTGCCTCTCCGGTCATCATTCCACAAAATTTCTCACGTCATATCATGTTCTTGGCTCCCTACTGTATTTCCCCTCACACAATTCTGAGGACTATGTTGCCAAAGCCCATCGCACTCCCTTCTTCCTCACCGTCGGCCATTGCTGCCTCCACCACCACCGATTCCTCATCAGAGCATCTCAGCTCAATTCCTCTCTCTAGCACCACCACTACGACGCCCTTCATCCTTCCTCACCATCAATTCAAGCTTTGCCTCGCCCTAGCTTGCCGGCACCACGGAGCTACCCACGCCGCCCCCAACAAATGCCGCTGGCTCAACTTGCCCACTCCTTGCCTTCACCGAGCACACTGGCCCGTGCTCCCACCACTTTTCTTCCTCTTCCACCATGGCGCTGCCACCACTGTCAACCCCCAGCCTTGGCTCCCCACAACCCATTTTACCTATCGCCATTGCCTCGTCGACCTCCCCTTGTCACCGGCAGCTCGCCTCAGGCTGGCGTTGCCGCTCCTTTCTTTTGTTCAGGCCATTGAGCCCTTACCACTTTTTCTTGTTTTCCCTCCTCTCCCAATTTCTCATGGATAAGATGCCCAGTTGGTCAGTAGAGGCAAACGCAACGATGAGGTCCTGGGTTCAAATCCCCTCCTTGGTACACTTTTTCTTTTTTCTTTTTATTAGCCCATTTCAATTAGGAGTTAAATGAGGGAATCGGTCAAATTAATTTATCATTTAAATTGAAGCATTCTTTAATTATAAATTTTGTAAACTGTAATTAATTAAATTTCAAATATCATGAAAGCTCTTTTGAATAGTAACTAAAATAAATAATTTACATAACCTGTCATCTGAATATAGTTGAGAGTAAGATAAATTTTGGAAGACATGACAATATAGCTAGGCCCCAACCAAAACTGAAAATATACTAAATAGGTGCTAGGTACCATTGACTTATATCCTAAAAGAACTCAAATATTATAGTAAGGTGCCACTAGAATATAAGTTCGCTTAAGTAAAAAATGATAATAAAAGATAATAAAGTATAATTATATATATAGTAGGGCAGTTAAGCCCCACTCAAATAAATTCTAAACAAGAAAAATAGGGGACATGAATTAATTAAATTATTAAAAATAATTTAATTGGAGTGTCCACTTAAATTGAGGATTTTCTAAAAAATAGTTGGGTATTGGATTTTCTAAAATATATTCAAAGCCAACCAATATTTATTTTAAGAAATTGATATGTCAGTCCAAAAACCCTATTAAAAGATAAACCCTATCATTAACATGTTGCAGATAATGAAATCTTAACAATAGACTTAATTAATGATGATATTGAAGTATAATTGCATATAACAAACTAGGCCCACATAAATAGATTTTAATCAAAAATTAAACTGTGCTAGATCATACGAGTACATAAAATACCATCTCTTTAACTAAAAGATCATGTTAAAATATAACTTTGTGCATCTATTAGAATATAATGACCCCTAGGTTATCGGTCGTAAAAATAATAATATTGCTAATCTACAATTTGATGAACTATGTGATATTAGGACCAATTAATTAGGTCTTAATAAAGACAATTCGCTAACACACCAATAGGTGCTAATCTGGAGTCTAGTAATATTTGGAGCAAGCCAAAAGTTGCATTTTACATGAATGCACCCAAACCCCAGAGTCAATCGTCGGTTGATCTATTAATGAACACTGACTAAAGTAACCATTGAATAGTAACTAAATAATTAAATAATCCCATGCTTAATAAGTTATTGAGTTTATCATTTAATTACTAATTTGATTAATTAGCAATTAAACACTAGCAAACACTACAACTTGAATTACTAGAAATATGAACTCTAAGATTAATTCGATAAACCCAAAATTGTATACATCGCGTGTGTAACTCATTCTCTAATTCATAAATGATGACACTCAACATATAGTACTCAGCACCCAGCTAAACTCTTACATTTGTCCATAGCTCTAGCTGACTCATGGAATTTCATTAATAAATATAAAAATAATAAAGGAAGTCATCAGATTAAAGATCAAGTCATGGTATTCTACCATTGTCTATGCCTAACGCCATGCTTAGTGCTGTTTAGGTATCTAGGGGCATCAATTTGTTTTGTCATCATTTTAACATGAAAAAATTGTCTTTGAGAAGTTATTGGTGGAAAATAGCCGGTATGTTATAAACATAATTTGTTTACACATCCAAAAACCCCGACATGCTTAAATATCTGGACAGATGATAAGAGAGGCTGGTATAGTGGATACACAAGAATATATGATTTGTGGTAGAGCTATTCAGATAACTGTAAGGACTGAATCTGACTTTGACTTCCCAATGTAAAATAGTACAACCATAAATCTGTAAAGTACAACTAGGCTAAGTAAATTCTATCGGACCTAGAAAGTTATCTCGCTGGTGGGAGAGTGATGTAGTGCAAGAGGAGGTTATGTGCAATCTCAAATGGGGCACCAAGTGGAGGGTGAAGTCTGCTAGCCGTTGTGAAAATTTATAGTCTAGCTATACTAGTCTTTGTGGCGAACATCTCGCATAACTTATATAGGACCCACTATGTGTGGGAGCAGTTTATATGGGTGAGATGACAGAAGGGGTGAGGTACTTTTGATCTCCTCGATCTATATGACCAAGGAATCATGTGGGTAAAACGGACAGATTGTTTTTATGGGTAAAGTGTACAATCTCTGCAGAGTGAAAACTATTCGAACAACCGTATCCACGGTCATGGGTGGACTTAGAAACTTATATATAGTTCTATGTTTAAGAACTTTATGGGTGGAATAAAAGTGTCTAGTAGTGAAAGCTTTAATTTATGTTGCCCTAGGACGTCTGTCCCAGTGATGGAATTAAGCGGATGTAATGTTGGATGCAGAGACCATGTAACGGTGGATAGGATCTGTACCACTATTACTATTGCAATCTTTTAAACACTTTAGAAAAATATGTTTTAGTTAAAATTACTAAATCTCAGGAATTTCTAATTATTGTAAATTTTTAAGTCATTTGGCAAATCAAAATAGCTCGAGCTTTCCTTTGGTAAGCCATGCATAGATATAATTGCATTCTGTGTGTTGGCTCGCGGAGCACGATGGTTTGTAATCATTCTCGCTCACTTAATTAATTCAGAATCAAGAGACTTAGATCACTATGTTTTGGTGATGCACTTGGTGAAGAAGATGAAGAGGCTAAGAATTAGGTCACAAACCCCAGTTGGCTACCTGTGGACATGTCCTGAGAGTCCCACCTGTATGAAGATCCATTTTCACCCCTACTCTTTAAAGGTTTCGGTCTGATCGGTCCATGTGTAAGTGTGATACTGTATTAGTTACGCTTCCGCAAGGTATGTTTTTTATGTTCAGTAATGTATCTGTGAGCATTATGTACTAATCGAGAGAGTAGTGCAGTGGAATCACAGAGGACTCTAAATTGTAAAATTCGGGTTTGACACTGCTAAACTCACCGAGGGAACTAGATTTACAAAAACAAATATCTAGATATCAAATTTAAAAAAAATAGCTAGTGCCAGATATGTCAACAATTCTCTCTTCTGCGCTATGCATATGTCTTTGTCAGTACCTTTTAGCCTTTTACAGATCAACGCATCGAGCGTGCAAGTGCTTGTCACCGGGTGTCCTCTGAGATGCATATAATAACCAATACATTTACGGGGGACTTCCCGGCCGTGCAGCGCCTCCACGTCACCCCCTGCGCTCGGCCGGCCGGCGCGTGGCCAGGAAATTCGTGTACGGCTGGCCGAGGCACTTTCCTCGCGTTTTCCGATAATTACGTAAAGGTCCTCCGTTATCGCAAAAAGGTCCCTGTATTTTTTTGAATAGGCCCCTGCATATTTTTTTGCTGGGTAGCGACCCTAGGTTTCCCGTAATTACAAACAGGCGCTTACTTCTTCCGAAAAGGCCCTCGGTTTTTTACAAAAAACCCCTCTGATCTCCTTTTATTGCGAAAAGGCCCACGATTTTTTACGAAAAAACCCCTCCGCTTTCTTTTTTATGCGAATTTTTCCCTCTTTTACTTCGGTCCACACGGTGGCTGGCGTGGCGTTGCGCCACGCCTATGTGGCTAGTATTACTAAATGGAGCATTGAAGCCGAGTTGTTTGAGGCTCTATCCAGAATGACTTATAACTTTTCAAATAAATAAACGAAATAGTTTCTCCGTCATCTTTACAAAACGGTTTATTATGATAACCTTTTTGAAACAGCTTATCGGTATTCGATTATTCGCATAAACACTTATATTAAGACTAAAAGACATATATATGGCCCTGATCAACTCGGCTTCGGCTTCTGGCTTATTTTTCACTATTTATAAGTTTCGTCTTTTTCTGAACTTTTGGTTTTTTGTTAAGCTTTTTTGCCGGTTCTTTTTTCCCGTATTTTTCCGTATTTGTTTGTATTATACGTAATGGGCTAACATATATTTTTTATTTTTAAATTTTTTTAAATTTAATTATGCTAAATAAGCCTCTGTCAGCTACAGTGCTTTTTTCAGCCAGCTACAGTGTTTTCGGCCATAAACCACGAACTTTTCAGCCGAACCGATCACCACCATAAGCGCAACCGAAAATAACTCACCCTTTCTTTCGCAGGCGTTTGAACTAGTCTTAACACATACCTGAGCCATGCAGGATAGTGCTTTCTTTTTGCATCATGGCATTCAGTACCCAACATGTGATTGGGATCTCGACCGACGATAGTATGTATTTGCTAAATTTAGTAACTTAGTTAGATACTTAGTAAAAACTTGATACACAGTTCAACAAAATTTTAGCAAAACTACTGATGAAAGGCAAAATTTTGCGTTTTTATATACTCCTAAAATTGTCGACAACCTAGCTGTAGCTTGTAGACAGAGATTGATCCTAGGAGACGTATGCTTCACCTTCAATACAACACATCAAGTTCTAAAACTCTCCCCAAATTGCAACTTGGATCGCCCACGTTGACATGTTAAAGAGCAAAGGAAAAGTACTCAAGAACAAACCAATCTGTGGATTTTGAAAAAAAAACACTGACACTATGATGTTACAGATATTGGCTATTTACAGGATGTTACACATCTCTCACCAAATCAATTTCCACACTACAAAACCTCAAAGGAAAAACACCCAAAACTTTTTACCATTCTCTCCCCTGTCTTGAATGCATTTGCTCTCCAAATTACAGCAAAGAATCAAGAACACAACCAACGTGTTATGGGATGAGTATCCCTGGTTTTGAAAATAGCAGTCAGACAATTTCCCTTCGTCTATCTGGTTCCGCTATCATCAATCGATGATTCAGATGCAGAATCATCTGAAGTTGAGGTGGAGCTTGTCTCGCATGAACTCCCGTTTTCAGTGTCCAATGAATATGATGCTGGTCTTTTCAAATGCCAGTACATGATGCTTGCTGTCAAAGTCAGCATCATCTTCTGGTTCACCTGAGACAAATCGAAACAACATCATGATGCAAATGTTAATTAGTTGATATCACAAGAGAAATAGGGTTTATTATTGTGCAAAACTTGAGGCTGTTTGGGAGTACACTAACAAATTGGGTTCAGTAGGCATCCAAACTGATATTTCGAAATTCGATATCACACCAATCAGAATGATCTATTTGAGAACATTTTTGATAAAATCGGGCTTTAAAAAAAAACATAGGCTGAAATTCCTGTATGGCTCTTGCAGTATTTGTGCTAGTGAGAATTACACCAAAAAGAAACAGATTTACAGCTTACCAATATAGTTACTTGTACAAACAAAAATTTATGAAGAACATCCATAAATTTCATTGTGAGAAAGGACATGAGAAACAAATTTTGTTTTCAATCAAATCTCCTACCTCCAGTATATCTTCTGGTAGCAAGAAGATGGAGCAACCAAGCTTTCTCGCCACAGAGATGGTGTATGAAGCATTCATTTGCTTTTCTTCATCTATCCAGAAACAATGTAAAATTTTTAGGAAGCAAGCTCTGACAAACATGCACCACAATAACTAATATGTGGGTCATACTATTACCCAATCCAGTGATTTGCACAACATTGTGGCTACAAAAATTAGCAAACATGACTGCAAAAGTTGTTGCATATAAGAATCGAATGCAGGAAGTACAATAATGGGATATAATTCAAACCAGTTATAAGACCTAAGGAATTTTCTCTAAAAAACCAAGGAATTTGGATGTGCTAGCTTTCATTTCATTAAGAAGGAGATGGAGGTTCATAATTCCATATATAAGAACTGAGGGAAGATATGAATCATGGAGAACTAGGGAAATTCGCAGAAACATCAAAGACATGAGACATCAACCTTTTTCTCCTTTGGTTACAAGGCTCCAATTCATAACTCGAGGCTCCACAGCACTTAGTAAGTTGAGAAAAAATATGCCACTTGAAAGGCTTCTATCCTGTAATTAGTACATGTAATTTAATGCATAAATCTCAACAAAAAAATCAAGAAAAGAAAAACAGAGATTTGTAACTGTAACCCCCTCAGCATAAATCTCCACAGCACTTACTAGACATTTTATATGTCTTCTTGGACTTCATAGAAGTAGTAGTAGCGGTAGTTATGCAAATAATGGCCTTTCAGACTAGCAGTGTACTTGACAATGACATCATTGAAATGTAGCTTACAATTGAGTATTACTGGATTAATCATGATTTATGATAAAAGCAACTTAACTGCAAGTAAATATACAGTACGATATAATTGAAGAGTGATGCACATTAGAAAATATATTGAAAGACACAAACCTTGAAACTTTCCATTCTTGAATGCTTGCCAGAATCCTTTACTTTTTTGTTAGCCCACACCAATATGTCATTATCTGTGATCTCTTTTCCATTTGAATGAAATCTAAGATTCTTCAGCAGCTGAAGGATATTGTGCCGCATCAATTGCCAGAGAAAAGCTGCAGGAAATATACCATGTGATCACATGATCTAATAAAAAATACAAGACTCTATATGCAAAAGAACATACTAAACCAAAGGACGTGGCATATAAAAAGATTGCTTGGACTAAGATCAATTATAATCCATATTTCTTATGACAAAGTGAAAATGTTTGACATGTCGTTCTCATTGCTGAGCTGTCAGCAGTTCAGCATGCACCAAGAAAGAACAGCCCAACAAAGTATTTAATCATAAATTATATATGTATGTGGCATACCTGCAGAAATAGTACAAGCTGTTCAGCAAAAGCAGTTGATAAACTCATAATTTAAGATGTATCATAACCACTAATTGAGTGTATGTGTAAATTATCAATCTCTTGCAGGCATGATTGACTTGTATAAGCAATGGTCCAAATTGTTATGTTTATGTTTTTGCATATTTGCTCACCTCCAAATTATATGCAAACTGCAAAATCAAAGTACATTTTATCCTTTGCAACCGATTAAAAATACCACTTACCTAATATCAGTTTCTTGTTTCCTTGCACAATATCATTACCAGCAATATTCACCAAGGAAAATTTTAGTTCCTTTCCAATCTTCAGAACTTGATTGCAGTTTTCCACTTTCCTGAATGGTAGTTTTATTGGAGGCCGGTTTGCCATCTTCCAATTAACTGAGCCAGGAGCAATCTTGTCAATCACCTCAAGGAGCACCCATCTATCGTCCCAGAATGAAATGTCAGATATAACATCAGCTTGATCTTGACTGAAGATTAAGATGAATACAAGTAGAAGTATGGCCTACCCATTTCTAAGATCTTCAAACACATTGTTGATATAAGTAGATATTCCAAGGCTATTAATCCATAGCCGAAATGACCTTTCTTCCCTGGAAAGTTGAGCATCATCAGATAGTCCATCCACAAAGGAAACTTGTTTCATTTGTTTGGGCAACCCATTCCTGCAATAAAAGGGCCACATAGCCAAATACATTTAGACAACCAAAATAGTGCACTACCAAGTACAATCATCAGATCTTCATGCAGGCTTCTATGGCTTGTGTATCTGTAATAAAGTTCGCTTTTGCTCTTAAGCTTGTGCTGTCAATGTTATACACTCGTTGGATGTACTCGCAGTTGAACAGTCCTGGGCAGCTGCGAGGGTTTCATAATACTCCCGGAAACGGGGGTGTTACAGTATCTACCGGTAGTACTAGTATAAGTCATTGGTAATCAGGCTTCTCCTTAGTTTTGTTAGGCATGTATAGGCTATGCAGTATTATATATTGTATATGGTGCTCTTTGCTTATTTTCCCTATTCTTGTAACCTGTATATGTTGGCCTTTGGCCCATGGGAATAGATGAAGCCCACTTCATAACATCGTATGAGCCGAGAAAGCTAGGGTTAGGGTTTCCCAACCCTAGCCGCCGCTGGCTGCTGTCGCCGTGTTTCCCACTCTTCCCGAGTCCGAGCCCTCACGTCGTCGTCGCGCCCACGCCAGGCCTGGCCACGCTCGTGCTAGCGCCCGCCTGCGCCCACGCCTCTACGCTGTGCCACCGCCAGGCCGCCTCTCGATAGCCGCCAAGCCCAGATTCAGTTGGCTATCTCCGCCGCCTCCAACCCTGGATCTAGTCGTACCCGTACTAGATCTGGCCGTCTCCGTCGCCCGACCCTCTCCGCACCGGATTCAGCGATACGACCGTCTCCGCCACTACCAAGCCCGGATCCGGCCCTCTCCGCTGCCACCTCGCCCAAATCCGTCCACAGCCGACCTCTGTCACCACCTGACCACAGCTATGGTCTTTTTCCGCATATGATGGCTACCCATAGTGCTATCCCGGTTCCGAAGGTCATCTTTGACAGGATGAACCATTGCGAGTGGGCCATGCACATGCGGATCCACATGACGAGCTAGCGTCTTTGGGGCCATCTTATTGGTGAGAGACTGTGCCCGCCTTGCCCTCTGCTACCGGCTACCCCTCAGATCCCTGCAGCTGCTGATGAAGCAACTCAGAAGGCTGCAATCACTGCCTTTGAGGAGGCCATGGAGGTGTACTAGACTCAGCTTCACTCCTACGAGAGGTGGCAAGACGACGAGGCTCGTGCTTCTACCATCCTAGTGGGTAGCACGCCTGTGGCTATCTCCATGGATGTGGTGGAGCTGCCGACATCTTAGCTTGATGTGGGAGTGCCTTCATGCCCACTACAGAGGAACCAAGGCCACAGGGGTGGTCGCCCTCCCAAGTGCACTAGTGGCTCTTCCCGGTCTGGTGGTTCTTCTCAGCCCGGCTCTCGCCAGAGCCCCCCTACTGAGGTTCAGTAGAAGATGCTCACTCTTCTCCGGTGCCTTGCTGCCTCAGCTTCATTCGATTCTGTTGGCTCTGCTGCTTAGTCTTCTAGTGCTCCACTGCCACCACCTCCTTCAGGTATCACTTTCCCTTAGATTCTAGATTCTGGTGCTTCGTTCCACATGACACCAGATTATACTTCACTTCTGTGAGTCCTCCTGTTCTTCCTCACAGAGTTATGACTGCACATGGTACCTCTTCCTGTTGCAGGATGAGGCACTCTCTCTACTTCTTCCTTTCTTACTCCTACAGTCTATCATGTTCCCAAGCTAGCTATACAGCTTATGTCTGCTGGTCAGATCGCTGACCATGGTTGTTGTATCATTCTTGACTCTGACTTGTGTTGTGTTTAGGATTGTCGCACCAAGACTATGGTTGGGACTGGCCCTAGGCGTCATAACTCGCAACGCCTCTGGGAGCTCAACTGGCTGCACCTTCCTTCCGCTGCCTTCATCTAGCCAGCTAGTTGGTCCTTTCCACCGCCTTCATGTCAGTCACTTCTTTTACTACCACCTTTGTCTAGTGGCATTATCGTTTGGGTCACATCAGAGGTTCACGTCTGTCTTCGCTAGTTCAGAGTGGTGTTCTTTGTTTTGTTTCTGGTGACACTTCCTTACACTATACGGGTTGCAAGCTTGGCAAGCAACTGCAGCTTCTATACCCCTCTAGTGATTATGTGTCTCATCGTCCTTTTAATCTTGTTCATTCTGATGTTTGGGGTTTGGCCCCTTTCGTTTCGTAAGGGGGGTCATCGCTACTATGTCATTTTATTGATGATTATTCTCGATACACCTGGATCTATCTTATGTCTTCTCGTAGTCAGGTGCTCTCTATTTATCAGTCGTTTGCCACTATGGTTCGTATTCAGTTTGATTCGGCCATTCGTTCCTTTGTGCTGACTCTACTGGTGAGTACCTATCTACTGCTCTTCATCGTTTTCTTGCTGACCAGGGTACTCTTCCTCAGCGCTCCTGTCCTGGTGCTCATGCTCAAAATGGTGTTTTTGAGCGTAAGCATCAGTAGTTACTTGAGACCGCTCGTGTTACGATGCTTGCTTCTCATGTTCCGCCTTATTTCTGGGCTGAGGTTGTTTCTACAGCTGCTTATCTTGTCAAACTGCTCTTCAGGGTTGTACTCCAGTCGAGCATCTCTCTAGTAGGCCTCCTTAGTACAGTCATCTCCATTGTTTCAGTTGTCTCTTTTTTCCCACCTCGTGAGCGCACCAAACTGACTGCTCAGTTAGTTGAGTGTATTTTTCTTAGCTACAATTCTGAGCATAAAGGTTATCGCTGTTATGATCCTGTTGCTTGTAGCATGAGGATATCTCGAGATATCACCTTTGATGAGTCTCGTCCTTACTACAATCGGTCTTCTTCCACCAGCTCAGTGTCCTCCGAGGCATTTTCTTTTCTCACTTTTCCTGACTCTCCCCTCCCTCCTTCGACTTTACCTTTGTCATCACCTATTTCACCTCCATCTGTTCCTTCTCCTTCGAACTATCTTGTTCCTGCTTCTACTACCTCTTCTTTTGAGGTCCTCTTCCCCTTTCTGCTACACTACTCTCGTCGTCCATGCCCTGCTACACCCTTAGTTGTGCCTCCATCTGCTCCTTCCCCTCTTCCATCCCTGCTAAGTCCCGTTCTAGTCTCTGCTCCCAGGTCAGGTAGGCCTCCTGAGTGCTACAGCTTTGCAGCCACTACTCTTGTTGAACCTATGACTTACCATGAGGCTATTGCTCATCCGGAGTGGTAGCATGCGATGGCAAAGGAGATTGATGCTCTGAAGCGTACTAGCACTTGGGATCTTGTTCCCTTACCTGCTCGTGTCACTCCTATTACGTGCAAGTACGTGTATAAGATCAAGACTCGCTCGAATGGTTCCCTTGAGCGCTACAAAGCTCGTCTTGTGTCGCGTGGTTTTAGCAAGAGTACAGTCGTGATTATGATGAGACATTTGCTCCTATTGCTCATATGACCACTGTTCGCACTCTCCTTGCTATGGCCTTTGTTCGTCAGTGGTCTATCTCTTAATTGGATGTCAAGAATGCCTTTTTTAATAGTGAGCTGCATGAAGAGGTCTGCATCCAGCCACCTCCTGGGTATTCTGTCCTTGACAGTATGATTTGTCGCCTTCACCGCTCTCTCTATGGGCTCAAGCCCCTCGTGCTTGATTTACAAGCTTCTCTTCTGTTATCACTGCTGGTAGCGTCACCGCCAGTGATCACGACCATGCTTTCTTTGTTTACACCTCTCCTCGTGGTCGTATGCTTCTTCTTTATGTGGATGAAATGATCATTACTGAGGATGATCCACACCATATTGCTTCTATGAAGAAGCGTCTTAGTGAACATTTCTTGATGTCTGATTGTCATGAACCGGAGTAAACACCACCAAGAAGATGGCCGGATGGCGTCGGCGTAGAGGGAGAGGGAGAGAGACTAGAGATCTAGACGGGGAAGACTTTGATATTACTCTGCTTGATTACAATAACATGCGGCAACCCCTCTTATATAGATGGCTCCCCCTAACAAATAGAATCTAATCCCAATTATAACTCTAACAGATATAGTAACTAATATCACATCTCTAATTATATCTCTAACAATGGAAACTAATCTCTAACTCAAATAGAAACCAATCTCTAATAATAACCGACTAGGCCTTGGGCCCAAGGCCCACACCCCTGACACTACACCCCTCTCGGACATGCAGCTCATCCTCGAGCTGCTAGACGGCGGCCAATGGAAGACATTCGACGCCGATGTAGAAGACGAACAGTGGCGGGGTGCTGCAGGCCTGCAGCGGATGGAGACGACCGGCCAAATCCAAACGGAACAAGGCTAGACGAAGTGTAGCGCCTTCGGTTATATAATTCCTGCAAAATAAATATTTTTTATTTTTTTATTTTATTTTGATTTTTTAATTTTATTTATTTATTTTTTTTTATTTTTTTTTGCCTTAACTAATCCACCGGTCGGTTAAAGCCGACCGAGACCAACCCGACCCCCACACCTCACAAGTAGAGATGGCAATGGGTACCCGATACCCGAATACCCGACGGGTTTTACCCGATAAAGAGACGGGTATGGAAAATTTTATGTACCCATGGGTACGTTATTGGGCGAAATCCTCTACCCGCCGGGTAGGCGGGTGTGGGTATATACTACCCATACCCGCCTACCCGCGGGTAATGAATACCCGCATTAGACAACTAGATATCCCACTCAAATGTTAATTTTATTATCTACTTGTTGTTGATTGTTTATTTGTTTGTCATATGTTGATATGGTCATGTCAAGTATGTTTATGTGATGTACTAATTTTGATCATTAGACGCTTTTGTGCTTGGCATGTATGATTAATGAATGTCTAAATTGATGATATTCTTATGTGTTGAACCGGGTATGCTTACGGGTACGGGTTACCCGTCAGGTAGTAATACCCGCGCGGGTACGGGTATGGGTAAATTTTCCTACCCGCGTGCGGATACGGGTAACCCAACGGGTAAATTTACACATAACGGGCACGGGTATGAAATGGCAATACCCGATGGGTATTTACCCGTTGCCATCTCTACTCACAAGCCCAAACGTCTCAAGGAGCGGCGACGGCGGATCCGGGAGATCCACGACGGCGGTGGCTCGGGCGGAGACGGAGAGACGGCCTGGGCGGCGGCGTATGCGACACGGGCGGAAGTGCCCCGGGCGGCGGCTCAGCGGTGGCTCAGACGGAGACGGCGAGACGGCCTGGGCAGCGGCGTCTGCGATACGGCCCGAAGAGCCCCGGGCGGCGGTTCGCGCGGATGCGGCGGCACGGGCGGAGACGGCGGCGCAGCTTCGGGCGGAGGATGGTGACCGAGCGGCGGAAGCAGAGGCGGAGTGGGCAACCAGCGGAGCGGCTACGGCGCGGCGGCGGTGGCCTGGGCGGCTGCAACCCAGGCGGCGGCTCAGGCGGAGGTGGACCCGCTGGCGGCGGCTTCGACACGGCCGGAGGTGGCCTGGGCTGCACAGACCCGTGGGACAGAGCAGGCGGCGGTGGCCGTCGGGAACAGCAGCCCGGCGGCTCCAATTGATGCGACGTGACGCAGATCCAGTGCAGGCGGCGTCGATCTCGTCGAAGCAGGAGCGCGTGCGGTCGGCGCCGACGGTGAGGACGGCCTGCGTGAGGCGGCGAGGGCCTGCGACCGATAGCTGAGACCAGCGGCATGAGGCTCCCCTCGCAGACGCGCGGGAAGCGCGTGGAGCGGCAGTAGCGGCGCAGGTGAGGACGTTCAGTAGTGGCGCAGGTGACGATCGGATCTGATGGCGACCGGCGACCAAGGACGGCGACGGCGACAGCGACGGCCGCGGATCCAGGTGGTATCGGCTCAACCCTGCTCTCCCTCTTCCCGGTCTGACCGCTGCCAATCCCTAATTTCCCGGTCTGACCGGCGTCCTCCGCCCGGTCTGACCGGCGTCCTTCTCCCAGTCTGACCGCCGACGCAATCTCCTCGAAGTGGTCGGCGATCTTGGCGAGGGAGGACTTGTCTTCTTCGCCGTGGCCGGCGATCTCAGCAAGGGGGGCGAGAGCGACCTCTTCCTCCTCTTCGTTAGCAGCCGGCAAATCAATGTCTGCCGCCTCTTCTGCTCTACGAGCGGCCTCCTGTTTCGCCTTCTCCCGATCCTTCAAGTGCTTCTCGAAGAAGGCATACATGTTAAGGAGGGAGTCCGCCTTCTCTTTGTCGTAACTGGCCATCTCATCAGCGCTCGCTTTTATTATGGCCATTGACTCGGCAAGAGGACGAGTCGCAGGAAACATGGTAGCAGAAGTCGTGGGAAAGGATCGACTGCTCTGATACCAAGTTGTCATGGTAAACATCACCAAGATGATGGCCGGATGGCGTCAGCGTAGAGGGAGAGGGAGAGAGAGACTAGAGATCTAGACGGGGAAGACTTTGATATTACTCTGCTTGATTACAATAGCATGCGGTAGCCCATCTTATATAGATGGCTCCCCCTAACAGATAGAATCTAATCCCAATTATAACTCTAACAGATATAGTAACTAATATCATATCTCTAATTATATCTCTAACAATAGAAACTAATCTCTAACTCAAATAGAAACCAATCTCTAATAATAACCGACTAGGCCTTGGGCCCAAGGCCCACACCCCTGACACTGATATGGGTCCCCTTCAATATTTTCTTGGAATTGAGTTTTCTTCTACGCCTGAGAGCTACTATCTCTCCCAGGAGAAGTGCATTCAGGATCTTCTTGCTCGTGCGGGTCTCACTGATCAGCGCACGGCGGACACTCATATGGATCTTGGCGTTCATCTTCGACCCACTGATGGCGAGCCCCTTGAGGACCCCACTCATTATCGACACCTTGTTGATAGTCTTATCTACCTTGGGGTCACTAGACCGAACATTTCCCACTCTGTTCACATCCTGAGTCAATTTATTTCGGCTCCCACTCACCTCTACTACAGCCACCTTTTTCGTGTTCTATGATATCTTCGTAAGACCATCTCTCATCATCTTTTCTTGCCTCGCTCTAGCTCTTTATATCTTCAGGCGTACTTTGATACGACTTGGGCCAGTGATTATTCTGATCGTCGGTCTCTTTCTGCATACTGTGTTTTTCTTGGTTCCTCTTTGATTGCTTGGAAGAAAGAAGCAGATTACAATTTCTCATTCAAGTGCTGGAGCTAAGTTGTGGGCTATAGCGTCCCTGACTGCTAAAATCACTTGGTTACGAAGGCTACTTGTAGACTTTGGTGTTTTTATCTTTTCACTGACTCCACTCTTGTCCGATAGTATGGGTGTGATCAGTATTGCTCAGATCCATTGAAGCACAAGCTCACAAAGCACATTGGTGTTGCTTTCTACATGAGATCACAAGTGCAGACACAGGTGGTTGCCCTTCAATATGTGCCTTCAGAGTTTCAATTGGCAGACTTCTTTACCAAGGCATAGACTAGAGCTTAGCACAGCTTCTACCTTACTAAACTCAGTGTTTCTGATCTACTATGAGTTTGAAGGGGGTGTTAAACATGTATAGGTTGTGCAGTATAAGTAGATTGTATAGGTGCTCCTTGAGTAGATTGTAAAGGGTGATCTTTGCTTATTTTCCCTACTCTTGTAACCTGTATATGTTGTCCTTTGGCCCATGAGAATAGATGATGCCCGCTTCATAACAAGTTTATCCATGTCACCAAATGATTGGTATATAGTAATAGTAGTATATCTACATGTATGGTTGTACTGGCTAGTCCATTCCTGGCCAATTTAGTAAAAGGTACGTTATCTGGAACATTTGTAGGGTTTCTACTTTCTAGTTGAAATTTTTTCTCACTTGATTAAGTTAACAAGGATGATCATATCTAGATTCTCTACATTCTTTTGTTGTGCTATGAAAAGAGAAAAACAACAAGAAAGAGTTGCATTCTGACGTCTGACCTTTCTAACATATGCATATTATTTTATTTCCATTCTGAGTCACTCATGCAAAAAAAAATGTTGCTCTTGATTAAGTTAACAAGGATGATCGTATCTAGATTCTCTACATTCTTTTGCTGTGTATGAAAAGAGAAAAACAACAAGACTTGCATTCTGACGTCTGACCTTTCTAACATATGCATACTGTTTTATTTCCATTCTGAGTCACTCATGCAAAAAGCAAACGTTGCTCTTGATCAAAATTAAAAAAGATCTTTAGAGTTGGGAGTTTCCCTAGGGAGGCACTCAACTTGTATAATGAAAGCAACATAACACCCTAACATCACCAGCTTCCATAAGATATTATTTTCTAGATGATTGCTACAGTATGTTGACCAGGTAGTAGCAACTGGCAAGGACTAGCAAAAGTGAAACTATAGTACGAATAACTATCACATGCTAACAGCAGCTTTTAAGAATTATTACTGCACATCTCTAATGTCCCTATGTAATAAGAACATCAGTAGAAATATGATTTCGTTGATAAATTATAACTTAAATACAGAAGTTTTGAGCGGAAGGACTGCTGATAATACATACCTTTTCTGGAAAATATGAGCCACAAAGGCAAGATTTAGATTTGGTAAACCGTCAACTATGTCTTTTGGGGTCAAGTATCTTTTGCAGCCCATCCTATCCGCATGCTCAAGTACTAATCTTGCTCTATGAAGAAGACCTCTTACTGACATTGGGGATGGTTTAGCACTGCATTCAGGTGCCAGGACATTCAACAGACAAGCATACGCCTCACTGTCCTGTGTCCAAGAACCATAATGAATAAGGTGAGAGAGAAATAAATATATCAATAATTCAATATATATGATTTTTCAACATAGTGTTCTCAAATAATCTGAATAACAACAGAAATATGGAGCTCAGCATTGCAAAATTGCATTTATGTGTTTCCTAGTTATAGTAATTAGTACAATCAACAATCTTATTGAGCCAGCTCTATTGCCTGATAAATTATTATATAATTTTAAAATTTTTTGCACACGATGTATACCTATTTTAGACTATGGTGCCTGGGTACCAAGAAGCACTCGTTATTTTTACTCTGTGTGTGTGTGAGTGTGTGAGATTCCCAATTGATAGAGGATCACTATTGTGACAATATGAATGTTAAAATGTATTGGTTGTTCAGCAACTAATATCAACAAAAGAAGCCTGGTTTGTATTGGAAATCAAATGAGCATACTTTTATATCCGATGAAAAATTTGTTACTGTTCTCTGGAAACCTCCTTTCTTCAGCAGAAAGTTCATCCACCTTAGTAGTATTTTTTCAGGAGACAGGCTCATAAGCTCCTCCATCTCCTTCAATAATCACACAAAACATTGACAGTGAGTTATTTTCCCATAACACACAGATCAAAATAGTCTACACTATGTATTAGAATGAATAGAAATTATGAACTACCTTGCTGTCTCCAACCAGTTCAACCAGCTGAGGTGTGCTCTTCAGGTTTACATCTGCTAGTAGTTGTATCTGGTAATCATTGTGACAATATGTTATCACACGGTTTCATACATAAAACAAACGCAATATTGCACACACACATAGACAAATATATCCTCTGCTGAAGGAAATAGTAACATAAGACTAAGAACTTACCTTGATAATTTGAGATATCAACCCCAGGATAAGATGAGGCTGCAAGTACATAAGAGAAAGTTTTCATAAGCTCACAAAAAGGCTTTATATGAATGCTTTCATACATAAAAAAAAGTGAAAATAGAAAACTACAAACGAAATACATACTAGAATTCTGAGCTTAAGTCTGATCGATGGCAGTTAAGTAGGGATGCAAAGGAACTGAATTTACAAACATACCGCAAATAACTTTTATGACAACAAAAGAGAACACAAAGGTATAAGACAAATGTTTCTGAAATCTGCAGCAGAATCTGGTAGTGAATTCAAGGACACAAAACCAGTTGTGCGACCCAAATTTTCGGTGTGTCATAGAGTCGATTCTTCCATACTGTTCACTCGAAGCAAATTTCAACTATCTTGATCATAGGTATAGGACCTGTTCTTTTCCTCCGTAAACAGCCAAAATTTAAAAATTTTAACCAAAAATCATAAGCTGCGGCCGTTGCCAAACAGATCCATAATAAAAAGGCACAGGAACGATCAAACCAACCATATGTTACCACTCCAACTTTAATAGAAATGATCGTGCCATGGTGTCCCAATGACAACCAGGAAGTACAGATATAAAACTTAAAAAAAGCAAAGAGAACCAACACAGAATGCTTTACAGTCCTGTACAGCACATGGACTTCACTCCCGTGTGTCATCATCAACCTCTGAATGAACGCCCAAGTACCCAACAGAAAAGGAACAAACTGAAACATTCAGCTGCTCTGAATCTCATACTATCATAAATATGTAATTCGATGGTCACACAAATAAGCAAGAAATTGAATAAAAACACGGAGAGTCCTACCCTCCCCTCCGCGAGGTCCTGTGTTCCGATGTTGACGACGGTGCAACCGATGGCCTTGGCAGAGTTGAGGCAGAGCGTGTGGTTCTCGTTCTTCTCCCACAGGTTGAGCAGCCTCTTGGTGTTGATGGCGCGCTCGTCGATCGTCCCCGGCACGGCCAAGTTGATGAGCTTACTGGATCAAACGACCGAAAAGGAAGCAGACCAGATCACAAATCACTGGATCCAAAGTAAGTAGAAACCCAAATGATCGGGAACGCACCATAGGAGCACACCGTCCTTAGTGAGGTGGAAGATGTGATCGGTGGCGGGATCGATGGGGAGCGCATTCTTGAGGAACGGATCCTCGGCGAGGTAGGCGTTGATGTGCCCCACGTAGGAGGCCTTCTCGGGCTCGCTGATGGTGTGCAGCAGCGTGGTGGTGGCCGCCGTGAGGAAGGCGGCGGCCGAGGAGGAGGAGGACCGCGTGATGCTGCCACCGCCGCCCGCCTTCTTCCCGCCTCCTCCTGCACCCTTGAGGCGCAGCTGCATCTCGGCGTAGACGCGGAGGAAGAGCTCGAAGTTGACGTCCAGGTGCGGCCTGTCGTCGGCGCGGGCGATGGCCTTGAGCACGGATGCCCACTCCTCGTCGGTGAGCCCTGGTGTCCCCGGCGCGCTGTTCTCCTTCTCGGCGTCCCCGCCCGCCGCGCCCTGTTTCCCGCCGAGGCTGGAGAGCGCGGCGGGGAGGTCCCGCAGCCGCATCCTCCCGCTGGGCGACGCGTCCCGCAGCGCCGCGTACTGCCACCAACAAAAATGCAGACACCGATCAGCGCGGCCGGCGGGGATCGAGCCCTTAGGAGGAAGGGCGGCGCTTGCGCTTGCGTGGGTACCTGGGCCTCGAGGGCGCGGAGGTCGGCCTGCGTGAAGCGGCGCTGCAGGTAGGGGTCGGACACCACCACCAGCCCGTCGAACCCCATCGGATCGGATCCTCCCTCTCTCTACCCGCGGCGGCAGCGCGCTGTCGATCGGCCGGCGTTAGGTGGGATGGGTGGATCGGCGCGGACGCGGAGGCGATCGCGCGCTCTCTCTCCTCGTGGGAGTGGGAGCGGGATAGAGAGAGGTGGGGGTGGATGAAGATGGGATGAGTGTAGTGAGAGTGGGGGCGATTCAAATTCCACGCAGCCCAAGTGGCCGGTGCCCGCCCGTTAATGATCATTCAGAGTTCTTATCGTTTGCGCATGAGCTCTGAATGTGGTACATAATGACTTCCGATTAATGCCCTCCCACTGCGTAAATAAACACGAAAATTTCCTGGGATTCCTGCAAAAATCCAATTGATGGTTTAATTTGCAGCAACGTAAGGCCTTGTTCATTCTGGTTTGGCTTCTTAATTTCGATATTTTCTTTTTCCTTTTTTTATTACCTATAGAGATATAATGATATTTATTTTCTTATTTTTTTATTTTATTTAATTGAATGATTTAGAAAAAACTAATAACCGCTTCAACACAATTTTAACTAAAAAACCTATAGCCAGAAGCCAAAAGCTTTTAAAAAAGCTAAAATATACTGCCCCTAGGATTGCCAATTTCTTATGGAGAGGTTGCTTTATATTGACTACACAATTTAGTCATCAGGGAGCAAGAAAAGGAATACTCAGTTTTAGCGTGGCTAGACAATTGAAATGTGCAAGATATATATAACCAAGGCTGTGTAAATGTGTTTGACCATATTGTGGTTATACATTTAGTGATAATGAATAATTAATATTTAGGTTTCATTGAAATTTATTTGTAAAAGTTCTAGTCAATACGCTCGTGTTGCTAGAGTTTTCAGGGCAGCAGTCGACCACGACAGATGACCAAGGTGTCAACTACGGTATTTCGACCATGTCAAGTTTTGACCATGACATGTTTTCCATAGCAGAACAACCACGGCAGGTAATCATGGGTTTCGACCTCGAACAGTGAAACGGTCGTAGATATAGTGAATCGGTCGTAGACCTTACGATCGGTTATCTTAGGTTTTGCAATCGGTTGACTTAGGCTTCATGGTCGGTACTCATATGCCTCGAGTGCTTCAATTTTTGTGATCTTCGAGTACCTCGAATACTCGTATCTGATGGGTCGTGAGCTTCAGTGGATCAGACATATGTGACAATAACCGGTCGGTGGTCGTTACTACAATACTAGGTTGGTACTCGGTGGTCGGTGCTACAATACTCGTTGATGGTAGTCTGTGCTTAAGTACTTGGTCGGTACTCGGTGGTCGATAGAACAGTGATTGGTTGATGATCGGTAGTCATAAATTGGGAGTGCTACGATACGTATGTTTTTTGAGTGTTCTGAGCGGAGCCAAAGTAATTCCCGAGTACTTATGGTTTTTGAATACTCGTTGAGCTAGCGGTATCAGTCGTAATGAATGGTCGAAAATTGATTTTCTAGAAAGCGATAGAATGTGTGGTCCGTGGATGACCTAGTTGATGTTGAGTGATGGTTAAGGGTATGGTTTGAGTATGTGGTCTGATGACGGTAAAGTTGGGAGAACTTGTGCTGGGAAAAATATTTTTTGGTCTTTGCATGTGCAGGTCGGTGTGGAGATGATCATGGTCGATAACGAGGAGGACTGGAACTAGGATGGGGAATTCTGTGGTCTAGACAGTCGAGGATATCACGTGAGGTGGTTTGGGCTCATGCTGGAGCACATGAAGATCAAAAATAGTGATGTGTGGAGAAACTACGAAAGATGTGGTCCTAAAGGCTTCGACACGTGAAATGGATGATGCGTGATGAAGATACAGGAAGTGCGGTCTTGGAAGCTTCGTCATGTGATGAGTTAGGAGCTGTGGAAAGTATAGATTGAGTAAAACCTGTGTTTGAAAGAGTTTCGGGTCTCTTTTCTTGGAACAGATAATTAGGTGTCCGTGTTTGAGGTGAACACGGTTTGGGATATTAGCCTATAAAAGCAGGAGGTGATAAGGGCTAACGTGTGGTTTTTGCAGGGCTTTGGAAGAAAGCTTTTGTGCTAGGGTTTAAGGGGTGCCGGGAAAGCACTTTGGCGGTGTGTTTTCTGAGCATCGTTTTTCTGTGTCCTCGATGACGTGCTAGCACATGACGATCTTGCGAGCTACTTGCACAGTGTCTTCAGTCATTTGTTCAATGCAACTGAGCAGAGCATAGTGTTCCCTTCAACTTATTCTTGTTTTGAGCAGAGCACATTGGTGTCGAAGCATTCGAGCGGTCGAAGTGTTCGAGGAGCCATCGAACTCCAAGCGGTCGAAACCTTCATCGAGCACGTGCAAAGCAGTCAAGCGAGTGGTTGCGATTGAAATCTATATCTTGTGTTTAGATTGGTCTTTGCATGTGCAGGTTGGCATGGAGACGATCATGATCGGCGACAAGGAGGACTGGGATGAGGATAGGGAAGTCTGAGGTTCAGGTGATCGAAGATGTCACGTAAGGTGGTCGGGCTCACGCTGGGGCACATGAAGATCAAAGGTGGTTATGTATGGAGAAGCTACAGGAAGTGCGGCCCTAGAGACTTTGACACGTGTGATAGATGATGTGTGATGAAGATACAATACATGCAGGCCTGGAGGCTTTGTAACGTGATAAGTTAGGAGTTGTGGAAGGAGTCCAAAACTAGGAATGCATAGAGATTGAGTAAAACCCGTGTTTGAAAGAGTTTTGGGTCTATTGTGTTTCGGAACAGATAAAGTTAGGCGTTTGTGTTTGAGGTGAACACGGTTGAGATGTTAGCCTATAAAAGTAGGAGAGGCTAAGGGCCAATACGTGGTTTTTGCGGGGCTTTGGGGAAAAAACTTTTGTGCTAGGGTTAAGGGGTACCGGGAGGGCACTTGTAGCTATAGAACATGATTCAGATATAAAAGATCAAATCTATTGCGAAGAAGTTAGTCGGCGTCGGCGGTGTGTTTTTTGAGCATCGTTTTCCTGTGTCCTCGACGACGTACTAACACATCACAATCTTGTGAGCTATGGGCACGGTGTCTTTAGTCATTGGTTCAATACAATCGAGTAGAGCATGGTGTTGTCTTTGACTTGTTCTCGTTCCGAGCAGAGCACATTAGTGTCGAAGCGTTCGAGGAGCGGTTGATCTCCGAGCGGTCGAAGCCTTCATCAAGCACGTGCAAAGCAGTCAAGCGAACGGTTGCGATTGAAATCTATATCTTGTGTTTATATTGTTTTCTTCTAGTTTGAGTTTTGGTTTTAGGTTCCAAAAAACGGTGATAATCATTCACCCCCTCTGATTGCCGTACTCGATCCTACAAAATGTCATATCAAAGTATACATACCTTTTTTTAATCTCGTGCGGTTATTCGAGTAACCGATAGTATTTAGTAATTACCACAACAAAAAACTATCAAACTTAATTTATTACTAAGGACATGCACAATAGTATAGATGGTGGTTATCTGTAATACACCTCTATATAACATATACAAAGGGTTGTCTATATAGTTATCTGTAATGACTTTGTACAATTAATATGTTATCTATATAGTTCTCTATACAATAGTATAAATAGTAGAAAGTCGTTTATATGATTATCTGTTAAATACTAGACACTCCTCTTCTTCTTTTTTTCCACATCACCAAAAATCATATATGACATAGGTTTACGAATAGTTGATGTGTACAATTATACATGCCCTAAAACTCATAAAACTTCTACATTAACCGAGGTACTTCTGAGAAGATATGACATGCCAATATTGTAGTCGCAATGCTGCAAGAAAAAGCACAATACTATAGCACCATATCAAAGCGGGTATTCGAATCAAATCATCTGCCGTTTAATTTCCAACAACCAAAATCTTCTTCTACTTCCTTGCTAGCCACATGGCTTCTACTTATCCTTTCATCTTTAGCGTGGCTAGATTATTGAAATCTGGAAGCTACGACATTTCAAAACGATTTCTTTACTATTATAGTGTTGATGGTTGGTCTATTTTTTCTTCTCAACTATCCGATTTGATCTTGACTATTCGTCTCTCTCCTCCTGCTCTCTCTTAGGCCCCTCCACTTTCCCATCTCCTCGCGCATTCTGTTCACCTTTCTCTCTCTGTCGTTTGCTATCCAATCCAATGTTTGATGTGTGAAGTTAGTCAGACAGTAAATTCTGTCTCATTATTTTTATGATTCCGTTGCAATGTACAGATCTGTAACTAATGATATGAGATGTTGTAATCGCATGGCTGCGAGAAAGGCACGACATTGTAGGATGTAGCGCTACATTTTGCCGCAGAAAAGGAGGGGATTCGAATTAAACCACTGGAGCCTGCAGGTCAGGAGCGTCCACGAATCATTACAATAAATAAAAAAAAGTACTTTGCAAAGAATTGTTGCAGCGCATGGAGCTTGAGTTATTAGTATTCTCTCTCTGCTAAACACGTGAATGCTAACATAACACCAGCTATTGTGTTTGGGTCATGTGCTACCAATTGTTTTTCATATGCAATTGCCAGCTTTATGTTTAATGCATTAAACCGTACGCTCCTGCTCTGTAATTGCTTCTTTGCGTAACACTAGCTTTATTAGTACACTCACAATGGTTGGATACTAATCCTTCATACAAAAAAAGAAAAATATGTTTGATACTAAACCTTGATACTAGAAAAAAAGAGTGACTATGTGGGATTTTAGAGACAACCATCCCAACGCTTAGGAGGTGTTCATTCGAGCTTCAGCTTTTAGCTTCTTAATTTCGTCTTTTTTGGTTTTGACTTTTTTATCTTTTCTTTATTCCTTTGCATTGTTCGTGAAGATATAACTTTTTTCTTTTTTAATTTAATTATACCGAAAAAACTAATAGCAGCTATCGTACAAAAAAACCTCAACAGTGCTAAATAAACCAAAAGCATGAAGTTTTAAGCTCAACTGAGCAGGACTCCGGTTGTGCTCAGTTGAGATTTTTTGGTGGCTTTTGATTTTTTTTACTTTACTGTAGTTGATTTATTTTGCATTGCAACAGTTGATAGCTTTTTTATCATAATTAAAATTTAAAATTTTAAAAATAGATTATTCTGTTACAGACAATACAAATGAATATGAAAAAACAAAAAAGCTAAAAAAACTAAAAAAAGTCAGAAGAAGATGTAATTAACAAATAATAAATTAAAAACTAACCCAACCCCACATTATTGCCTAGATCTCTCGTATCTAGAGGATGGACCACCAAATAGTGTAAGTCCTTCCAATGCAACATTTATTGGTACTATTTTATTGGTTTTCTAATAAGTTTGGTACTTACATTAGTATCACTCTTCCCCTCACAAAAAAAATCCATTCTCTCTCTTCCACACTTCCACTCACAAAAAATAATATGATATTACTATAGTATCAAGCACAAATGACTTTGGAAAGTGTCTTTACCAACTGTTGTGCCACCACGCGTCCTCGGTTGTAGTTTCAAGACAGTGATTCATACCCGTGTATATTTTTTTTGTCTAGTGGATCTGTAGTTAACTTCTCAACAACTACGCGTTCATTTGGGTTTTTTAGTGTTGTGGTGATCATTTGGGCTTATTTTTGGTGGTTTATGGCTGAAAAGTACTGTAACTAGTTGAAAAAAAACTGAAGCTGACAGAGGCTTATTTAGCACAATTAAATTTTAAAAAATTAAAAAATATAAAAAGTATGTTAGCCCATTACATATAATACAAACAAATACGAGAAAAAAGAATCGGAAAAAAATCTCAACAAAAAGCCAAAAGTTCAGAAAAAGACGAATTTTATGAATAGTGAAAAATAAGCCGGAAGCTAAAAGCTGAAGCCCAATCGATCACCCCCTTACAATTTAGTTTTCACTGTTTAGCACTATAGTTAACTTATTTTATATCTAGTTATTGACTTTTTGGTATAATTAAATTTGAAAAAAAACAGATTATCCCATTTGGACAATACAAAGAAATACGGAAAAAAGGAAAACAAAAAACAAAAAAACCAAAAAAACCAAAAAACAGAAAAAATTAAAAAACTAGAAACCAGAAACCAAATGCTGAAGCCTAAACGAGCGAGGTCTTAGTTTAGCGTTGTAGATACTTTTAATCTGCTTGTTTATTGTTTTAATATTGGATAAATTACCTAATCGATAACCACATTTGGAAGCCATAGCAGAAATGTTTCACTGAAATTGGTAAAGATTTAACAGCGTAACGTAGCACAACACAATCTTACCAAATTAGCCCTTACGGAAAATCAAATGTTTAATATATGGAGACCAAATGAATTTTTTACCTGCTAGTGCTTATTATGTAGAACACTGACTATCTTAATTGTTACGAATGAAGTAGCATTATCCTCTAATTATATTGGTGAAGAAAGAGATTATACCAGAAGCAAGGGCATCACAGTATTTTTTTATCGTTCAGTACAACCTTCCATTCTATATGCTGGTCATTCCTCGTGCTGGAGCTTATGAGCACCTAACAACTATGACAATGACCACATCAAGAATGATGGTGGCTATTATGGTATCAAGGACTGATATTAGGCCCTTGAAGACCTACTGCGGGCAAGCTAATGAAGGGCTGTGAACCTCTCTAGGATGTCCAAAAATGCTTCAAAAAGCAGAGTCGTCTCAAGGGACTTGGGAACTGCTGTTATGTTACAATCCTTCAAGAAGTCCAGGAACTTAACGCTATACGAGATCTGACAAGAAGCCATCCGATTATAGACTATGCCCTATAATCAAGTTCATAATATGGCAACTGTCAGTATGGTCTAATGAATGAGGACGACCTTCTGAAAGTTGCTTCTTCTTGGTACTAGGGTAGACATTGCCTTGGGAGGCCCCATCTAGCAACATGCTGCTGTCTCTGGAGGAGCTGTAGGTTGGTGTCCATCCTGTAACAAGAAGCAACATTTTACCTGTTGACTGGTGGAAGAAATAGAAATGTTGGGTAGGAAATTATTCCCAGTGTACGTTGCAGAAAATGAAAGGACAAGAGTTCATCAGTAGTTTTAACCTACAGAAATGAAGGAAAAAAATGTCGACAGATATGCCTTGGCACTATGCGAATAGTATCAAGTTACAAGCTAGAAGCTAATTGCAATTATTGGATAAGAACATGAACAAGATGGATGTGGCGGCAACCAGCAAAGACTAGGCTTTTGAACTTTCTTGATGTGATATATAAATAAGCATATATGCAATGCACATGTACCAAACAAGCCGAAGTGCATTCGCAGCTTCTATTTATGGAGGGCCCCTATGGCGTGGTGTAAATGATGGGGGCAAAGATATTCTGGGAGATGGTTAGGCTAATTTGTCATGTATTGATACAGGGAATGATATGCAACAGCATGAAAGTGCCCCAGGCAACCTTGAAAATTCACTATGATCACAATTCTATTTTTTTTCTTTAGGTAAAAACTGCTTTCCCATAAAGAAAATTACCGTCTGAGATGAGTTTATGCAGGCTTCATCCCTGAGGTTCCAAACTGCAAAAAAGGTGTCTCCTGTTGTTCAGAAACAACGAACTGCATGGAGATAGAGTGGTGGACCTATGTATGTTCCTGCAACTA
Organism: Dendrocalamus latiflorus; assembly: GCA_017311315.1. Lineage (NCBI taxonomy): Eukaryota > Viridiplantae > Streptophyta > Magnoliopsida > Poales > Poaceae > Dendrocalamus > Dendrocalamus latiflorus. The sequence continues at coordinate 9,889,581 of CM029648.1, read as the reverse complement.
TGAAGTCTCAACAGCCCATCACTCAGTAGGCAAAGCCGCAGCAACATGTGGGGCCAAGGAACATGCTCATGGACAATGTGCCAGTTGCTAGATGTGTATTTTCATACCTGTGTATTTACTCCATTGTATAAGGGGTTTTGTGCATATTTGTCACACCTGTACATGTATATATATTGGCCTATTGGCCTCATAATGGATATGTGCGCTATTCATAACATGGTATCATAGCGAATACCTAGGGTTTTGTGTCGCTTGCCGCTTGCTCCTCTGGTTGGCTTTTCTTGCCGCCATCGTCCGGAGCTTCATCTTCACCACGCCATCGTACGGATCTGCCACCACCGCCTGTGCCTTTGCTCGTGTCTTCGCTCGGGCCATCTCCGCTGCTGTCGACCAGGCAGGTCAGATCACGCGAGACTGCTATCGCCGTCGCCGACCCCGCGAGACTGCAGTCGCCGCCGCCGTCGTTGACTCCGTCGCCGTCGCCGGCTCTGCCGCCGTCGCAGTAGCCGGCTCTGCCGCCGTCGCCGGCTCCGCTGCAGTCGCTGTCGCCGGCTCCGCCGCAGTCGTCGTCGCCGCCGCCGTCGTCGCAGTAGCCGGCTTTGCCGCCGTCGCCGGATCCGCTGCAGTTGCCGTCGCCGATCTATTTTTGGTGAGGGTGTTCGGTTTGGTGAATACCGACTGAGAGTCGGTTTTGTAAACCGACCGAGAAAAAAAAGAAAAAAAGAGAAAAAGAGAAAAAATGTCTTCTTTTGCAGGCACCGTTTCTGTTCCTCGTTGCCCGGTGATCTTCGATGGTCTCAATTTTCGGGACTGGTTTCAGCACATGCGGATCCACATGCGTGGTCAGCGCCTTTGGGATTTTCTTACGGGCGAATTGCCTTGCCCGTCTCGTCCTACTCCACCTGTTGAGCCTGCACTTCCGAGGGATGCTTCCGAAGACGCTCGTACAAAGGCTTTTGAGACTTTTGAGGATGCCATGGAGACTTTTCAGACTCAGTATGCTGCTTACAAGACATGGATTGATGAAGATGCTCGTGCCTCTGCTATTTTGGTTGCTAGCATGGAGGTGCATCTCACTGGTGAAGTTGTTGGACTGGCTTCCGCACATGCGATGTGGACGCATTTGCGCAGTCGCTATGAGCCATCTGGTGATTCCTTATACCTTGCTGTTGTGCGACAGGAGCAGTCGCTGCAGCAAGGAGATGCCACTATGGATGAGTTCTATGCTCAGTTGTCTGCGATATGGCGTCAGATCGACTCTTTGGGGCCAGATGTTTGCCGCACCTGTCAGTGTTGCCAGCGTCAGCAGTCTCACATGGAGCTTCGCCGCATCTACGATTTTTTGACACGTCTCCGGTCTGAGTTTGAGCAGACTCGTGCTCAGTTGCTGGCTCGTCATCCTCGTGTGACTTTGTTGGAGGCCCTTGCAGCTGTTCGTACTGAGGAGATTCGACTTCGTGGAGCGGGTCTACTATCATCAGCATCATCACCTTCAGTTTTGGTGGCTTCTCCAGCTTCTACACCCATTGTGCCTTTGCCTTCACCAGCTGTGCCTCCACTAGTGACAGCTGCTGTTGGTAAGGGCCTTCACTGCACTTATTGCAACAAGGATGGACATGTGGAATAGTTTTGCTACAGGAAGAAGGATCTTCGTCGTGGTGCTCGTCCTCCGAGGGGCACTGGAGGTTCCTCCTCTCAGCAGAGTTCTGGTACCCCTGACACTCAGCAGCTTCTCACATTGCTAGGCCACATGGTTGCCTCTGCATTGTCTGGTTCTGCTGCTCAGTCTTCCTGTGAGAGACCACCTTCTACTTCTCCTTCCTCAGGTACATCACTTTGGATTATTGATTCTGGTGCTTCTTTTCATATGACATCTGATTTTACCTATCTTACTTCCATTAGTCCTTTAGCTGCTCCTATCACTGTCCACACAGCAGATGGTACCTCTCTTTCTGTCACAGGACGAGGCACTCTTTCCAATTTCTCTTTTCATGTTCCTGCTATTTCTCATGTTCCAAAACTAACCATGCAGCTCATATCTGCTGGCCAGCTCACTGATCATGGTTGTCGTGTTATTTTCGATTCTGATTCTTGTTGTGTTCAGGATCGTCGCACGGGGACTCTGGTTGGTACTGGCCCTCGCCGCCGTGACTCCCAACGGCTCTGGGAGCTTGACTGGCTTCGTCTTCCTTCCGCTGCCCCAGTCAGTCTTCTCGCCTCCACCACTACCTCTGCAGCTGCTGCAGCCTCTACCGCATCGTTTGCTCAGTGGCATCATCGCTTAAGACATCTTTGTGGTTCCCGTATGTCTTCCATACTTCGTCGAGGTCTTTTAGGATCTGTGTCTAGTGATGCTTCTTTAAATTATCAGGGTTGTAAGCTTGGTAAACAGCATCAACTCCCTTATCCTTCTAGTGAGTCAGTGTCTCAGCGTCCTTTTGATCTTGTTCATTCTGATGTATTGGGACCAGCTCCTTTTGTTTCGAAAGAAGGTCATCGCTATTATATCATTTTTATTGATGATTTTTCTCGACATACATGGATATACTTTATGTCATCTCGTAGTGAGGTTTTATCTATCTACAAGATTTTTGCCACCATGATTCGCACTCAGTTTGACTCTCCTATTCGTGTTTTTCGTGCTGATTCCGCTGGAGAGTACTTGTCGGGAGCCCTTCGTGGTTTTCTTGCTGAGCAGGACACTCTCTCTCAGTTTTCTTGTCCTCATGCTCAGAATGGTGTGGCTGAACGCAAGCATCGTCATCTTGTTGAGACAGCTCGTGCTCTCATGATTGCTTCTGCTGTTCCACCACATTTCTGGACTGAGGTTGTTTCTACTGCCACGTTCTTGATCAACATTCAGCCCTCTTCTGCTCCCCATGGTGGGATTCCAGTTGAGCGTCTCTGTGGCCAGACTCCTGATTATTCCAGTCTTCGTCTCTTTGGGTGTGTGTGCTATGTTCTTCTTGCACCTTGTGAGCGCACCAAACTGACCGCTCAGTCAGTTGAGTGCATTTTTCTGGGCTACAGTGCTGAGCACATGGGATACCGTTGTTGGGATCCTGTTGGCCGACGGATGCGGATTTCTCGGGATGTTACTTTTGATGAGTCTCGTCCTTCTCCTTCCTCCACTTCAGCATCTGTTGTTGAGCCACTTTCATTTTTGACTTTTCCTTCCAGTCCTATAGTCACCACCCCACCACAGCCTTTGGTCTCTTCGGTGCCTCCTTCTCAGTCAGCACCTTCCTCACCACCGGCATCCTCTCCCGAGGTTGCTTCTGATCTTGTTCCTTCTTATCCTCTCTACTATACTCATCGTCCGCGAGTTGAGGTTTCTTCTGATATGCCCTCTCCTTTTGCCGAGTCATCCCCTTCGGTCCCTCCTCGTTATACACTTCGCGATCGCCAGTCTATTCGGCCTCCTGAGTGTTTTGGTTTTGCTGCCACTGCTCTTGCCGAACCGACTTCTTATCGTGATGCTGTTGTTCATCAGGAGTGGCAACATGCGATGGCGGAGGAGATCGCTGCCCTTGAGCGTACTGGCACGTGGGATCTTGTTCCTCTTCCTGCGCGTGTTACTCCTATCACGTGCAAGTGGGTCTATAAGGTTAAGACTCGCTCTGATGGTTCTCTTGAGTGTTACAAGGCTCGTCTTGTAGCGCGTGGTTTTCAGCAGGAGCATGGCCGTGACTATGATGAGACTTTTGCTCCTGTCGCTCACATGACCACCGTTCGCACTCTTCTTGTTGTGGCCTCTGTTCGACAGTGGTCTATCTCTCAGTTGGACGTCAAGAATGCCTTTCTCAATGGTGAGTTGCGTGAGGAGGTCCACATGCAGCCACCCCTTGGTTATTCTGTTCCTAAGGGTATGGTTTGTCGTCTTCGCCGATCTCTTTATGGCCTCAAGCAAGCTCCTCGTGACTGGTTTGATCGTTTCTCCTCTGTTGTCACTACAGCTGGTTTTTCGACGAGTGCTCATGATCCTGCTCTTTTTATCCACACTTCCTCTCGTGGTCGGACGCTTCTCCTTTTGTATGTTGATGATATGATCATTACTGGAGATGATCCTCAGTATATCACTTTTGTCAAGGAGCGGCTTCATGAGCAGTTTCTTATGTCTGATCTGGGTCCTCTTCGCTACTTTCTTGGGATTGAGGTTATTTCTACCCTTGAGGGTTTCTATCTGTCCCAAGAAAAGTATATCCAGGATCTTCTTGATCGTGCCTCTCTTACTGATCAGCGGACAGCTGAGACTCCCATGGAGCTTAATGTTCATCTTCGTCCCACTGATGGTGAGCCTCTTACTGATTCTACTCGCTATCGTCATCTTGTTGGGAGTCTTGTTTATCTTGGTGTCACTCGTCCTGACATTTTGTACCCTATGCATATTTGAGTCAGTTTGTTTCCGCTCCCACTCAGCTCCACTATAGTCATCTTCTTCGTGTTCTACGATATCTTCATGAAACTATCTCTCGTCGTCTCTTTTTCCCTCGTTCCAGCTCCTTACAGCTCCAGGCATATTCTGATGCCGCTTGGGTTAGTGATCCCTCTGATCGCCGGTCTTTCTCTGCTTATTGTGTTTTTCTTGGTGGTTCTCACATTGCTTGGAAGACTAAGAAGCAGACAGCAGTTTCTCGTTCGAGTGCTGAGGTTGAGTTGCGAGCTATGGCTTTGTTGACTGCAGAGGTTACTTGGCTACGGTGGTTACTTGAGGATTTTGGTGTTTCTGTCTCTGCACCGACTCCTCTTTTGTCTGACAGTACAGGTGCTATTAGCATTGCTAAAGATCCGGTGAAGCATGAGCTTACAAAGCATATTGGTGTTGATGCTTCCTACATACGGACACAGGTGTAGGACCAGATTGTTGCTCTTAAGTATGTGCCTTCCGAGCTTCAGTTGGCAGATTTCTTCACAAAGGCACAAACCAGGGCTCAGCACTGTTTTCATCTCTCCAAACTTCATGTTGTTGATCCACCATAAGTTTGAGGGGGGTGTTAGATGTGTATTTCATACATGTGTATTTACCCCATTGTATAAGGGGTTTTGTTCATATTTGCCACACCTGTACATGTATATATATTGACCTATTGGCCTCATAATGGATATGTGCGCTATTCATAACACCAGTCACGTATTGCTAGGGACCAAATGGTAGTATACGACTTTCATCTGTGGATACATGTGTAAACTCAAGTAGCTCAATCATTAGAGGGCATCAGTAACATGATAAAAGCCATTGCATTCGGAAGGATGAGATTGCTCACTTGAGTAATTCCAATGGCCTACAAACAAAGGAGAGGGGTTGGAGGAAGAACCAGACACAGTAATTACGCATCTTGCATTGCCCTGACTTGATTGACATCTGCTGGTGATAAATGGTGTGGCACAGTGAACTTCGAGCGATTATAGGTCACTTTCATTTGCTACATATGATCAAGAGTAATCAGCCGAGATGCATTTGGGTTGTTTCCAGCTGGCACCACTTTAGTTTATCAGTTACTGAACCCAAAAAGGATATGATATTTCATTTTCAGGTTCAGATAGCTCAGCTTCACGGCTCTCTGCGAGCAGCAAGAAGCAACATTGGCATTAGACGTGATAACACATTTACGAGGCGATATCCTGTGGAAACATTCAGCAATAAATATTGTCTTTGACATGTAAAGATACTACAGTTTAATGATATTTAAATCTCCGAGATAACTAAACTCATAGTGAAAATGACACTTAAAAAAGTGGAGCAGCAAATGCACATGGTGATGGAACCCCAATTAGGTGCAAAGAGTACAAAATGTCCAGAATCAGCTTGACAGAATTGTTACAGCAGAAAATCTCCACACTGTGGTACTGTGTAGCTTCTATGAAAAGATCTAAGGCCGCCATGAACCACACCTATTTATTGACCAACTAGGCTTCCTATCATTTGGACCTAAAGGTAAATTACCAAGATTAGAAAAACAGTACTCCAAAATAAAACAGTACTCCAAAATCAAGTATAACAGAAACTCAGTCAGGTAACAATGAAATTTGAAACTTTGTTTTTTATATGAAGAATTAACAATAAGATTTGAACTTGGTGGAAAGAGCTAAACAAGATACCTGGGCAGTTGGAATTTTGAGAAACTTCATGAGATCAATGGCAACAAATCGCATAAACAAATGTTTGAGGAGTCATATACCTACTGAACTCATGTCTCATGGCTTCAGTCTTGCAAGCCATAATAAGCACACATGAGGATATCTGAAATGAAGTCAATGTTCAAATAGCAAGCTTCACAAAGCAGATATATTTTCTGTCTTTACATTCCTAGTTCCTATTGAGCCTTGTGGATCCTTCCATGTATTGATGAGTGCGGTAAAACACATGATTAGTCATTCCATGGAGGTTTAGAATACGATTTAACAGTTCACACTAAGGGCATGTTCGTCGCACTTGCTTCTCCCGTCTCGGCCGTGGGTGCAGATGGACAAGGACTCGACATCCTAGAGCACTGAGGCTAAACACGTTTCCTTAGAGATTTGCACCAAGGAGGTTGTAGCCCACATCTGGCCCTTTGCATGTTTGAATAGGTAGGGGTATGCAAACCTTTGTTGTAAATTCAAAGAGCGCACCAGCCGCTGTTACTTACACAAGCAAATGAAGAACAAGTGGGAGTGTCTCAAATAGGATTATGCCACCTAGAATACCTTGAAGCAACATGCCTTGGACCTTGGCATCATCCTGGAGACCGGCTCCATCGCCACCGATGATGCATGGTGGACACTAGCTTCTGTAGTTAGTATGTTGTGCGAAGTCATAATATTGCTTCAATTCATTATGTCCATACCATGCCCGACTAATCAATTGTGCATTTCGGTTGTTTTTGCATGGAAAGGTTAGGGTGATGAAATTCAAAAATGCACCCCTTCCACATGAGAAATTGATGGAGATCATCTTTGACAACGCGACCAACACTAGTGAGTATGCATTTATACCAGGTGTTGACACGATGGACTCCAACCACAAGGATGACAACGCCAACCCTGCCATCCCTGTGGTGACTGGCAGTAGTGCTGCCTAGTGACACCCCTAGCACAAAGCGCATCGACCACAACACCGAGCTGAAGTGTCTGGTTGACCTCTATGAGAAGACACACACCACTGCCACTCAGTTGTCGGGTGTGAGCACCACGTCCCCTATGTGTGACACGACGAGGGAAGAGTTCATGCGGCTAATACATCTGGTTGAGGAGTCTGGGGCCAACGAAGAGAGCGATGAGTACTACTATGCCATGTAGCTCTTCATGAAGGTAGAATGTTGTGCTAGCTTTCTCACTATGCAAATGAGTGAGAGCCGGCTCCACTAGCTCAGGAGGACATGGAAGACGATGAAGGACCATCCGTGAGCATTGTTGTATGTGTTAGTTTGTTAGCATTTGCATGCAGTTTGATTATGTTGTTTAGCTATTGCAGTGTTATGTGTTTCAATTTTTCACATGAACTACACATTTCGTTCAGTTCTTGTTGTTAGTATTTGCAAGAACTCCCTGTGTTATGTGTGTTCAAGTTTGTTGTTAGCATGAAGTGTCATATGTGTTTGGTTCTATTGTGTGTGTTATGTTGCTAGATTGGGAATAACTACTTGTGTGTATTCAGGAACTAGTGAATTCACAACTTATCATGTTGTTGTTTGTTCATCTGTCATTTGTGGAGGATGGTGTTGTGTAAAGGCAAGTACTAAGCGACCAGTGGTTTGTTGCTGCTCATGTTTTCGTGTAGTGATGATGGAGCTGAACCTTCCACTAGCTCCATCGCCTTGCTGCCCTTCGTCGCATTCAACGGCCTGGTATTCAATGATGTCTGGCATTCATTGGGTTCAGTTGCAATAGGCTAATAATCAGAGGTGCTACAACATGTTCAGGATGCATCTGCGAGAGTTCCATAGGCTGCACGACACTCTAATGGCAAACTACAGCCTGTAGTTCTCACTAGAAATTTGCTCAAGAGAAGCACTTGCCATGTTCTTGTGGACGTGTGGAGCGTCGTAGTCCAATAGACAGACCGCAAATCGATTCGAGTATTTCAGGGGTACGATAAGCAAGTAGTTCAATGAGGTATTAAAGTGTGTGTACAGATTAGTAGGTGCCATCACAGCACCAACTGATCCTACTTTTTAGAGACTGTATTCGAGGCTACTTCATTGAATATTTTATCCGCACTTCATGAACTACATTGGCGTGATTGATGGGACACATGCCCAAGTCACAGCTCCAAATGCTGAGCATGCTCGCCATTTCAACAAGCACGGATATACTAGTCAAAATGTGCTTGCGGTCTATGACTTTGATGGTAGGTTCATTGTTGTATGTGCAAGATGGGCTAGCTTAGTGCATGACACGCATGTACAGCAGGAGACAATGGTCAAATATAAAGACCGGTTCCCGCATCCACTGGAAGGTAATACGTCACACAGAATTCAATTATATCATGCATTGTTGTATGTACAACTAACCGATATTTATGTTTCATACATGGTAACGGTGCAGGAAAGCATTACCTCGTGGACTCTGGATACCCAAACAGGCTGGGGTACCTAGCTCCGTATCACAACCAGAGGTCGCAGGCTGGGTGGCAGGGGGCGCCCTTCATGAGCAGTAGGTCGCGTGTTTGAGACTGTTCTGCTCGCATTTGTTTTCATCTGAACTATACGTGGGACTCACATGTCAGATAAGAAAACACAGTAAAATACAGGCAAAACAGGTGTATGAGGTGGGATTTGATCCTGGGTTGACAGGTCGTGTGGGAGAGAGGCTTGCCATTGGGCTAGGAGGAGACTTCAAGTCAATGTAGGATTTGAAGGCCTTTTCACCCTTCATAATTCAAACAAAAACAAAAATATTTGACCATAATGACTTTGTTTCATTGGGTAGCGAAAGCAACGAAATTTGTGAAATTTGGCCGAAATAGTGAACCCTGGCTGGGGGCGATGTACCGCTTGTTCCACAAGGCATAGAGTCCATATTGATGGATATGACACATGATTGAATAGCAGCGTCGTTGGTGGTAATGACACAGGTTCTGCAGCAGCAATGAAAAATACTTACGTATGTATGATGTAGGTGTCCTAGTGGCGTATGCGATGTTTGTAATGAACTCGAAGTCATTTGTCAATACATGGGAATGAATGCATGTAGCCTATCAAGATGCGTCACAAACAACGCTAAAAAAATCAGCTAAGCCAAAAGCCGAATTAAACACCTCAATTTAAGCTTCAGTTTCTTTCAGCCGCTATAGTAATATTTTAGCTAAAAGTTAATGATCAGAAACCAAAAGCTACAGCCTAAAGCCGAATTGAAGGCCTTTGTTGAGCACATACACTCTTCGGTTAGGGCGACATGCATTGGATGTGGCTGCTCCTTCCAGGATCAAGAACAAAAGAAAGGGGTTACTTTTTCCGTCCTTTCCCTATGTTTGTTCTTGTTTGGGATGTTATTTGGGTGGTTGAGCTAGGGAAATGATGCCCACTGAATTGTTCTAGAAATGCAAGATCGCCCTTTCTTTTGATCCGATTCATCCTCTTCGTGAGTTCTTTCTTCAACATTTCGAGACTTCTTTCTTCTCTCCGCTCGAGCCAGGCTCGACCGATGGTCCACTACCAGTTGTCGCTTGGTGCTGCCACATCTTCGAACTTTTACCCGTGGCGTTTCGACCAAGTTTGCACAAGACAAATTGCACACGTGCAATTAGGTGATTTTCTAGAAAACTTTTACATGAGGTTTAACAAATGGCATGCGGACCAATTTTGTGAAAAAACGGATTAAGACGGACAGATACCGCCAAGCAGTAAATCGGAATACGGGTCACTAATCGGATTATGCGAGCAATTTTGTGTTTGCACTCATATGTGTATATATTTGATGGTAATGCTAGTCCAAGAGATATTTAAAAGCATTTGTTATCATAACTATCAAATATACATGTACTACTATTCAATCATACCATGATGACTTCATTACTAATTCAAAACAATAGCAAGATCAGTCAGCGGACAATTATAGCTTTGCACCACATTTTAAAAATCACAAGACGAGTAGGCTAACTAGACACAATGACAATCAAAACAACTAGGTTTTACTTCAAGACTTCATATTTGATGGATATTTTAACTAAGAAGCAACAGGAGATTAAGAAATTGAGATGTTTGGAGAGGAATCGATGGGGAATAAATCCTAAGTTGCAAGGGCGCAGGAATGCCAAGGGTCGATAGTCTGTACCGGAAGTAACGCAAGAAATTGGAATAGATGAGGTCTTCTTGGGCTGTTTGAAGCTATGGACTAATGGACTATTGGGCTGATTTTATGCAGTTAAACAGATTTATGTGGCCGATTAGGGCATAAACAATAGTGTGACGTAAATTGTTTATAAAAGATGCTATATAGGATTTTTTGTTGAGATGGATGAAAGAGAAAGATGAGATAGAAGGAGACCGATTGTAATTCTATAGATGGTCGAAACGTGCGAAAATAGCCTGCTATAGATGTTTTTGTACTATTATATTAATGCTGTTTATATTTTACAGACAGTTTATTATAAAGAACTTATAGACAATCTATTATAGAAGATGTCTTTAGTGTTGTCTATAAATAGTATGAAAAAATACTATAGGCAGCAGCTGTTTGTACTACTGTACATATCCTTAAATGGAAACAACTGATTAATTGTCTAATACGGCGGATTACACATTCTTAACCGTTAACATGCCTCTGATTCATATATGCGCGACGCTTTGCCCGTCGCATCCGCTTAATTGGCCGATTAACCGGCGTATCAACCGTTTTTCAAAACACCGATACAGACAACTTCCCCATTTCAGAGCTGCTTGACTTCCAGGTATACTATACCTCGCAAGAACCAAGCAAGGCGTATCTCCGGAGTTTGGAACAAGAAATTCTAGAATGATAAGAAAAACAAACCTTCATGTATAGATATCACATGGAAATTTTGGACATATGCCACCCCGAATTTTAGCATTTTAAAAATGCCACTGCAAATCATGTTGGGTTTGAAATTTGCCACTGCCATAAGTACTTTTCCACATGTACTAGATTTTTCTGGCATTTCTTGTTTTTGCTCGCATGAGAGGACCTTATTTCCCAATTTAGTGATGTCAGGACACGGATCAAGCGATCCTTATTTGATTCGACTAATTCTAGTTAAAATCAAATCGATGAGAGTATAAAAATCGTCAACGTAATTTTTAAAATCACATTTCACATGAATTAAAAAAATTCAAAATGACGCTACATACCACCGTTGTATGTTTCGAGTGTTTGCCAACTTAAACACACTGCGATATACATGTGGCCAACTCATTCTCGATATCACCATAATATATAAATTAACCAAGAATCCACTTCGTTATATGCAAATCTAATATGTTATTTTACAGTACATAATAGCATCTAGCATACATATATGCACTGCTATCTCGCTTGATATAACTCAGCAGTCAGCAGTAGCATCTAGCATACATATCAGAAATTGTATAGTACAAACTAGATAAATAACACTCTGCAATTCATACATAGAATATGTTGAGATCCACCGGGTCAGGGGTAACAACCTTCCTGCTTCCTCCATCTGCCAGGGTTCCTCCAAGCCGTGTCACTGATCCTGTTCACGTACTGGGGAGGTTTCAAATGATTGGATGGGATGGGTATCCAGATGTATACATACATGGTACATATTTCAGCTTACTAAACCCGAAATGTTCCTCAATGATCAGAGAACGAACTAAAAAGGACTAAAGGAATACATTTCGTGTCTTCAAGTTTTCAAGGTGCATAGAGTAACTTTAAATATGAAATTATAAAGAATATATCCAGAAAAATTGCTGCTTTTAATCTTTGCTTGGTCCAAAGTAATTTTTATATGAAGTACATAAGTAGGATTATTTTGTACAGCATCATTGAAGCACAACCTATTACTGGTCTTCCAAATAAATGCTGCCATTAGGGGTGAAATCTAGGCCGATAATTCCTATCCAATCCAGAGCCGGATCCAGCCGGGACCGAATCTGGGATGCTTTAGGGCCTGTTTGGGAGAGCTCCACCAGCTCCAGATTCACGAAAAACAGATCCGGATTCACTTTTCCAAGCCAAACAGTTCTAGCTCCAGCAGCTCCACCGTGGATCTGCTCCACCAAAACCATGGATCTGGCTCCAGATTCACCAAATCCATGGCGCACCTCAAGGGGTGCTCCACCAAACTCAAGTTGGTGGAGTTGGGGAAAATTACCCACCATGCCACTGATTACACACAAAAAAACGGTCCGTTCTTTTATTTCCCGTCGCTGCGCCGTCCTCTCCGCCGCGCCGTCTCCACCCCCTCCACCGCGCCCGCCCCTTGGCCGGCCGCCGCGCCATCTCCACCCCCTCCACCGCGCCCGCCCCTTGGCTGGCCGCCGCCGCCTCCGGCCAGCCGCCTCACCGCCCCCAGCCGCCGCTCCGCCTCCTCCTCTGCCGCGCGCCGTGCCCGCCGGACTCGGAGCACCACCAGGGCACCCCGAGCACATCCCCAACCTCGCCGGACCCCGCCGCTCTCCCCAGCGAGCTGCCGCCGTCTTCACCCTCGCCGCCAAGCCCCCTCTTGCCGCCGGCCCGCCCTGCTCCACCTCAGCCACAGCTAGCGCTCTAGGTGAGTTCAAGAAGGCCCGTAGATGTTTCTCCGTCAAGGAATCAAACTCCAATGGCCCGAGCCGCCGGCGCCCTTGCTCCCCTGTCTCGGCCGCCGCCCGGTTCGCCGCTGGTCACTGCCGGACAAATCCGTCCGATTCCTCTCTCCCCAAGGAGCGGCCAACGCCCTGGAATCCGTTTTGGTCGGTTCCGCCGCGCCGCCATGGCCGTTCCGCCGCCGGCTGGCCCCGTCTCCCTCGCGGCCGGGGATGAGCCCAGGTGTGGAACGTGACGTGTGGGCCCGATGCCGGGAACCTGACGTGTGGGCCTAGGTGTCAGTGAGATAGAGGAGAGCAAACTCAGAGCTGGAGCTATACCAAACACTTGGATGAAACCCAGATCCACAGTGGAGCTGCTCCACGGTGGATTTGGGTGGATCTGGTGAATCTGGGTGGATCTGGAGCTGGTGGAGCTCTACCAAACAGGCCCTTACTATCTGTTTGGATCCGGGGGCGAATCCAGATAGTTAGGCCCCGTTTGGCACAACTCTAGCTCCGAGATCTATGCTGGATCTGTAGTTTGTTGACTAAATTAAAGTGATTTAAATATTTTTATTTAATATATGATATAAATGAAATGAGTCATGTAAATGCACTTAACATGCCTGCAACTCTAGATCCAGGATTTCCTAGAGCTACAGATGACCAGCTCTGCCAAACGGGGCCTTTAATCCTGATCCGAGGCCGATCTAGAGCGACTACTATCCACCAGATCGAGATTTTTACTGTATTATATTGATATGATAACTTTATCAAACTAGGTCTAAATTATGAAGAGTCCCAATGTAACAGTCCAATTTTGGCTTCAAAATAAACTATGTATGATTTCCATGAATTTTAAAATTTTTGGTGCATTTTACAAAAATTCCCAAAGCCTTGTAGGAGTTTAAGATTTTTAAAATAAATTCCTTAGCCCAAAAATATGATTTCAAAATTTCTAAAAGTTAATTGGATGCTAAGGATTTTTTTTTCTAAAAATTTTGTGTGCAAATACCTTTTGGAATCCAAAATATGCCAGAATTAAAGTTTAAATCGTTAATCTTTTCCCCTCCTCTTTGGGCCGATGCAAATACATCTTGGAATTCAAATTACAAATTTAAACTTAATTTAAAGCCAAAATTAAAGTTTAAATCTTTAATCTTTTCCCACCTCCTCTTTGGGCTGAAATAAAAGATCATGTTAAAATATAACTTTGTGCATCTAGTAAACTATAATGACCCCTGAGTCATCGGTCATTAAAAATAATCTCGCTAATCTAACTTTAATGGACAATGTGATGGTAGGACCAATCAATTAGACCTTACGTAAGATAACTCACTAACACGCCTATAAGAGGTAATCTGAAGTCTAGTAATACTCAGACCTAGCTAAGAGTTGCATTTTATCCAAAATGCATTTAAACCATAGAATGGTTTGACAATTGCGGGTCAATAGTAAATCTAACTAAAGGCAACTATTAAATAGCAGTGGTTAAGTAAATAATTCCATGCATTAATAAAATATTGAAATATTCATTTAACTAATCATTAGATTAATTGATAATTATGAACCCCCAGAGATTACTATATCTTGAATTACCATAAATATGAACACAAAAATTAATTGGCTAAACTAAAATCGTACACATTGTATGCAGAACTCAAGCCATAATTCTTAAACATTAACATTCAATAATAAAAATCGGTATCCTAGCTAAGCTCTTACATCTGTCCATAGGTCTAACCTAACTCATAAACTTCCTTAATAAATATAAAATAATAAAAGAAGTTATTAAATTAAAGATCAAGCTATAATGACTTGTAATCACTTATGCCTAGCCATCTTCGAACCTAAAGCAGAATATTTACAAGAATATTCCTTTATCGTTGAATCTCCCTTAAGACCCATCCCAGCAGATGCTGCCTCTATCGTCTCCTCTAATTTGCTTACACCTCATTAACTCCGTCAATATTCCGCACCCAATAAACCTTGCCCTAGATCGACTACTCAATCATAATAAAACTTAATTGAATTCATTTGGATTTATTTGGACCTTTTTGAGTTATTTGAAATTATTTGGATTCAGTTGTTTATCGCGTAATTAGAATTTGAAGTCTCGAAGAAGTAAAAGGATCAAGCGAGATCAAGATCCAGATAAAGATGAAGACCAAGAGTTCAAGACTACAGACTGAGAAGGCTTTGAGTAAGACCAAGACTATGGTAAATTGAGAAAGGTGAATCGTCACTTTGATCAATTTGCTCCTATTTTTTAAATACGAGTACTTTGATTTAAATTGTTAAATCACATGCTTTAATTTTACTATGCAATTTATATTTGCATTAGTACATAGTTAATTCCTGATGTATGATTGTTTAATTACTTCCACCCCTTGCCTCATGACATAGCACCTTTGTAGCCCTAGGGGTTATTGATTAACTTACTAATAATAAGTCCAAATTTAAAATGCCATGCTTAGTCTTGCTTAGAAACTGGGGGAATTAATCTGTCCTTGCATCATTTCAAATATAAAAACTTGATTTGGGTAGGCACTGGTGGAAATTGGCTGGTATATTATAACATAATTATTTTATGCTCTCCAAAACCCCAATTTGCTTAAATATCTGAGCAGATGGTATGGGGGCTAGTGCAATAAATGCATGAGAGTGTTGGGTTGTGGTAGAACCTCCTAGGTAACTGTAAGGACT
This sequence comes from Dendrocalamus latiflorus, assembly GCA_017311315.1. Lineage (NCBI taxonomy): Eukaryota > Viridiplantae > Streptophyta > Magnoliopsida > Poales > Poaceae > Dendrocalamus > Dendrocalamus latiflorus. The sequence continues at coordinate 9,874,183 of CM029648.1, read as the reverse complement.
GAATCTTGTGTCACCTTCCAGTGTAAAATAGTACAACCACAAGTCTATAATAGGTACGACTTGGCTAACTAGTTTGCTTGACCTAACATGGGTTGCACCATAGGTGTGAACACGTGCAAGGAGATGACCATATCCTTTTGACGTGACTGCGCAAGAGGGAGCTTATAGAGGGATAGTTGAATCCCACAGCGGTAGAAACCTTAGCTGGTATGGCCTTAAATCTTCAGTTTCCTTTCACCAAATAATCTCAAAGTTGCTGCCAAGCAGACAGATCTGTCCGGACAAGAGTATTTAATAACGCAGTGAACATCACAACACTTTCATTCATAACTTGATTGTGATGAATAGGTCACCACAGACGGTTTTTACAAAAACTGTTTGTGATGTATCACCGATGGCTTTTCACAAAAACCATCGATTATAAATCTATACATCACAAATGGTTTTTATTACAAATCGTCTATGATGTATCACAGATAATTTACATCACAGATGGTTTGGATAAAAAACCATCTATGGTAAGTAGGTCATCACTAAAAATTCTTATCATCGATTGTAACATAAATAATCACGATAGTAAAACCATCTGAGATAACTACGCTGCAGCTTAACACTGATGAATTCTATAGAACCATCTATGATGAGACGTCCAGTATAATCTTTTCTATAGTAGTATGAGAAGATGCATCGTAAAGACTTTGTGGAAATCTTCTTGATCTGCATGTCTAAGGAAACATGTGAAATATAACAAGTTGGTTATCTATTGCGGGTAAAGTGTGTGACCTCTACGGAGTGAAAACTATTTGAACAGGCATGCCCACGCTCACGGGCGAGCGTTGGGAACCTACGGGAGTTAGTTCTATTTATAAAAACAAACTTTGTGATTGGGATGAAAACTAGATTGTGTTGCCTTGGGCAGTCGATCCCAGTGATAATAATGAGTGGATGTAACGCTAGAAAACTAGCATATGGTGCAGATAACTATGTAATAGTGGATGTGATCTATACTACTATTATTGCAATCTTTCACACAATTTAGAAAAATCTGTTTTAGTTAAAATTGCTAAGTCTCAGGAATTTTTTATATCTGTATCTCAAAATGGTGGTGTTTTCGCAAATAAAATAACCTTAGGCCTCCCTAGCCTTTCATCTATTACTACTGCATTGTATATGGTAGCTTGCTGAGTAACTTTGTACTCAATATTGCTCAATTACTATTATTCAGTAAGTTAGAAGGAGATATACAAGCCCTGCGATCATCCAAGGGTATTAGCAAGGCTAGAAGATGATGAGGTCAAGAACTAGGTCGCGAACCTCAGTTGGCTGCTTGTGAGCATGTCCTAAGGGTCCCACCTATGTGAAGTTTATGTTTACTGTATTAGTTACACTTCCACAAAATATGTATTTCATGTTCAGTAATGTATCTGTGAGCACTATCTACCGATCCACGCAATAGTACAATGGAATTATAGAGATTTTAGATTGTAAAATCCGGATCTGACACCATTGGAGAAAATAGTTTGAATAATCATTCATCTCCTCTGATTGTCAGCAATGGTCCTATAAAATTTAAAAACCTCTTATTCATCCTCTCTAATTGGCCCCTTGATCCTACTAAAGCACAAGCAGGAAAGTAATCCATGCTATGATCCCCTTCAAGAAGCCAATCCATACGAGCCCGCTGGCGCCAATACATGTCACATTGGTCTTGTAATTAGTCCAACTTGAACATGAGAACATACTCCCAACAAACCGTGGTCGCGAAACAGTTCCTCGCTCAAAACGGCTTAGACTTCTGGCTTGTGACTTATTTTTCACTATTCAACAATTTTGTCTTTTTCCGGTTTTTTGTCGGTTCTTTTTTTCCCATTTTAGTTTATACTGTCCATGATGGGCTAACCTATTTTTTCTATTTTTAAATTTAATTACGCCAAATAAGCCACCATCACCTACAATGCAATTTCAATCAGTTACAGTGCTTTTCAGCCATAAGCCACTAAAAAAACCATTTTGAGCACCCCTTAGTTGGCTATTTGTAAGCATGTCCTAAAGGTCCCAGTCCTCAAACAAGTTTCTAGCTCTTTCTTAATTTTTAATTCTTTTCTCCAAGTAACCGTAAATATTTTTGCTCCAGTACGAAAGATTTGATGCTACCTTTTGCAGACCATTCATGCCACATGTGCTGCCTGCTTCAAATGCTTCATGCTGTGCCTCCCGCACCAATCTTTCACATTCTTCCTGCTGAAGCCACCTAGCTTTGAATTTAAATGGTCTATAATCATGTGTTCAGCTAGCACTTCTCCCCTCCTGTTCTGTTGAGATTATCACCGCCGATTGTCCTAGTGACGTGGTTTCCCATTGATTACCTTATACAATGGAAATTTTGTCCAGCTATATTAGTCCACAATGTTCTGATGGGTTATAGCTTATTAGTCTAATAAATAATAATTATTAAAAAATTAAAAGCCATTGATAAGTCAAAAGGAACAGAGTCATTGCTCTGTCCAAATGTTCACGAGTGTACTTCCTTCGACCTAGTACTATGATTCCTCCACATGAACCGGTCTCCTTCAAAGCCTCCTCCAGTCCACTATCCACAAGTGCATCCCTAAACCGACGATCCATGCACGATTTTTCAGGGTACGTATTACTCTCCACAACAATTCCTTCCTATCGTCGCCCTCCACCACGAGCCATTCAACTCTTTTATTTCTAAGTTGATATACAGTCTCGACACTTCCAACAGTGACACATCAACTTCCCTTTCCCATAACAGGTCCAAAGCCCCGCTCTTCCTATTGCACTCCTTCATCACCATATTCGGCATCCCCAAGATTCACCTAAATTTCTCTATCCTCCTTTGTCCATTTTGGTTTTGAAAAAAAAAGCGGATATCGGGGTCCTCTCTCTTTGGTTATCCAGAAGACCACGAACTGCTAGCCTATTCGCCAAACCCCGGCAGTTCCAAAGAGATGAGCGTCGTTGATCCGGGCGGGACTGATCATGCAATCCTATTCCTGCCTTCTCATCAAAGGACGCCACCGCCGGCACAGGCTTCCCCTCCTTTTCTTGAAAGTTCCAACGCACTTTTCCCCTATGTTCAGGATCACCTCCTTTGCCTTATCCTTTCCACTCTCAGGTACCTCAGCCTCCACGATGGACTCCACTCCAGCACCCTCTTTTACTCCATCCACGTGCATGGCCCTGTTCACATGATTTCTCTCGTCGCCTCTTATGGGCCTGTTTGGTTCACGTACAAGTAGAGCCTGGCTCGCATCTGAGAGCCAGGCTCTCGTGGGACAGGTTGAGCGCATGCAACGCTGTCGTGTTTGGTTCACGTACGAGTAGAGCCTGGCTGAGAAGAGATATTGTTTGGTTGCCTGTACGAAGATATGTTGCATGAGATAAAAATAATATAAGATTATGATTATGATTATGAAGATATGTTATATGAGATGCTCGTATCTTATTATATCTTAAACTTCTTCAAAACACGTTAATAATACTTGATATTTACTAATCTACACTAATAACATCATCAGCTGACTAATCACCTGCATCCCGCGAGCCTGGCTCCCCAGAAACGCCCGATTTCCACGTTTCTCCAGAGCCTGGCTGCGGGGGGAATCTTGCATGAGCAGAGCCAGGCTGAACCCAGCGACTAGGCAACCAAACAAGGAGATCCTGCATCCGGCCAGCCTGGTTCAACCGGATGCAGGCAACCAAACACGCCCTATACCTCCTGCCTCTACCTCATTTCCAGCAGCCTCCTCATTCCTCTTTAGATCAATAATTTCCTCACTGAAATATAGTTTCTTCATCAGCCCCGACTTCTCCCTGGTGTTGGTAGATTTCAATGGGTTGTGACCTCTGCCTCCTCACCTTTTCCTCCCTGGCTGCTGCTTACCTTTAAGGGAATTCTCTTTTCTCCATGATAGTCCATCGCTCCCGGCCCATATTTACTGCGATTGTTGTCATTTCTACTTGGCCAAAAACTTCCTTCGATCCTCTTCCTTCTGACCCCCTACCTCCCAATTCCTCACCAAACTTTTGCTTCAGTGGGATGACACGCGTCCAACTCCCAAATTGTCTCTCCACTGTTAGTGATGTGCCCTAGAAGCGATCATGAAGATAATTGTATCACTTCTATATTTATGATCTTTTGAATAATGTTATTTTGTCATTTAAATAAATATATTTCATATTAATCAACAAGTATGTGACTTGTTCATAGAACTCTTTATTCATGATTTGATGTTTTTCTAAATTATTCCTAATCTAATATCATTATGTGGGATAATTATGATTTATGAATCAGCAAATGTATTGATTGATGATCATATTTCATGGATTATGAATATAGAGATATCAAATCAATAATATAGACACACGCTAGAGAATATGGTGTTGGATTAACCTACCAGAGACACCGCGAGAATTGCTACACTACGACGAAAAGGGTCATTCTGACGCCTCATCACAGGTGATTCAATATAAACCGTCAGTGATAAAGGTACCACAGATAGTTTTACAAGATGGACCGTCTAAACGCACCACGATGGAAAGAATTATCTGTGATGACCTACTTACCACAGACGGTTTTTATTCCGAACCATCTATGATATTATCACAGACAGTTCAGAACAAAAACTGTCTGTGATGTCTGTACTTATCACAGATAGTTTTTGTTTCGAACCGTCTGTGATATTCACTACTACAAAAGAGGCTATATTGGACGGCAACATCACAGATAGTTCATAGAGAACCGTCTGTGATGTCTGTACATATCACAGATAGTTTTTGTTTCGAACCGTCTGTGATATTCACTACTACAAAAGAGGCTATATTGGACGGCAACATCACAGATAGTTCATAGAGAACCGTCTGTGCTGTAATTATAACAGACGATTTTACAAGCGTGACTATGTACCATCTGTGATACGCAACTATGACAGACGATTCATATAAATAACCATCTATGATATTTTCACAGACAATTATTACTACAAACCGTCTGTGATAATGCAAAACATCACAGACGGTTCATATCAATAACCTTCTGTGATAATTCACAGATGATTATTGATACAAACCGTCTATGATAATGGCAGACATCATCGATGGTTCGTATTAATAACCGTCTGTAAAAGTTCACAGATAGTTATTAATATAAACCATTTGTGATCATTTCATATCACAGACGGTTTGTGGCTGGAACCGTCTGGGATATGCCACGTAATATAAATAGCCCCAGCGTGGTCTCAACAGATCTGTCTTCATTGCGCTGCATTGAAGGAGGTAATCGGCTTTGGGGAGTTTGGTGAAAACATACCGCTTGTAGATCTAGCTTGTAGATCGATTTGTTCTTGGTGATTAGAGGTTAGTATTTGTTTCTAATAACTTATATTCCTTGTAATAGAGAGAGATGATAGCTAGGTTTAGAGAGATATGGTAGTTTGCTCCAATTTAAGAATGGGTTAGCACTCCCAGTTTACTTCAATATATTCTTGCTTGATATAAACACACACATACATGCATATTGCTTCATGAATACGTGGCTAGCTACTTAATTTAGATATGGACAATTTATTATTAGGTGAATGACAATTATGTGTGTAAGTAGCTAGGCTAGTTAATTAGCTATAGTAGTAGTAATAATCAAATTTGACACTAATTTGTTACATGCATAGTGTAGATGGACCGAAGCTGGATGTACGTTAAGAACCGTGTGAGTGAAGAGTACATTAATGGCGTGTCTACTTTTAGAAGAGTGGTCGAGCATGATATATTGAAGATGGGGATGGAATATGTACTGTCCATGCATTGATTACGATAATCTAAAGATGTTTACCAACTTAGCGCAGATCGAAGCTCACGTGATTCGAAGGGGTTTCAAAAAGGGGTAACATGTTGGACCAGTGATGATGATGAGAAGATTATACAGGAAGGTAGTTATAACATCGTCGTGGGAGACAATGATATGCCAATTGTAGAATGTACTTTTGATGAGGATAGGTCGTATGATGACAATCTAAATCAAATGCTACGCAATGCAAAAGGAAACTATAGTGAGAGAGAGTTCGGTAAATTCAAGGGCTTGCTAGAGGACCTGAAAAACCTTTGTTCCCTGGCTGCAAGTCACAATACACAAGGTTATCATCTGTTCTTGAACTGCTGAAATTGAACGCAAGCAATGGTTGGTCCGACAAGAGTTCCATGGCATTATTAGGTCTCCTAGCGAACATCCTTCCAGAGGGAAATGTGTTGCCGAGAACTACTTACCAAGCCAAAAAGCTTCTTTGTCCATTGAGAATAGAAGTAGAAAGAATACATGCATGTCCGAATGATTATATCCTCTACCGTAAAGAGTGTGCAAAATTACATGTTTGTCCAATGTACAAAGAATCCCGATACAAGCATAAGAATCACTCCGATGACGGCGAGGGCATCGAGGTGAAGTAAGGACCACCTGCTAAGATGTTGTGGTATCTACCCATAATTCTCTATTTGAAGCGTTTATTTGCGAACTGAAACGATGCAAGATTGCTGCATTAGCACTCGGAGAAGCGTAAGAAGGATGAAATGATAAGACATGTTGTTGAATCTGCCCAGTGGTGGAACATCGATAGGATGTTTGTAGACTTCGATGCAGAACTTAGGAATATAAGATTTGGGTTGAGTACATATGGAATGAATTCTTTGTGGTAACATGAGCAGCCAACATAGTACCTAGCGCGTGAATGTATACATGTACAACCTTCCTCCTTGGCTGTGTATGAAGCGGAAGTACATTTTGCTGTCACTACTTATCCAAGGGCCGACGCAACCTGGGAACAATATTGATGTATACCTAGCACCATTGATGGAAGATCTTGTGACACTGTGGAACGAAGGGGTACAGGTATGGAATGCGGACAAATGAGAGAACTTCAATCTGCACGCCATGTTGTTCTACACCATCAATGATTTTTCTGCCCTTGGAAACTTGTTGAGGTTGAGTACATAAGGAGTAAAAATCTATCCATACTGCTTAGATTATACCGAGAGTGTGTGGTTGAACAACTCGGGCAAAACACCGTAGGTTTCTTACATGGTATCACCCATACCGCAAGATGAAGAAACAATTTGACGAAAAAAGATAATGACTCGGCACCAAGGCCTTTTAGCAGGAAAGAGGTTTATGATATGGTCAGGGATATCGATGTTGTGCTTGGAAAGGGATGTAAGTTGAGGACCCGTCAGAAGAACATGTGAAAGAAGGGGTCAGTATTTTGAGACTTGCCTTACTAGAAACACTTAAAAGTTTGTAATTGCATCAATGTCATGCATGTAGAGAAGAATGTATGTGATAGCTTGATTGGTCTCTTACTGAACATTCGTGACAAAACAAAGGATGGTGTCAATGCACAATGTGACTTGGTCAGTATGAACATTAGGATCGAGTTAGCACCGATAGAAATCGATAAAGGCCGAACGTACCTTCCCCCCAGCTTGCTACACTCTAAGTCCAAGAGAACTGAATATGTCAATGCTTGCGTGGTGCGAAAGTTCTGTCCGATCACTCCACAGCATGAAGAAACTTGTTTTCATGGAAGATTTAAAATTAATTGGTATGAAGTCTCATGACTGTCATATGCTAATGATACAATTGCTTCCTGTTACAATTAGAAGTATTTTACCGAACAAGGTTCGAGTGACAATCATGAGGTTGTGTTATTTCTTTAATGCAATTGCTCAGAAAGGTCATCAATCCTGATAGACTAGATGCTCTGCAGACCGAGGTGGTGATGACTCTATGTCATCTTAACATGTATTTTTCTCTGTTATTTTTTGACATCAGGGTCCATCTCATTGTCTACCTTGTAAAAGAGTTAAAGATATGCGGCCCCGTGTTTCTACATCATATGTACCCATTCGAGAGGTACATAAGAATTTGGTGATGACTCTATGTCATCTTAACATGTATTTTTCTCTGTTATTTTTTGACATCATGGTCCATCTCATTGTCTACCTTGTAAAAGAGTTAAAGATATGCGGCCCCGTGTTTCTACATCATATGTACCTGTTGTGGCTACAGACCAAACAGAGAGAGAGATGGTAGTGGAGAGTGATGAAGATAAGTGTAATGGCCTGGGTTCTCCCCATGGCTTGTACTCATATATATATATGCACATGAGGAGTGCTTTTACAGTTATACCCTTACATCTGGTTATCCCCTCTGGGGTAGTTATGTCATTACACATGGCCTATTCTGGGCCTTATAACCTCCTACCAGGCCTGCTGGGTTTAGGTGGGGGCCATCCCTACGACAGGAGCCTCTCATGGTAAAGGGCTTCACAAGGCCGAAGCCATGTTGCCGAGTCCTTTGGCCCCCTCCGTCCCGCGGCCTGTGAACCTGTCCAGACTTGACCCGGGGCTGCACTGCGGCCGAAGCAGACGCGTGCTCTTCTGGCCGTCCACGTGGTGAAGCGTGCTCGGCGCGGTGCAGGCCTTGAGGCGTCGTGACCGCCAATGTGACGGCGGACACCCGGCATCTGGACTGCTGAGGCGCACGCGTTCCGCAATCGTTGCGACCTTGCCGCCTGGTTGGGTGCTTCTTAATGACGGTTGGCTTGCCAGGGGGCAGGCTGTCGCATCGTGTAGTGTGCCTTCTCGTAAGTGGAGCGTGCGACGATTTCCAGAGGGCACGCGGTGGGGTGCGGTCGGTTGCTCCTACGCGCCTCTGGTAGCTGCACCGCCCGACGCCTTCCGCTTGTGATTCCGTCGGTTGGCATGCCTCCATGCTGGTGACTCTTCGCCTAGCGAGGCTGAGTATAAATATGCTGGCACCAGGGGCCGCTGCCTGGACATTCCTTGTTGTACGTCCCGTACCTGTTCATGGTTAACTTGTCATACGTAGGAAACGTTTGGTGCACCTGTGTTTGATGACTGCGTCGACCGGTGTCAATGTCTGCGAGCGTCGGTGAACCAAATATGTCCCGTTTGTGGGAATGCTTCACCGCTTGATGCAGAAATGGCAAGGCCTGACTTGCTCTCGTAGACAGATATGGAGTCATTCGTACGCTCTGCTCGTGCGAACGAGCATATGCTGGTGTGGCGATTCATATCTGCCTACGAGATCATGTCTGCTCCTGCCGCAGCATTGACCTTTGCCTGTTCGAGTTATGGTGGTCGTATGTGCTGTTCTCCGTCCTTGGCTGGCGCCGAAGTCGAAGTCGATGCGCGCTCCGTCCCCTACTGTTCGAACGGGTGGCAGCGAAGCTGGCGCCTAGTTGAGGTAGACGCGCGCGCGCTCCGTCCCCTACCCTTCGAACGGGTGGCAGCGGAGGCTGGCGCCTACGTCGACGTAGGCGCGCGCGCTCCGTCCTCTACCCTTCGAACGGGTGGCAGCGGAGCTGGCGCCTACGTCGAAGTAGACGCGCGCGCTCCGTCCTCTACCCTTCGAACGGGTGGCAGTGGAGCCGGCGCCTACGTCGAAGTAGACGCGCGCGCTCCGTCCTCTACCCTTCGAACGGGTGGCAGCGCAGCCGGCGCCTACGTCGAAATAGACGCGCGCGCTCCGTCCCCTACCCTTCGAACGGGTGGCAGCGGAGCTGGCGCCTACGTCGAAGTAGACGCGCGCGCTCCGTCCTCTACCCTTCGAACGGGTGGCAGCGGAGCCGGCGCCTACATCGAAGTAGACGCGCGCGCTCCGTCCTCTACCCTTCGAACGGGTGGCAGCGGAGCTGGCGCCTACGTCGAAGTAGACGCGCGCGCTCCGTCCTCTACCCTTCGAACGTGTGGCAGCGCAGCCGGCGCCTACGTCGAAGTAGACGCGCGCGCTCCGTCCCCTACCCTTCGAACGGGTGGCAGCGGAGCTGGCGCCTACGTCGAAGTAGACGCGCGCGCTCCGTCCTCTACCCTTCGAACGGGTGGCAGCGCAGCCGGCGCCTACGTCGAAGTAGACGCGCGCGCTCCATCCTCTACCCTTCGAACGGGTGGCAGCGAAGCTGGCGCCTACGTCGAAGTAGACACGCGCGCTCCGTCCTCTACCCTTCGAACGGGTGGCAGCGGAGCTGGCGCCTACGTTGAAGTAGACGTGCGCGCTCCGTCCCCTACCCTTCGAAGTAGACGCGCGCGCTCCGTCCTCTACCCTTCGAACGGGTGGCAGCGGAGCCGGCGCCTACGTCGAAGTAGACGCGCGCGCTCCGTCCCCTACCCTTCGAACGGGTGGCAGCGGAGCTGGCGCCTACGTCGAAGTAGACGCGCGCGCTCCGTCCTCTACCCTTCGAACGGGTGGCAGCGGAGCCGGCGCCTACGTCGAAGTAGACGCGCGCGCTCCGTCCTCTACCCTTCGAACGGGTGGCAGCGAAGCGGGCGCCTACGTCGAAGTAGAAGCACGCGCTCCGTCCTCTACCCTTCGAACGGGTGGCAGGGAAGCCGGCGCCTACGTCGAAGTAGACGCGCGCGCTCCGTCCTCTACCCTTCGAACGGGTGGCAGCGAAGCCGGCGCCTACGTTGAAGTAGACGCGCGCGCTCCGTCCCCTACCCTTCGAACGGGTGGCAGCGGAGCTGGCGCCTACGTCGAAGTAGACGCGCGCGCTCCGTCCTCTACCCTTGGAACGGGTGGCAGCGCAGCCGGCGCCTACGTTGAAGTAGACGCGCGCGCTCCGTCCTCTACCCTTCGAACGGGTGGCAGCGGAGCTGGCGCCTACGTCGAAGTAGACGCGCGCGCTCCGTCCTCTACCCTTCGAGCGGGTGGCAGCGAAGCCGGTGCCTACGTGGAAGTAGACGCGCGCTCTCCGTCCTCTACCCTTCGAACGGGTGGCAGCGGAGCTGGCGCCTACGTCGAAGTAGACGCGCGCGCTCCGTCCGCTACCCTTCGAACGGGTGGCAGCGGAGCTGGCGCCTACGTCGAAGTAGAGGCGCGCGCTCCGTCCTCTACCCTTCGAACGGGTGGCAGCGGAGCTGGCGCCTACGTTGAAGTAGACGCGCGCGCTCCGTCCCCTACCCTTCGAACGGGTGGCAGTGGAGCTGGCGCCTACGTTGAAGTAGACGCGCGCGCTCCGTCCTCTACCCTTCGAACGGGTGGCAGCGGAGCTGGCGCCTAAGCCCCGCGAGGCCCGCCGCTGGGCGGTGACTTGGGGCCTTGTGATGCGGTCTTGCGCTATAAAGACTCCTGGAATCGCACCGCCCCCTGATCTGCCAGGGTTAGGTTTCCATACTCTGCGACCTGGCGCGTCCGGGGCACGCGGCGGCCTATGACTGGTGGGTGGTAGGATGTGGACGGTTGCGTGTTTGCAGTCGCTCGCCTTTTCCCTAGGCAAGGGGGACACGGGGCGGGCAGTGGATGGCACGTGTCGGAGTTGTTGTGACGACCCTTGGCGCGTGTGAGCCGCGTCCTTCCAGCGGTGGGCGGGGGGTTGCGCTAGATGGGCGCTTGTACGACTGCGGTTGCGTCTCGTACACGGGCCTTCGCGACGCTTCGCTTTTAATCATGGGGGATCGTGCGGGGCGGGCCTTTACACCGCTGCGGTTGCATCCGGCACACGGACCGTTGCGACGCTTCGGTAGCGGCGGCATGGGCGAGGTGGCTTGAAATAGCCCCCCCGTAACAGCGTCCCCGCACCTTTACGCCCTTTTTCCTGTCTGCTCCGCCTTGCACACCTTCGCGCTACGTTCACCGCTGCAACCTTTCCGTGGAAAGCGATGGCTTCCAGTGGCAAGCACGGCCAGATGGTTGGTGGCTCTGACGTCCGCCGGCGGCCCGTGCCGCTAAAGGTGAAATACGTGCTCGAAGAGCGCGACCCGGCGGCGGCTGACAAGGAGCGGCTGGCGGTGGAGGAGGGAGGCACGTTCTCCGGCGAGCTGGGCCCCTCGCTCGTGACTGAGAAGACGATCCAGGGGCTTCTGCGCGCGGGGAAGTTGTCCGAGCGCCAGGATGTACGACTGCCTGCCGCCGACGAGACGGAACCGCATCCCGAGAGATCGGAGGCGGTCGTGTTCGTCGCCTTTTTTGACGCGGGGCTCCGCATCCCAGCGACGGCTGTTGTGGGCGACGTGCTGCGGACCTTCGGGCTGGAGCTGGCGCAACTGACTCCGAACGCCGTGGCCCAGCTCGCGGTGTATAGCTGGGCCTTGCGCTCGGGAGCGTGTTGGCCCAGCGCCTCGCTGTTTGCCTACCTGCACGAGGTACGGCACCAGCCCAAGGACCGGAAGAACGGGACGGTGTCGAGCTTCGGCAGCGTCACCTTTATCCTTCGTCCATCGTGCAAGAGGCTCTTCCCCGCGAACTCAACTCGCGGGAAGTGGGAGTCTTACTGGATGAAGCGGTGGTTCTACCACCGCGTGGAGAGCGAGAGCGGCCTTGAGTGCACAGGCCGACCCATCGCGTTCAAGCCCTCGCCCGGCCGAACGCTCGACGATGAGGACAAGCAGAGGGTCCGATGGCTCGTAGGCTTGGCCGCCCGCTTCAACATGCGCGACCTCGGCGAAGAGTTCGTGATGTACGGCGTGGCACCGCTTGCCCGCGACTGGTGTCTCGCCGCCGAGAGGCGTCGAGACGACAATGTCTTGCCCTCGGTCTGCTTGCTGCCGGCGCCCGGCGATCTTCGTAAGCCTCGCTCGCGTCTATCGTTTGCCAACGCAGAATGCGTTGTATGCTGATGGTCTTCCCTTTGTTTCAGAGATTCCCTTAGAGGAGGCGGAGCAAGCCGCGCGCGTGTTCCTGGGGCCGTACACCGGCAGGGAGCATAAGCAGTGTGCGGCGGCTATTGCCGAGGCGGGTCTGGGGCGGATCAACCGCGTGTGCGAGGCTCTGGGCCTTGCCGCGCCAGACCGTGTCGCTCCGGACGACGGTGCAGCGAAGGAGAAGAAGAAGAGGAAGGCCTCATCTCGGAAGAGGGGGCGCGGCGGGGCGCCTGCCGCTAGTGTTTCCGAGGGCACGGCGGACACGGAGTCGGACTCGGCGAGGTATGTCGACTCCGGTTTGGGCGGCGCAGATGTCGAAGGCGAGGTATCTTCGACGAGCGCCCCGGACGGCGGGTTTACCGCGAGCGACCGAAGGGGGGAAGCCTCACCGCCCGCCGAAGTCACGGAGGCGGAACCCGTGCAGACCAGCGATGCCGATGTGGAGCTTTCGGCCATAGCCGCTGTGGTGCCGGTGGCGCCTCCCGCGGGAGCGCACGAAGCTGTGCTGCCTTTACCGACGGCAACAGAAACCGAGGTGCCCCCTGCGGTTCCCGCCACCATGGAACTTTCGCCCCCGGGCGTGGCAGCGACGGGGGCTTCACTAACCGCGTCTGCGGGGGCAGTGCCGCTGCTGGCTGCCCCGGCTAAACGGCCGTGCGTGCGGCCGGAGCTCCACCGGACACCGCGGGGATTTGTCGTGGCCACGGGCATCAGAAGCCTGTGGGACGCCAGCGCAAGCGCCGGAGGCCCTGCGGCATATGCACCTTCTGCCCCCCTGGCGACGCCGTCCACCGCGCGGGGACAGCCACCGGCTTCCCCGGACGCGGAGGCTTTCGCCCGCGGCGGAACCATTCCTTCGGCTACCGAAGGTAAGGTGGCCGAGCTTACTCTGGTGTATGCTTTTATGCCCTGGAGTGGTCACCCGTACGCTTATGCACAGCGTTGCTCATTCCGGAGGGGGAGCATCCGACTGAACACGGGGCCTCGGAGCACGTGGGTCCTGCGGACTTCGTGCCGCCTCCGGAGACGCTGAGCGCGTGGCGCGGGATTGTGAACGACGCGGCCACGAGCGTCGACCCGCAAGTGCTGCAGGCCTACGGTGCGGGGCGCCTCGAGGACGCGTTCGAGGTGTCTGGGGTGAGGGTAGGTACTCATGCGACCACGCCTGAGTTTAGCTGAGTTTGCTAAGTCTTTTCCCTTCTACAGACACTCGTGCTGGGGCAGGCCCTGCAAGCGGCCTATGCTCGTAGCCAAAAAGCGCTCGAGGATAGGCTGCGGGCCGTCGAGGGGGAGCTGCGCGAAGCCTCTGGTGCCCGCTCTGCCCAGGACGCCCGCATCCGCCAGCTGGAAGCGGAATGCGCCGAAGCGAGGGCGCACGCCGAGGGGCTTGTTGCGTCGACGCAGGAATCAGCCGCAGCAGCTGCTAATCAAAAGTTCACGGCGGAGCGGGATGGGCTCCTGGAGCAGGTCGCCGCGCTAGAGAAGGAGAAAGGCGAACTTGCCTTGACTCTAGCGGAGTGTAACCGGACGCTGGGCGACGCCTCGGTGGTTGCCTGGGACGCCATGCAAGCGCTGGAGAGCCATCTTCAAGGGCTGGTGGCGGAGGTGCCGGGACGCGCCTTCGGTCCGGAGGAACTGTCTCGGACGCTCCGCTGGGTCGGGGATGCCGCCAACATCGCGCGCGACGCGGCGACGTCCTTCGGCACCCACTGCGCGTACACTTCGGCCTGCTTGGTGTGTGCGCTCCTCCAGCACCGCGGCTGTACGCATGTCGCCGGGCTGAATGACCCCCAGCTGGAGATGCCTGGCGGGGCCGGAGTAATGTCCGACGCCGTCCGCTCCGCTCGCCGTGACCTTGGGCCCTTCTGCGACCGGATCTGGGATCACGTCGGGGCAGAAGCTGTGCGGATCGAGCTCCAAAAGACGCTCTACGGGAGGGGGAGCCTCGGCCAATTCCTAGACGGGGTCCCTCGACGCGACGATGGCGGCGCTGGGCCCTCCGAAGGCGCCGGGAACCCGCAGGTCTGATGCCGCGGCGCCTAGGTGTAGGCGTGCGTTGTACTGTCCCTTGTCTTTGCTAATAAAGCGCACACTTTGTGCATGCATGCTGATTTTCACCTATATCTCGGGCAGCTTCCTTGCTGGGGCCGGCTTCGGGCGGCCGACCTTTCAACCCGACGACGCCTTCGACGGTGGCGAAGAGCCGAAGAGTCGCTCGACTTTTGGGCGAGCCGGCCTTCTTCGAGCGAGGCCCCAACTTTAGCGCGTGTTAAGGACGAACCCGCGGGGTAGCGGCTTAGAGCGGCCGGGATGTTGGCGGACCTTTGTACATGTGATTGTTCCGGTAAGCAGACCTCCGGGCATTTTAAGATGTGCGCTGTGTGTTGATGCCGCCGTTGGCGACGTAGCTGCGCCAGGGTTCCGTAGAACGGACAGTCCGCAGACTGACGTATGCGGAGGCAGACCTCCGCAGTTTGCCTTGCTTTATAGTCCGGAGACTCGCGCGTGCGGAGGCAGGCCTCGACGCTACGTCTTATTTAGAGTCCGTAGACTAGTGCGTGCGGAGGCGGACCTCGACGCTACGACTTCCTATATATTCCGGAGACTCGCGCGTGCGGAGCTAGGCTCGACGCTACGTCTTCTTTATAGTCCGGAGACTCGCGCGTGCGGAGCTAGGCTCGACGCTACGTCTTATTTAGAGTCCGTGGACTATTGCGTGCGGAGCTAGGCTCGACGCTACGTCTTATTTAGAGTCCGTGGACTATTGCGTGCGGAGCTAGGCTCGACGCTACGTCCTCTTTATAGTCCGAAGACTCGCGCGTGCGGAGCTAGGCTCGACGCTTCGTCTTATTTAGAGTCCGTGGACTATTGCGTGCGGAGCTAGGCTCGACGCTACGTCTTCTTTAGAGTCCGTGGACTATTGCGTGCGGAGCTAGGCTCGACGCTACGTCTTCTTTATAGTCCGGAGACTCGCGCGTGCGGAGCTAGGCTCGACGCTACGTCTTATTTAGAGTCCGTGGACTATTGCGTGCGGAGCTAGGCTCGACGCTACGTCTTCTTTATAGTCCAGAGACTCGCGCGTGCGGAGCTAGGCTCGACGCTACGTCTTATTTAGAGTCCGTGGACTATTGCGTGCGGAGCTAGGCTCGACGCTACGTCTTATTTAGAGTCCGTGGACTATTGCGTGCGGAGCTAGGCTCGACGCTACGTCTTCTTTAGAGTCCGTGGACTATTGCGTGCGGAGCTAGGCTCGACGCTACGTCTTCTTTATAGTCCGGAGACTCGCGCGTGCGGAGCTAGGCTCGACGCTACGTCTTATTTAGAGTCCGTGGACTATTGCGTGCGGAGCTAGGCTCGACGCTACGTCTTCTTTAGAGTCCGTGGACTATTGCGTGCGGAGCTAGGCTCGACGCTACGTCTTCTTTATAGTCCAGAGACTCGCGCGTGCGGAGCTAGGCTCGACGCTACGTCTTATTTAGAGTCCGTGGACTATTGCGTGCGGAGCTAGGCTCGACGCTACGTCTTCTTTAGAGTCCGTGGACTATTGCGTGCGGAGCTAGGCTCGACGCTACGTCTTCTTTATAGTCCGGAGACTCGCGCGTGCGGAGCTAGGCTCGACGCTACGTCTTATTTAGAGTCCGTGGACTATTGCGTGCGGAGCTAGGCTCGACGCTACGTCTTCTTTAGAGTCCGTGGACTATTGCGTGCGGAGCTAGGCTCGACGCTACGTCTTCTTTATAGTCCGGAGACTCGCGTGCGCGAGGGCGTCCCCCCGGTGCGTATTTTGTTTATACTCAGTCCCGTCACCTTGGCGACGGCGAGTGCACACGCTAACGTGCGTCTTTGGTTTATACTCAGTCCCGCCCTCCCTGGCGACGGCGAGTGCACACGCGAACGTGCGTCTTTGGTTTATACTCAGTCCCGCCCTCCCTGGCGACGGCGAGTGCACACGCGAACGTGCGTCTTTGGTTTATACTCAGTCCCGCCCTCCCTGGCGACGGCGAGTGCACACGCGAACGTGCGTCTTTGGTTTATACTCAGTCCCGTCACCTTGGTGACGGCGAGTGCACACGCTAACGTGCGTCTTTGGTTTATACTGTGGGGGCGCGCGCGTTGGCCAAGCCGGCGCGCGCCCTCACAGCGTGCTTGCATGTGACGAAGAAAAATTAACGGCAAACGGCGATCTTCATTATATCCCCGTTTGCGCGGGCGAGCGACTACAAAGGGTGAATATACTGACCGTTTGCCCTTGGTGCGGCCGCAGCCTCTAGTCGCTAGACATCTGCAAGGCCCGCGCAGCCGCCTATGGATGACCCCACGGACCTCCGCGCTGTGACGTCGGCTCTAAGGGCGTCGCTGGGCTTCGCGACGCGGGCATCTGGTGCCTGGCTCGATGCGCCGAACCATATCCTGGTCGCCTCGGACGGTGATGATGGCCCGGGGGCCCGGGATCTTCATGCACAGATAGCCGTGATGTGGTACCGCGCCGAAGGAGTTGAGGATTGGGCGCCCCAGAATGGCATTGTAGGGATACGGGAGGTCGACCACGTCGAAGGTGGCATCTTCGGTCCGCACATTGTCATCTCGGCCGAAGGAGACTTGAAGGCCGATCTGGCCCAGCGCCCGCAGGGGCTGTCCCCCGAAGCCCTGCAGTGGGATTCCCGAGGGCCCCAGGCGGCTTCGAGGAATCCCCATCTGGTCGAAGGCCGCCGCAAACAATACGTTCGCGGAACTACCCCCGTCCACCAAGGCGCGCCCCACGTCGCATCCCGCGATGGTGACCCGGATGACCAGGGGGTCCTGATGAGGGAAGTCCACACCTTGGGCGTCATCAGGTGTGAATGTAACCTCGTGCCGCGCCCATTCCGGCGGTGTTTGCGCTGGGTATGCCGCCACGTGATGTAGTCTTCGCGCGTAGGCCTTCTGCTGCCGCGCCGAGGCGAATTCCAGCGCAGAGCCGCCGGATATGACATTAATGACCCTGCGGTAGGTTGCGTCCGGGGCCTGCAACGACAGGAGGCCCTCCCGAGGCTGCTGTACGTGAGCTTGGATCCACAAGGTGCCTTCCTGGGGTTACATTCCCTGCGCCTGTACCTGCATCCCCTGCGCCTGTACCTGCATGGGGGCCTCGTATGGGAATTGAACGTGGGCCACCGCAGGCGGGCGCGCCTCCGGGTTCCTGTCCCTAGCGACGCTGTCGCGGAGCGCCGCGATGGAGGTGCAGTTACGGGTATCATGATTGCCGCGGCCGTGGACTAAGCACCACAGTCCCTGATGCTGGTCGTCGTAGTCTCCACGACCCTTATCGTCGCGGCCCCTGCCACGGCCGTGGCCACGGCGCCCCCGGCAGCCTCGGCCCGCTGGAGCACCTTCGTCGGACCCGCCTTCGATGTCGAGGACGTACCGGTTTCGCCTCGACCTTTGCTGGCCGCGCTTGGAATGATCCGACGACTCCTTATGCGAGTTGTCCCTACGGTCGGGCGCGTCCCTGGACGACTCCTGCTTACGCTTTCCCTTCGAAGAGCCGCCCTTCGACGGATCTTCGGTTTTTGCCGAGGCTCCGGCCTGGTTAGTGTCGGAGTCGTCACCTTGCCTTCGCCGCGCGTCTTCCTCCGCCCTGGCATATTCTTCCATCTTGTCGAAGAGCTTCGCTACCGTCTTGATTGGCTTCCGCGCATTGTATTCGGCCATCGGGCCCGGACGAAGGCCCTGTATGGCTGCATTGACGATGGTGGTCTCGTTGACGTCCTTCACCTGACATCGAATTTTGGCGAAGCGTTTGAAGTAGTCCCGGAGCTTCTCCGAGGGTTTTTGCTTCACGGCAAAGAGTTGCTTCCTTGGAAGTTGTTGTGGAGGCGGGCGCGGAGCTGCTCCCACGCGTAGATGGAGCCCGGCTCTATGGTAAAAAACCAAGAGAGCGCCACTCCTTGTAGCGCGAGGGGGAGTCCCTTTGCCTTCGTGGTGTCGTCTCCGCCCGCGGCTTCGATCGCGGTTTCGTATACGCGCACGAACTCACGGGGGTCCGTGTCGCCTTTATACGAGTCGATGGCGCTAGGAAACTTGAAGTCTTCGGGCCATGCCGCCTGCTGCAGCCCCGCCGAGAGCGGGGACTCCGGATCCACGCGCCGCAGCGGCACGCGGCTGGACGTGGGGGCTTCGCGACTGTCCGCCCTCTCCGGCGTGGGCTCGGACGCGACCACTGGCGCGGCCTGCTGACTCCGAGCCTCTTGCATATCTCTGACGGCTCCGCGAAGGTCCCCTAGCTCCCGCTGGAACGCGTTGAGAGCCGCTAGCAGGGCACTTTCCATCGCTGGTGCAGGCGGGGTCGCTGGTACTCCCGGCGGGCGGATCGGCGCGGGGACGACCGCGTCGCGAGGTCCCGAGCTGCCGGTCGCTCCGTCGTGGCTACTTCGGACCACCCGGTCCGCGCCACCAGCGAGGGTTGCCGTGGGGGCGGCGAGGTCGGCTGCCGTTGCGTCGGCGGGGTCGGTTGTCGCCGCACCCGCGTCGACGTCTTCGACCGCGGGGTCGGCCGCGGGGCCCGTCCCCGCAATGCCGGTAGCGGGGCGGGTCGTCGCGGTGCCGGTGACGAGGTTGGTCGTCGCGGTGCCGGTGACGAGGTTGGTCGTCACCGCGCGAACGCCGGCGTCTTCGGCCACCACGCCTGCGTCGACGCCCGCGTCCGCCGCTGCCGATGCCGAAGCCCTGGTGCTCATACGATGCTTCGGGCCGACCGCCTTCTTTCCCTTCGCCGCCGCTGAAGAAGCTTTTTTCGGTGCCATCTTTTTCCTTCGGTCTTCAGGCTTGTCTTCGTCCTCCCCACGGATGGCGCCAACTGTTGTGGCTACAGACCAAACAGAGAGAGAGATGGTAGTGGAGAGTGATGAAGATAAGTGTAATGGCCTGGGTTCTCCCCATGGCTTGTACTCATATATATATGCACATGAGGAGTGCTTTTACAGTTATACCCTTACATCTGGTTATCCCCTCTGGGGTAGTTATGTCATTACACATGGCCTATTCTGGGCCTTATAACCTCCTACCAGGCCTGCTGGGTTTAGGTGGGGGCCATCCCTACGACAGTACCCATTCGAGAGGTACATAAGAATTCTCAAGTCCTATGTACGCAATTAATCTCGGCCGAAGGGCAGCATCATCGAAGGTTATGCAACTGAAGAAGTCATTGAGTTCTGTGTCGATTACATGGCTCAGGTCGAACCGATAGGTGTACCTATATCTCGTCACGAGGGGAGGCTAGAGGGTATCGAGACCATTGAAAGGAAAGTAATAACTCTCGAATGCGCATGCTCAAGCCCATTTTACGGTCTTGTAACAGATGACTGAAGTGTCCCCATATATTATAGAGCACAAGGACATGCTACGCCAAGAGAATCCAGGCCGGTCGGACATTTGGATTATGAGACAGCACAACCGTTGGTTCAACAAATGGTTGAGGGTGCGATTCACTGGAAGGTCGTCAAGTGAAACGCTGCAATGGCTGGCAAAATGGCCAAAATTTACAATTGTGATATGGCAAGGATACGACATTAATGGGTACACATTTTATACAATAGATCAGGATAGAAAGAGTATAGTCTAGAACTCAGGTGTCCGCATAGATGTATTTCATGATGAGCAATTCAGTATAGCTGGCCCAAGCTCCTACTATGGGCTTATAGAGGAGATTTGAGAGCTAGACTACATGATTTTTAAGATCCCTCTATTTTGATGCCGTTGGGTCCAACTCCCACAGAGTGTAAAGGTCGACATGTACGGCGTCACTACTGTAGACCTCGAACGTGTACGATACAAAGATGAACTATTCGTACTCGTGAGGTAAGTTGTTTAAGTTTTTTATGTAACCGACTCGAAAAATAAGAAGCGCCATGTAGTTCTTAATGGAAAAAGAAGGATTGTCAGAGTTGAGAATGTCATGGATGAGGAAGAGTACAATCAATTTCATGAGTTGCTTCCATTCGGAGACAACATTAGGCTTGAGGAAGAACCAAGCAATGAAGCAAGCTATATGTGTGTCGACCATCGTAAAGGGTTTTTTTTAAAAGGAAATAGCCAAGTGTAATGATCCCACACGGCGAACACCTATTTCAAAATTATTCCAATGTAATTATAAGAAACTCGTCATGTAATTAAGAAATTATTCCATTGTAATTGATTTAGCAATTAAGAAATAATTACATCTGTGATTTTATATGCTGTTGGATCAAATCTTGACTATGTTAATTGCGTTGAGACATGGTCGAAGCTACAGTCGAAGGCATGGTCGAAGCTGCAGTCGAAGGCGTGGTCAAAGCTGCAATTGAAGGCATGGTCGAAACAGCAGTTATGACCATGGTCAAAGTGGCCATGGTCATAGGAGTTAATTTGTAAGTGGTCGAAGCTTGCTTTTTTTTCACAGGGCATGGTTAGCACTTCTTGACGAAAATAGGTCTATCACAGATGGTTCTATAATATAATAGTCTGTGATACTACAACATCACAGACGGTTCTGTTATGGAACCATCTGTGATATGGTTTATACCACAGACGATTTTATAAGAGAACTGTATGTGATACTAATATCACAGATGATTCTTTCAAAGAACCATTTGTGATAATTCCTCCTATAAGTAGGCCCCGCTAAGGTTTGCACCCTCATTCACTTACTCGGCCATATCCTTTCGCCTCCTCACCTCTCCCCCTATCGCCTTAGCTTGCTGTCACCCCTAGCTAGATCAACAACCTCACCGTTGCCCCCAGTCGGATCCGTCCTCGCCTCCGCTGGATCCATCATCACCCGCAGTCAGATCCGTCGTCACCCCCCGGTTTCAACGTCGCGCCAGCTGGATCCGCCGTCACCCCCATCTGGTTCAACCGCCTCTCCTCCTTATCGCCTTAGCTCCAGCTAAAGGTATGTATTTGCTTCATCTTTTTGCTTCATTGTCTTTTCTGTCACGCTAGCAATCTTTGTAGAAATAATTTGAGACATTATTTTTTATGTTAAGTAGAACATATTTTTATTAGATTTATCTAGACAGTATTTTTTCTGTTAAGTAGAACATATTTTTGTTAGAAATACATGCCGAGAGATGAAATAGCTAGGGAATAAATTTAGAGATAAATTGTTTGAGCTATTGTTTCTATTGTCTTGTAACAATAATATACGTCACCAAATGTTCTTACATGTCCCCTCCTCCAAATTGGAGTTGTAGTTGTAGCTAGGAAATAGATAGGGATAAAATAGCTAAGGAATGAATTTAGAGATAAATTGTTGGAGCTATCGTTTCTAAGTGAGTTGGAGGGTCATGTTATTACTACAAGATCTATTTAGAATGACATATTAATGTGTTCCAAAGAGACCTTATAGTAATAATATATGCCAAAGAAACCTTTAAAGGGCGTGAAGCAAATCACACACTCTGGTGTCCTCTGTGATTCACTTTGTTATTACCACAAGATCTGTTTGGAATGGCAAATCACACATTTCAATGTGTCAGGTTCTACGAAGTAAGTTATAGCCGTTGTTTCTTCCTCCTCATCATGCTGTAAGTTAGGTTTGGTTGCTGTCTTAGGTATAAAAGAACTTTTGGGCTGTCGCGCCCTTCATTTTTAAATGAAGGGTATGACATCTCAAAGGTTCTCTTACGCCTAAGATAACAACCAAGCCTAACACGCAAAATGATGAGGAGGAAGAGACTCCAGCCATAACTACTCTGTAGAACCTGAGACACTGGGCTATGTAATTTGGGATGTTAGTATTGCAAAAAGACCTTGTAGCAATAATATACGTCACTGGAAATTCTTATTTCTTGTAAGATCAACCATGTGCCAATGTTTACTCTCATAGCTCACTGTAATTAGTTTTTTCTTATTAGAGAGATGTCGTCGTCATCGATATCGCTGAATGGGTCTGATGCTCTGAAGACTGGGGTAACTAACTATGGCATAGGAGTATTTAAAAGGCCAACGGACTGAATGACCATCACGGAGGTCTCTCTAGATGGGGTCCCTCTGCAACCGAAGAAAGCAGTTACACCATTTCGGACTACCTGCGGGATAATCAGAAGGCAACAGTTCCCATCACCATAACAAACTGAAAATGTTTGATAGAAGACAAGAGAAAAGTGTTACAGATAGAAATTTCAAACTCGTTTGAGATCCCAATAGAAATCCAGGAACTCGTGCAACGACATGTGCTCCTCGTGATGGGAAAAGCATGGAAGACCTTCAAGAGCATGCTTGTCACGCAGTACATGACCAAGGATCACGCACCCTTCACAATGTATCCTTTCGTATCGTCAGAAACATGGAGGCCTTTGTGCAAATGAAGACGACGACCGAATTTCAACAGGAAAGTGTGGCGCACAAGACACTCTAGGCATGAAACACTCATCCCCACAGACTAGGTACCGTTGGGTATGCGAGTAAAATCCCGCAATGGAGGATAGAGGATGAGGTCGCAATCCAATCGAAGGCATCCCCACCATTTGCCGGGATCAGAAACGAGCACGCCCGAAACTGGTTAAGAGTGAGGTTATCAACCGCGTCTTCAGGCGTCACCTCTTTCAGAAACCCCGCAGACGAGGAAGTATCCTAACGCCTAGTAAGATATGTTAAACTACCTAGATGTTAATAGGTCCATAACTTCATAGGGTCTAAAATAACATGATTGCCTCTTGCAGCAAATATTGACTACCAAATCTTCCAAAGGCTCCTTCCAAGAAGTCAGGGAGAGGGATATACTATCCACCGCCCTAGGAAACAAGAAGCGCCCAGGTCGCACTGAGGCCTAGGGGTTTACGTATCTTGAAGGCACGGATTCCTAAACGACTTCGTGACGTATAGGAGTAGGAAGGTATCCAAGGCCGAGCGCAACGAATGTATGAAATAGAACTTTGATGCAAAATTTGAGGACATAATTGCCTCACTTCGAGAAGAGATAGATGCATTGAGGAATGAACTAAGAGAAATCTACAACCAGTTGCAAGCCAGCCCCATTATTACTGTACCTAGTCCCCCTCAACATCAGAGTAGCCGCTTGTCCGTGCCACTTTCTGAACATAGCAACGACCACTTACCTATTAACGACATCTAGGTAATGTACATCTCTAGAATTCTACATAGATAGACTTGGTGGATAGCTTAGTTCATAGTGTATCGTTATATAGGAGGCCACGCTGTGCAACCTCAGAATTAGGGTGGTTGACTCCATTCCCGTTGACGCTGGGCAAGGGTTGGCGTATTAGTTCATCCACTCCTTATTCCTGCTTTCTCCCCCAAACTGAAGTGCCTTGTCCCTCGACGACGCCGACTACTGACATGAGCTCCTCCACCTCCGGTTGTGATGCCACGGTTCACTGCACAAGACACTCTTGTCCTAAGTGTCGTAAGAGTGTTTTGTGCAGTGTCACTGTCGTGAGACAACGGTGACGCTGCCACCGCCTCTCCTTCGTGCCGGTGATATATCCCCCATTCGAGATTTTTGAATGGCTAGGGTTTCGACCATGTAAATATTGATGCTCGTGTGCGTGAATATTAACTGTTGATACCTTAGTTCTTGTGATGATTGCTAGATGGCTAGGGTTTCGGCTCTTGTTGAAATTCATATTTTATTGCAGGATGAAGACATGGCAATAAAGTTTATTGCACGATGATCTTGTTCTCATAAATAGACCTGTTTTGGTTCATCTACATTCTCTAATTACACTGTTTTGTAGCACAATTAGAGAATATTGATGAACTGAAGGAGGCCTATTTATGAGGACGCTCGAACGGAATCACAGACGGTTTTTAACTAGAACCGTTCGTGATAATAGACTATCACGGACAAGAGTAGCATATTGTGGGCTATATCTTCGGTCCAAACCAGGCATTTGAAACAATAGATCTGCTTTAGCCAACCAGGTTCAGCGTCAGCCTTCAAGGCCATCTTTGTTGATGATAAGCAGCCCCGATCGACTCCAATAAACCTGCAACGGGACTTGCATGTGATATCTCTACTATTTAAAAGAGAAAGTTGATAATTATAGTTTACCAACCCCTCCTAACTCCTTGTTGCACCTCCCTAAAAATATCTTTAACAAAAACAAGAAAACAATATAGTGAAATACAAATTCCATCGCACTAAGTGTTCTCTAACAAAAAACAATAGATACACGACAGGGCAAAGGGCGCGAAGACACAACGCGACAGAGTGCAGAGGCGGAGCCGATAGCGTGAGCTGATCAGGCCGATCCTAACAATATCAACTCGACATGCTATAATAATATTTTTTTATCCATAACAAAGCAAGACATTCAACTAATCTTCCGTAATGTATAACTTCTCTCGAGTTTGTCACCATGATCTATGAATAAAATAAAATAAGCATTTGCTACAGGATAGCTGCCATGATATATCCCTTTCCTCTATGCAGCATGTCTGGTCGAGATTATGACAGAAACAACTCGGTGGCTGGCTTTACTCTCAGCAAGGGAAAATGCATCCTCATGCATGGCTACCTTTTGTCACCTTACTACAACAACAATGAACAAAGAATTTCTACCTTGATGATCATGACGATCATGATATTAGCACATCCTAACAAAAGAAATCGACCTGGAAAAATGTAGTATTGACAACTGTACGTGCGTGTAGTTGATCATTTCAACTGGGTTCATCACTGCCTTTTGCTTTGCCTCGTAACATGTCTCCAAAGCCACCCCTCATTATACGACCAAACCTCGTGTTCTCTTGCTGAGCTTGTGGGCTGGGCTCAGGGAGGGCGGTGGCAGCGGTGTCGTGTTGCTCGCCGCTCTCTTTCTTCCCGAGGAGACCACTCTCGCCAAAGAAACTGCTCATAGAGGAAGCAATCCCAAGATGTGCCCCCATTACCTTGCCAATGCTCTCGAGAGTACCTCCCGACCTTTCCCGGGCTATAACTTCTAGTGCCTCCTTGTGCGCAGGGTCTAGAGCATCCAGATCTTTTAACAAGTTATGTATTGAGGTCAAAAGCAGATCGCGTACACTCGTAGCAGGAAGATCTGCAGTGAACAAAGGAAAAAACACATAAAACAGACATGACTTATGGCAGTTTAAAGGCTCAATAAACTGGCGAAAATCAGCTCATTACCATACATCATTGGCATACGGAGCTCATCTAGTTAGTTTTTATTTATCCAAGTTATGACCAAGCTAGAGCATGATTCTAACTGCGTTTAACTAAATTACCATTAAGTAGAGTTCCCAGTAAAAACATAGCTGGGCAGTTCTCTGATATATAGTTACTGATAAACTGGCGGGATTCAAGAATCAAAGAGTTACCGTAGAACCTTGTTACATGTTCTACCTCTCTAAGATGATAAATACTATACTACAATCTTGAAATGATTTAGTATTGATCGCAAAAGATAACTTATTTCGAACAAGTTCTACTGGCTGGGTACAGTTTAGATACCCAGGACAAAATGGTATGTGGCTATGTGCCAATTGTTATGAATATTGTGCATCTATTCATGAGGCCCAAAGGGCAATATATATAGAGTACAAGAGGGATATACAGAAGGAATACAAATCATATAAGGAAACAGATAACAATCATATTCTATTTCCTATTCTATCCTTAACACCCCTCCTCAAACTCATGGTGGATCACACACATTGAGTTTGGAGAGAAAATACAAATGCTGTGCTCTAGTCTGTGGCTTCGTGAAGAAGTCAGCAATCTGTAACTCCGAGGACACAAACTGAAGAGCAAGTACACCCTCCTGCATCTGGGAGCGAGTGTATGAAGCATCCACACCAATGTGCTTGGTGAGCTCATGCTTCATTGGATCACGAGCAATGCTGATAGCTCCTGTACTGTCAGTCATAAGAGTAGTAGGTCCCCTCACAGGTACGCCAAAATCTGCAAGTAGCCATCTCAACCAAGTAATCTCTGTTGTCACAGCTGCCATAGCTCTCAACTCAACCTCTGCACTCGAACGGGAAACTGCAGTCTGCTTCTTTGTCTCCAGGCAATCAGGGAGGAGCCAAGAAAAACACAGTAAGCAGAAAGAGAACGACGATCAGAAGGATCACTAGCCCAGGTCGCATCAGAGTACGCCTGAAACTGGAGTGAGGTAGAGCTAGGGAAAAACAAGCGACGAGAGATGGTCCCACGCAAGTAGCGAAAAACACGAAGAAGATGACTGTAGTGAAGATGAGTAGGACAAGCCATGAACTGACTCAAGATATGGACAACATGAGCAATATCAGGACGAGTGCTCACAAGATATACCAAACTCCCAACAAGATGGCGATACCGAGTAGGATCCTCAAGAAGATCACCATCAGTAGCACGAAGCTGAAGAGAGAGCTCCATAGGAGTCTCAGCAGTGCGAGTATCAGTCAGACCAGACCGATCAAGAAGATCCTGGACATACTTCTGCTGGGAGAGGAAGTAACCCTCAGGCGTGAAAGAAACCTCAATCCCACAGAAGTATGTAAGCAAGCCAAGGTCAGTCATCAGAAACTGCTCACTGAGATGCTTCTTCACATATGCGATGAATGAGGGATCGTCACCAGTAATGAGCATATCATCCACATATAGAAGAAGTAGCGTTCTACCTCGAGGTGAGATATGAATAAATAGAGCAGGATCATGAGCACTGACAGTGAACCCGACAACGGTGATCACTGAGGTAAAACGCGCAAACCAGGCACAAGGGGCTTGTTTTAGACCATAAAGAGCACGACGAAGACGACAGACATGACCAACCGGAACAAAATACCCGAGTGGTGGTTGCATGTAAACCTCCTCATGCAAGACGCCATTAAGAAAGGCATTCTTAACATCCAGCTGAGAGATAGACCACCGGCGAACAGAAGCAACCGCAATAAGAGTGCGAATAGTGGTCATATGAGCAACAGGGGCAAACGTCTCATCGTAATCTCGACCATACTCCTACTAAAAACCACGAGCCACAAGACGAGCCTTGTAGTGCTCAATAGTACCGTCAGACCTGGTCTTAATCTTGTACACCCACTTGCATGTGATAGGACGAGCGTGCACAGGTGTCGGTACAATATCCCAAGTCTCCGTACGACGAAGCGCATCAAGCTCCTCGGCCATAGCGAGCTGCCACTCAGAATGAGAAGCAGCCTCACGATAAGAACTAGGCTCAGTGACAGAGAGAGCATGAGCTATCGAAGTAAAACCAAGACGAGCAGGAGGCCGAATGGTTGCCCGGTCACGAAGGGCGTAACGAGGAGCATCATCAGATGAATCAAACGTCGGTGTCGGCAAGAGACTAGGAGAGGGATCTGGTGAAGTACGAGGACGTCTGGAGTAGTGGACCCCAGAGAAACGAGACGGTGGTGCCAGAGGAGCAAGAGGCGGTGCTGCAGGAGGCAACACAGGAGGTGCAGGTACCGAAGGCGGAGAAAAGGGGGAAATTGGTGAGGAGTCAGGGAGAGACAACTAGGAGATCGTCTCGATGGTGGAGGTAGTGTCAGGAGCCGAATCTCGATAGAAGAAAGGTCGAGACTCGTCAAAGACAACATCTCATGAGATCCTAATCCGTCGAGTAGAAGGACCATAGCAACGATAACCCTTATGCTCAGAGCTATACCCAAGAAACACATACTCGACTGACTGGGCTGTCAGTTTAGTGCGCTCACGAGGCTGCAGCAGGACAAAACAAGTGCAGCCAAAAACACGAAGATGACTATACTGGGGGGGCTCTAGAGTAGAGACGCTCGATAGGACTGACATCCTTAAGAGCAGTGGAAGGCAGCATATTAATGAGATATGCAGCCGTAGAAACAGCCTCAGCCCAGAACTGTGGGGGAACGTGAGAAGCAAGAAGAAGGGTGCGAGCAGTCTCAATCAGATGACGATGCTTGTGTTCAGCAACCCCATTCTGATAAAGAGTGCCCTACTCAGAAAAAAATTGTCTGAGCGCACTAGAACAATACTCGCCAGCAGAATCACAGCGAAAAGTACGAATAGAGGGCTCAAACTGAGTGCGAACCATCATGGCAAAGCTACGATAGATCGCAAGAAACTGACCACGATTAGACATAGGAAAAAGCCAAGTAAAACAAGAATAGTCATCAATGAAAATAACATAGAATTTATGCCCGCCTTTGGAGATAATAGGCACAGGTCCCCATACATCTGAATGAACTAAATCAAAAGGACGAGAAGGCAAGGACTCACTAGAATGATAAGGAAGTTGTAGCTGCTTGCCTAGCTTATAACCTCGACAAAACATGGACGTGTCAACAATAACACGTCCAAGGACACCCTAATGAACTAATAACAAAAGACGAGACCCACACAGGTGACCCAAATGGTGATGCCACTGCGCAAAAACTCCAGGGGTGGTGGCAGCAGTGGCAATGGAGGTAGACGTGGCGAGAGACATGGTAGGAGCAACTGAAGTGGACGGAAGATGAAGATGATCGAGAATGTAGAGACCCTGACGATCCCTACGGCGCCGGCCAGTCCCAAGTATCGTCCCTGTCTGTCGATCCTGAACGAAATAGGTGTGAGAGTCAAAACCAACCCTACAACCAAGGTTAGTGAGCTGTCCCACTGAAAGAAGCTGCATGGTTAGTTGGGGAACATGAGAAACAGCTGGAACAGAAAAATCAGTAGTCAATAGAGTGCCCTGACAGCTAACAGACAAGGAAGTACCATCCGCAGTCTGTACAGAGATAGGAAGGGTAGGAGGTCCTACTGAAATGAGAGATGTGGAATCCGGTGTCATGTGGAAAGAGGCACTAGAATCTAGAACACAAGAGGTACCTGGGGGAGACGTCTGAGCTAGATTGGCAAAACCCGCTGAGCTGTGAGAGAGCTGCTGAAGTAGAGCCTATCAAAGCTGCTGAACAGAGTCACCTCGCTGAGATCCTGATGAGCTGGTATGTCCTCCTGTGAAGGAAGGGCCTCCCTGCCCCCTTGAATCGTCCACCCCCACGCGCCTTATGCCGCTTTTTTCGCACCGCACAACTCTGGTAGTCATGCCCGAAGTTCTTGCAGTAGTTGCATTGAACTCTAGTTGGTGCAAAGGCAGGAGCGGAAACAGGCACCTGGGAAGGAACCGTAGTCGTAGCAGGAACCGTCGGTGTAGTCGAAGAAGGAGCAGCAAACACAGTCGGAACGGACTGTGCTGCGAGCCCAAGACGAAGCTCCTCAGCCCAAAGTGTCAAAAGAGCCTCAGTGACAATCGGTCGTGGTGAGCGGCTCAGCAGCTGAGCTCTGACAGGCTCAAACTCTGGGCAAAAACGGCAGACAAAATCATAAAGACAAAGGCGATCATGATCCGCCTTCTGAACTTTGTGGCACTCCTGGCACAGTGGAGAAGCTAGCTCATCTATTTGTCGCCAGAGACTAGCCAGAGCTCGGAAGAAGTCGTCGACGGAAGAATCTCCCTGGCGAAGCGTCTTCAACTCACGCTGAAGCGAAAAGAACTGAGCATCACTGCTCTGCTGGTATCGCTCACGCATGTACTCCCAGATCTGTCGAGTAGACCGCAGACCAACAATATCTGGCTGAATGGAGTCGTCGACGCTAACCACAAGGATGGCACGAATACGGGCCTCATCAGCACACCAGCGCTCGAAAGCGTCAATGGCATACTGAAAAGCCTCATCAACAGCGTCAGCAGCAGCAGCATCAGCCTCATCTACTCCAGGAGGTGCAGAGATAGACTGCCTAGGAGGAGGCTGAACCGGCGGTGGCGGAGTAGGATGAGCACCAGTAACATGTCCCCAAAAGCGGAGACCATCAAGCGTAATCTCCACGAGGGAAGACCATAACATGTAGTTTGTTCCATGGAGCTTTGTTCTTGAGAATGAGATCGCAGCAGATGGAACGGAAGCCATCGGTAGGCGGCGCTGGACGGCGCGGTGACCAAGGCAACGAAGTCTAACAGGCGGCGCTGGACGGCGCGGCGGTTAGAACAACGTTTTTTTGCCTTCTTTTTTTTGCTTTTTTTACAAACTATAAAAGTGAAGCTGAGAGTGAGTCACACTTCACTGAAGCTTAGCTTCTCAGACTTCAAGCGGCCCGGCGCAGACAGCAGCGTCCCGGCGCAGGCGACGGTGGCTGCCCGGCGCAGACGGCGGCGTCCCGGCGCAGGCGGCGGAGCGGCGACCGGAGACAATAGTAGATCGACACTGTTCGTCAGATCTGGCGGCGGTGGCGGCGGATCTGACGGCAGCGGCGGCGGCTCGACACGACCCGAGTGGCAGCGATAGCACAACCCGAGCGGCGGCAGCACAGGCAGAGAGGGTTCGGGCGGCGGCGGCGGTACGGGCCAGAGACGGCCCGGGCGGCGGCGGCACGGGCGACGTCGGAGAGCCCCGGGCAGCGGCGGCGGCAACAGGCGGTGGCGACGGCGGCTCGGGCAACAACAGCCCAGGCGGCGGCGGCAACAGAGGCAGCAGAACAAACTAGGTCAGAGCCCTAACCCTAACCTTTACTCTGATACCATGTTATGAATATTGTGCATCTATTCATGAGGCCCAAAGGGCAATATATATAGAGTACAAGATAGATATACAGAAGGAATACAAATCATATAAGGAAACAAATAACAGTCCAATTCTATTTCCTATTCTATCCTTAACACCAATAACATGTTAGTATGGATTTAGAGCTGGATATTAAAGTCCATAAATAAATGCACATGCAGTTCCTATTCCTAATACCCTGATATTGTTCAGGTTGTGAATGGTAGCTATATGATTTTCACAATCGTATTGAAATGTAAACAAAAGGTACTGACAGTGCAACAGATAAAGATGGAGTCAAAGACTCAATACAAATTAAGTTGAGGACTTTGGTATAAATTAAGGACTGGACAAGTTAATTTCGGATAAGGCCAACCTGTAGCATCCAAAGCACGCAGCGCTTCACAGAATACATTTGCTCTTCCACGACGCCGTTCAATATCATTTCCAGTAGGTGCAGCACTTGATAGCTTAAATATCTTGGTTAAAAGATGTATGTCATGTCAAAGGAAACAGAAAATCAAATGGATATAGAGATGCATGAACAAGCAAGTAAGCTAATGAACCATGCAAAATTTGGTCAAAATGTAAACGTTAAATGCAGTGAGTAGGATATATTCACGTAGTCTATCTGTTGTATGCGGCACAGCCAGTGCAAGTGCACGAATAACAGAAATAGTAGCTTCATGCGATCCATCTTCAAGAAAAGCATCCATTTGAATATGTATCTTGTCAACAACCTGACAGCACAGTTATGAACTAAAGGCACTCCACAAAGTACTAAACTATAAAAAAATAGTGAAAGATGTTTTCATACCATGTCATTTTTAAAATGCTGAGCAACAGCTCCAAATGCATCTATACTAGCATATTTTACTGTCAAGTTTTGATCGGATCCAAGAGTAATAAGTGCTGGCAAAACATGAGTTGATGCAACTTTCACACCAATGTAGGGTACCGTGTGTTCAAACAATTAAGAATACCACAAGGAGCATAGCAGACCATTGATTCATTCATATAACAGTAAACTTACAAGTGCTTTCAGTAGGGCTGGAGCATTGGTTTTTAGGTTGGTATCAGAGCTCACAACCATCTCCCACAAAATATTAAAGATGACTCCATGGTGATCCTCAAAAATGCTACACAATGATAAGAAGTTAAAAGCATGAAAATAGATCATATTCAACAACATGATATTTGCTGCATTATTCAGTTAGTCAATACAAACCAAAGAAACCGGACTGCGTCAATGATCTCGGCAGCATGATGCATAGAAAATGAACCATCCTTCGAGTTTTGGATAAGTAATTTTCTCAAATATTCTTCTAATTGTTGACGACTGGAAGGAGAACCCAAAATACCAGACAACAACAATGGAAGGACACATACGATTGCAAGTTTTTCAGCAATAGAAGTTTTTGGACGCAAGCCTGCAATAAGATCAATACAAAGGTCTAAAAAAATAACTAAACCAAACAGCCCCTGATTGGTCAGAATTTATATAGATATGTATTGGAGATGACGTGGTTTGTACATTTTACCTTTGTGATCATTGTTCTTAGGCTATCCTCTTTCGCAGGCAGCAAGCAGGCAAGTTTGATCAAATCTGGCAGGCACTCAGTGTGCATCCACTCAAATGCTGACCAATCCGTGTCACCTCTGTCAGGTACCCCAAGATGCAAGTAATGGATAAATGATAAAATTATTTTATATTGTTTATAATACTTGCTTAGTTAACAGAAAAGATCACATATGGACTTATGGAGACAACTTACGTTGCATACAGTTTTAGACAGGATTCTGAGAAGTAATTTTCTGGCGTAGGGGAATCTACTGACAGAGTAAACGGGCATGTGTCTATAGCTTTCTGATGAATAAATAGTAGCAACTCAGTCAACATCCGAAGGAGAACATCAATGTTCCAGCGCTCTTGTTCTCCTAAAACATGGAGATGAGAGTCTATTGTACCTTCAACCCCTGAAATGGGCGGACACCGCTGAAACATAACAGTTATATCATAACACATGTGGCAATTCATAGAAATTATAAGGTCCCAAAAATTCACAAGCATGCATACCTGAGCAGATGCCAGGATATGTGACAGTAACACACTCAATATCTGATCCAGTTTACCTCCCCATCTTACTACTGCAGGAACGAGTTCCCTGAGTGCAACATCCACGACTGCCCCAGAAGGGTCACAGACCAACTGGAACATTAGCTCCTCAACCTACCAAAACAGACAGAAATTTAGAGGACCTCCAAAAGTGTACTATTTTTCAGTGATTTGTTACCCTCCAAGCTCTCCAAACCAAATGTTCTAACCCATCACACAACTTACATTTAGCTAATTCTTTGAAATCAAATTTCTACCCCCATTACTGATTCTGACCATTAGTGAGACTGACCTTGTAATATCTATCCAGGTTTGGAAACAGAGGAAGCAGCAATGTCAGGTTATGTGTTGTCTTCGACAAGTTGTTGCACAATAGATAAGATAAGGGAATCACATATCTCAGGCCGAACATATACTGCAAGTTCTCCACAAGACTGAGCAACGAGCAATCTACGCTCCTCATATTGGTGATTTATCTAAACACCAAAAAATTAAATAAATGTAACATCACATGCCTAACAAGGCCAAATGATCTATCGTAAAATGTGGAATACCTGTTCCCAACATTGCGGAAGTAACTCAGTCTCTGTCCTCATCTCACCATCACACTTAGCTAGCTCCACGCAAGCCTGTATGACAAGGAAAACAGGTACATGAGTACATACAAAAGGGTAATTTACAGGATATGATGAGTGTTCATATGTAGAATAAGTTGCAAGTGGCATCGGGAGAAGCCCAGAACATTCTGTATCATGCAACACTTGGAGGAACATGTTAGGTTTAGATCTTTAGCTTTTAGGATCTCCTAGGTTAGATCTAGCGGGGTTGCTATTGCGTTCGGGTTCTTGAGTGATACCGAGAGGGAGAGAGGGGTACTAACCGTCCGACGGCGTGGAGGAGGAGGTGGCCATCTCGGGTTCATCGGTGAGGTCTGCGCACGGGCAGCGACGGTCGGGGAAGAGGTGCGGGGCTCCTCGGCGGCGGCGTGTCCCGGGCGGCGGCGATCTCCCTGGCGGCGGCGATCTGGCGGCGGTGCTTCCCGTCGCCGGAGCGCCCCCTCTTAGATCGGATCTAGGGTTTGTCGGTGGGTCTGGCGGCGGCACGGTGAACCTTGGTAGTCGTGCCGCCCCAGCCCCCACCTCTGTTTTATATGGCGCTGGCGACAGGGGCCTACCAGCCTATTGGGCTGGGCGCCCCCGATCAGGGCGCGGTCAAGGGGAGAGGGGGGCATTTGGCCGTGCCCTGAGATCATTCTAACAGAACATACATCCATTATGATGTGTCTCTGCTGTCCATCAGGCCGTTTTATTAGATTGAACAACGTATGAGTCAAGGAATCCCGTACATCACTATCCGGATGTCTTTCTATAGCACATATGATCAATGGAAGAAGCTCCTGTAACCATGTATCAACATGTAACATTAGTTATACTCAAATAATGATTGACGCAAACTACAAAGATTACAGATAAACCTCACGATGGTTTATGAGCACATAAGGAACAATCTTTGGAAGAGCATCTGAAACTATCTTGATAGTCTCCAAGGCCTACAGGATTGAATAAGAACAGCTCAAGTAATGAAATATACATAGAGCTAAATGAAAAAACTTCATACAGAAAGCAGAATAAATCAAGCCACTAACCATTTTATCCGACGGTTTTTGTTTACTTGGACTCCCTACTTTCTCGGTATGAACCCTATCTTCGGATAGATAAACTGATATGCTACCTGAATTTCCCTGGCTGTTACCAGCTCCATGCAGATTGTCATTAACAGATATATCTTCCAGTGAAGTAGTTGTGCCAGATTCATCTTCTCCTGAAGTATTATAACTACCATTCTCAGCAGTTGAGCAAGAAACTGGTGCTTCTGAACGTGGGGAACCTTCAATACTTTGATGATCTTTCTGTATGCCCTCAGTTAGATTCGCTGCCAATGCTAGCTTAGCTGTTATGGATTCAGGTCCTTGTAGGTTTTCATGTTCATTGCTCAATGCTGCTGCTTCTCCCATAGAATTAGCAATGGACTGGGAAGTAAAATCATCAGTATCTCCAATGGAGATTTGTTTACTTGATCGAGTCCCTTCAATGTGCATCTTGAGGGCTGTAATTTCAGCTCTGCAGTCATTCAGCCCCTTCCTCTGGATATCCAGTGATTGCTTCAGGTCTTGAACCTTTCATAAAACTACTACGTTAGAGAAGTTCAGAAGAGTTAAAATATCAACCATCTGGATGACTTCTGATAGACTATTACCATTTTCTCTCTCTTTTATGTCCTTGTGTGCAGCTTCCAGAGACTTTCTCAAAGCAGCAACCTGGCTATTAGCCACTTCCCTGCTCATCATCAAGGAGTCCTTTCTCAAGGAGTCCTCTGGATATCCAGTGATTCGTAGAAGATTTTTGTGGAGAGGAAGAAAAGATCTAAAAGGCGGGCACTGTCTAGTGGCTTGGCCCAAGGTCACCCGCCCCCCTGAGCTTGGTGGCCTTGGTATATCTGACCTCCAAAGGTTGGGTTGGGCGCTTCGGATGCGTTGGCTTTGGTTACAAAAAACTGAACCTGATCGCCCTTGGTCTTCCTTCCCGGTGCATGTTCATCATTGCGTCCGTTCCTTCTTTTCTATGGCAGTGTACACTGAGGTTGGGGATGGAACTTGCTCTCTCTTCTGGGTGGACAGATGGATTCATGGCCAAAGAATTATGGATCTTGCTCCCCGCTTATTTGCTTTGGTCCCCAAAAGAAGAGCAAATAAACGATCAGTTTTAGAAGCACTCACTAATCACACTTGGATTACTGATTTGCAAGGAGCACTCTCTGTTGGCGCCTTAGTTGATTTCTTGAGCCTGTGGGACATCATTTCGCAAGTGGTGCTGCAGCCTGAGAGAGAGGATAAACACATATGGCGGCTTGCTTCTTCTGGTGTTTACACAGCAAAATCTGCATATGTTGGTTTTTTTCAAGGAGCTGTTGCTTTCAGCCCGTGTGAGAGAATTTGGAAGACTTGGGCTCCAAATAAATGCCAATTCTTTATGTGGCTTGTTGCTCATAATAAATGCTGGACAGCTGATCGTCTGGCTCGACGTGGTCTGCTTCATCCCCCAAGCTGCCTACTTTGTGACCAGGAA
This sequence comes from Dendrocalamus latiflorus, assembly GCA_017311315.1. Lineage (NCBI taxonomy): Eukaryota > Viridiplantae > Streptophyta > Magnoliopsida > Poales > Poaceae > Dendrocalamus > Dendrocalamus latiflorus. The sequence goes on along the minus strand of CM029648.1, from coordinate 9,837,796 downwards.
GAGGAAAGCATTAACCACCTCATGGTCTCCTGCGTTTTCGCTCGGCAATTCTGGTTTGAGCTGATGCAAAAAGTTGGTCTTCAGAACCTTGCTCCTCAGCCGGCGTTTCCTCCTTTGAAGAATGGTGGTCACATTCAGACGAGGTTGTTGATGGGCAAGTTCGGCAAGGCCTCAATTCCATAATTATTCTTGGAGCTTGGTCCCTTTGGAATCACCGCAATCGTTGTGTCTTCGATGGGGTTTCTCCTAATGTGAGAATTGTGTTGGTAGCGGCCTTTGAGGAAATGAGGCTGTGGGGTTTGGCCGGAGCTAAGGGCATCACTTCGTTGATTGCCCCGCTTCTTAATGTTGTCTAGGTCAGGTCTCGGGTGTGTGTGGTCGTTTGTTTCTTTTTTTAGAGGCGCTTTTGTAGCTTCCCCCCAGGCGTGAGTGAGTGTGTGTCTTGGTGTTTGTTGGCTTGTTCTTTTGTTGGGGCTCTTTTTCCCCCTTTTCTTCTTAATATAAAGATACGCAGCTCTCCTGCGTGTTCGAGAAAAAAGTCCTTTTCAGCACAGAGCCTTTCATTGTCCTTCATTAGTGCTTCGTTTTCTCGAAGAATGGATATTTTTTCCTGAGATATGTAATGAAAATGATCACGTTAAGAATTTTTAGAAGTTCTGGGCTTGCAAGGAAAAACACAAGATAAATTGACATTTAAAGTGCTCAAGAAAAAGGAAAGTTAAACAGAACCACAATGTGAACTTTGTTCAAGACCAATGGCATCGAATGGTTAATTTTGCTACTGATTGATTCATGAACATTATATTTCAAAAACCTTGCATTGCATTTGACCAAATGAGCCATCGACTCATGGCTTATGCAGCAGTTTTCACTTTCCTTTGTCATTAGAACTGTCCATTGTACATGTATAGCATATACACGTTAATTATGCCCACAGAGTGTAACATGTAAACATCATTGTCTAAGCTGTAGATTTTTCTGAATATCAGCAGGCTACTTGGCTGCTGTCAAAGAAATGCATGATGCTAGTATATGCCATAGTTTTTGTACATTTTCAGGATTTTTGGAATACATTGGTAAGAAAAAGAACCACTCCGATAAGATGCAGACTGAATTCAACGCTTATTCTTGAGTGGAAGATTGATGAAATAAGAACGGCAAGTACAGGGCCTCGAATAGTTGTCAATTTGTCATATATAACACTGTAATGCATCAAGCTGTAGTCAGATAATTTATACTGTTATATAAAGCAACAGTTTTGATTAGGATTTGCCAACCTAAACACCCTCTAAACAATAATAGCCGTTTACTGGTTTTGAACTTTTGATAACATCATCTCCACAGCTCCACCTTTCATCACCGCAAAATCAGTACAATCGGATGGCTATACTCAGCTGGATTTGCCTCTCCTAAACCATGCACTGTTGCTACCGTAAATTCCAAAAATGGCACCGGTGGAAACGCAATTCCAAATATAGCCCCCAGCTGACCGCACGACTAACGGGCTGGCGATGCGTGGCAATGGTGCGGCCGGGGAGCGCACGACACTGAGGTGGTGCGGTCGGGGACCGCACCACTCGGCCGACTGTAATGGTGCGGTGCAGGAGCGCACCACTCGAGTGGTGCGATGCCCGACCGCATGACTCGGCGAGTGGTGTGCCCCCCGACCGCCAGGGGCGGACGCAGAGTATAAGTAGTGGGGGCCTTGGCCCCCACTCAATTTTGTTAATCATGTATACCTCCTGGGATTTAATCCATATGGCCCCCAGTCCGCAACTCAGCAGGCCCCCAGTGGCCCAGTGCGGCAGCTGGCAGGACGGCAGGCCGACAATGCCTTCTCAGCTACGCGTAGCAGCATGCCCCCACTCAATTTTAGTCCTAGGTCCGCCCCTGCCGACCGCACCACTCGGTAGCTACAGGTTTAGAGTTTGCGCCGGATTAGGGTTAGGGTTTTGCGCAAAATATAAGTTGTAATTTTTGTTTTGATTACATAGTTACATAAATATTATGCATACACATGTAATATATATTTTTAGAGTGTGCAGCAAATTTATAATATAGAATAGGAGATGCAAAAAAATATGAAGTTTATTTTCAAAATTCGTTATGTATTGCGGATGATACATGTAGGAATTATTATTTTTGTAGATTTTTATTTTTGAAATATTTTGGTACGTTGTTAATGGTGTTTGAAAAAATATGTATTTGATGTGGAGTGGAGTTTGCAGGTAGTGTAATTTTAGTTGCATTTATGAAAATTAAGAATTTTGGTTGGTAGAGTACGATAACGATTAGTGTATTTGTGATTTTCGTACATTACTGACCGTGAAAAATATGTTGAACTGACAATAACATTTTTTGATCATGTTATGTTGTTTTATTGGAAGAAATTTAATGAAATTTTTTTAGCACAACTGTGATAGAAACAATTGGACGAAAGGAAGGAAAATGATATTGAACACGTGGGAATCATTGGATGCGAAAAGACAAGATAATAAGCTTAGCTGAATAGAAATAAACTTCATAATACAGTTGGGAGTAACATACCGCGTACTTTTTTATTACATGCATAACATATAGCATGATATGCGACTAACCCACCCAACTGCTCGTACGACCTACTGTGTGGACCGGGGCCGCCTTCCCTTCCTTGCCCGCTCGGCGTTGAACTCCTCCGCGGCCTCTTTTGCCTTAGCCGCCATTTCCCTCTTTCTCTCGCGCTCCCTCTCGCGAGCCTCCCGCTCTCTACGCGTGCACGCTTCGAGATGAGCTTGCGTCTCGCGTTGTATATGCAGGGTGTGCTCGTTCTTGTGACGCTCCACCTCCAGCAGCTCCTTCTCCCGTGTGACATTCCACTCCTCGAAGTCGAGGGTCCATTGGTCCGCAGGGTGGATCTCAAGATCGATCCATTTGCGGTAGCCACACAGGGGCTCCGGAGACTGTAAATACAGGGGATAGATTGTTAGTGCATGATGTGAAGGAGAAAAGGTAGGGGAAAATGGTGCATGTGGTCGTTACAGGCTGCCGATAGGTTGCGGTGTCAAAACGGCGGTTGGGGTAGTCACTGGAGTAGTTTGCGCAACCCCAGTAAAGCATACCTAGACTGATGTGTTCCTTGGACTTGAAGAACTTGCACGTGTCCCCACACCAACAAATGGGGGGTGTCTCCCCCTCAGGTGGGAGCTGCGGTGAACGCTCAGTGGGGACGTCCGGGATGGGGTTGTTGCTACGCGACCGCTCATTGCGGGGAGCTGACCTCTTAGCCGCAGCAGCCCTTGCTTGTTCCTCACGAGCCGGGGGAGCTGACCTCGTAGCCGCAGCAGCCCTTGCTATATTGCGGGTCTCCTCCCATTATGCCTTCTTGCGGGACTCCTCCCTAGCCTTCGTAATTCTCTCCCGTATGCTGTCCGTGAATTTCTGCCATTCCTTTAGCTGCTTGTTGTTCATCTCGATGTGGACAAGGAAGGTACGATGTAGTGTTAGATTGTGTAGTGTTCTCTTGCAGATGCATTGCACCTCATTTTATAAGCCAAAGGGAAGGCATGTGAATTATTTTTGGTCGTTGTGCAAAGCTGCCCCGTTTTGTCATGTCTCTGCGCAAAGCTAACCTCTTTTGCCATCTGACTGAGCAAAGCTGCCCCGTTTTGTTATGTCCCTGCGCAAAGCTGGCCTCTTTTGTCATGTCACTGGGCAAAGCTGGCCTCTTTTCTCATGTCACTGAGCAAAACTGGCCTCTTTTCTCATGTCACTGCGCAAAGCAGACATCTTCTATTATCTCTCTGAGCAAAGTTGCCCCGTTTTGTCATGTCACTGCGCAAAGCTGCACTCTTTTGTCATGTCACTAAGCAAAGCTGGTCTCTTTGGTCATGTCACTGCGCAAAGCAGACATCTTCTGTCATCTTTCTGAGCAAAGCTGCCCTGTTTTGTCATGTCACTGTGCAAAACTGCACTCTGTTGTCATGTCACTAAGGAAAGCTGGTCTCTTTTATCATTTCACTACGCAAAGTAGCCCTATTCTGTCATCTCTCTGAGCAAAGCTGGTCCGTTTTGTCACGTCTCTGCGCAGAACTATCCTTTTTTCGTTTTTGGTGAATGCAGCAAATTCTCTCGTTTGGTATAAATAGCACGGTTGGGGTCCCATGATATTGTAGACAGAGAACCGTGTAAATCGAATAAATTAAGAAGTACCCTCTCTTTCTTGGTGGAACATACCATGTCGGAAGCTGAGGGGCCAGTCGATTTTGGGTCACCGAAGGAAGACCTTCCCTTGGAAAGGAGGGAGATCTTTGGTCCACAGTACCGCTTGATACCAAGCCGGCGTGCTCAACCAGCGTGGCTGAAATGCAGACACAATGAGTACGCGGTCGTGCAGGCCCTGGATGGCCCGTTCGATGGCGGGCGCCGTTTCTTCCGATGCCCACGCTCCGGGGTACAAATTACTAATAGTACATTTTTTGTTATTGCTTATGGACCCTCCATGTTTACTGTCCTCTCCCGCAGATGGCGAAATACGACTTCTCCCACTGGATTGACCCTCCTCATGAATGGTATATTTGCCGTTATGTGGATACATTATGGGATCGAGTATTGGAGTTGCAGGACCGAATTAAGACTCTCAATGAGGAGAACAACGACCTCCGCCAACAGATTCAACGCGAGAGGGGCAACGAGGAGGTCATGAACATAGGAAGCTCTTATGATCCCACATGTTGCTGTGCGAACCCGAGCTGCATATGTGCGTGCCATTACCACGACGGCCAGCCACGTCCGAGGCGGCCCCCTCAGCAATTCTCCATGTGGGTGCCACGAGGCTCGTTTGGCATGTAGGCAACGAGGTGTATGGTTGTGTTGTATTTTAGTTGTTGTGTTCGTTGGTGTGTTGATGGTTGTAGTACTTGCTATATTTTATGTACGTGCAATGTATGTGTTGTTTTGTGTTGTCATTGCGTGATGCCTTCTTATTCTGTGGTCTCTGTGCGTGAGGCTGCCCCCCACAGCCATTCCTCACCTAGTCCCTTGCATTGTTATCACTCACCTCATGAATTAGTTGTTCCCAATCTGTGTAGTTTTCTTTCGTGCTAACTCCCCCCGACTAGGTAATGAGTCAGCTCAGCACCTCTTCATCGGCACCCACGGTGATTTGCCCAAAATGTAATATGGCTGTTAGTCTCTAGGTACCCACTCTAGGTACGCACTGTATGTGTCGACGTCGTATGGCCTAGTCTCGTTCACAACCTCCGTGCTCGCTGAGTCACAGCACAGGTCTGTCCACGGCCGCTGTGTGCCCATCCAGTCGTCACCCCGGTGACCTCTTCTTGTTTGCCTGCAAGGTAGTCCACAAATTGCACAATTAGTATTAACAACACATTACTACATTGCGTACAGTTACCGTGCAATGACTTACCGGTGGGCCTTCGGTGGTAGTGCCCATCCTGGGAGGGGTGGCACGTGCTGGTGGAGGTCAAACTACCTCAGCACTCTCTGCGGGTTGTATGGCTCGACGAAGTGGGAGAAGACGAGGTGGCAGGTCATCAACCAGTACGTGTGGTCTTGGTGGCACTGAAATGACAACCCGTGGGGGGCTATGCTCTGAATGAACTGTGCATCCCATGGGAACCAAACTATGTCGCTCTCATGAAGCTGCTCGAACTGGTTATGGAAATCTGGGTACACACGCCTCGGTCTGTCCCTGGCCCACCGCAGCTAACCATGTGTCCAACGCGTCCCCATAGTCGGCCCATTTATGGGGTCATCGCCACCAGCCTCATCGTAGAAGTCAGGGCTGAGGTCGTAAGGGTGCACGGCCCTCTCGATCTTAGGCCTCCCAATCGGGAAGTGCTCCCAAGACCAGTACTGTAGGAGCACGTAGCACACTGCCAAGACCGGCTCGCTGGCCGCAGTACGCTAATAGGCATCACACAAGCCTCGGTACGTGGCGCTAAGGACTACAGATCCCCAGCTGTACTGCGGCACCTGGCCGGGCAAGGCATCCGTCAAGGACTCTGCAAGGTGTATGTACGTAGGATGCACGGAGGCTCCAGTGGTGTAGGAAACAAGACCCACCCGAACAAAAAAAGGAGGTATGCCATGAGGTGCTTCCGCACGACCCCCTCAGGAGCGTGCACAGGGCAGGTCATGAACTGTCGTAGCCATGAGTGTGGCACACCAGACATGTTGTCTGGGATCGAGTGACCGAACCAAGCACCCAGGGCGACCTTCCAGTTTGCCGCCTTGGGGGTGGCACTACTGCTGCACCATGGAGGGGTAGATCTGTCAGCATGGACACGTCCTGAAGTGTAACAGTCATCTCACCCCACCGGAAGTGCAAGGTGTGAGTCTCCGGTCTCCAACGATCCACGAGTGCGGACAGCAACGCCGCATCAAAATGCAACGCATACGGAACATCCAGCATGCAAGCAATGGGCAAAAGGCCGGTGTCTCGCAGCAGTGGGATGTACCGATCGTCTAGAGGCCAGTGCTCTCGGGGGCTCCTAAGGATGAAACTCGGAGGGCCTTCAGCATCAGCAGATGACCATGCTGTGCATCGGTGCTGGTCATCCCAACGGGGCTCAAGCAACTCGTACGCCATCTCCTGCGGATGAATGAAAATAAGTCAGTATGCAGTGTCATGAGAATATGCAACATACGTAATTTGCAGGTAATGACAATAAACTGTGAAATAGATGACAACATAATATGCAACAAACGTAATTTGCAGTGGATGACAACAAAGTGCGCAACAGATGACAAGATAATTTCCAACAAACCTAATTTGCAGCGAACCACAACAAATGATAACGCAATATCAAATAAGTCAGAACATAATTTCCAAGAAATGATTCAAACAAATTGTACACGCAAATATTTCCGTAACATACATTCAGCATAGGTTAAAGGATGCAAGATCATGTGCTCGCATACACAAGATGAGCACAACAAAGGCCCTTAATAGTTTTGAAAACACGGAACCGGCAGTGAACAACGAAGAACCATGTGCTTCATACTATGGAGCGTTACTTGATGTCGGCCTGTTTGGGCACTACCTAAATGAATGGCCAACCGTTTTGCATAGTCTGCACTTCGAGCGCCGAACCCGATCCCCACGCTGGCTATCATCCATGTTATTACGAATGCGACGGCTCTTTCGTCTCCCACGGCCGACGTGCTTCAGAGCATCGTTCGGCACCCACTTCATCTGCCCTGGCTAGAGGTCCCTATAATGCATGTCCACCCCGTACGAATGGAACTTCGTGCTCCAGGTTTCAAACAGGTGCTTTATGTCATAGTACTTTGAGATGTAATGCGTGGGCGCCTGGTTCCATAACGCGCATGTCACGTACACGTGGGAGCATGGCTTGTGTAGAAGTTGCGGCTTGTTGCAGGTGCAAGATGCTCTGTTATCAATCGTGCACACCTGCTTACAATCCCCTCTAGCCTGGCCCATCATGTACTTCTGTCTGAGGCGGACCTCAAACTTCCTCCGTAAGCCATCCATGGTCTGAGCAATATGCGAACGAGCCTTCTCCATCTTCTTGTCCATGTAGGCCTGCGCTATCTCGGAGAATTCTTTGCCTTCGTCCAGATGCGTCTTCGCCATCATGGCTCTATTGACGAAATATCCAACTGAACGGTTCCAGGTCTCTTCAACGATTGCAGTGATAGGTAGGGATCTCACGCCCTTTAGAACACCATTGTACACCTCGGACATGTTTGTCGTCATGATTCGGTACCTTGCTCCGCCGGTGTCATGCGGTAGAGACCATATCTCCAAGTCAGGTGCATGAACCCATTGTGTGAACTCTCCAAGTCTCGTGGAGCCTCCCTCCACGGCTCCAGCTTCAACCTGCTCGAGACGCCTTACATGCTTGCTGGTCTCCTGATCAAGGTGCCTCCACAAGGCCTCGAACTTCCTCTTCTGGTTCTGCATACAAAACTTTTTAAACATCTTCATTAGTTCCTTGCTATGGAACCTTCTGTGCAAGTTCGCCGCAAGATGCCTCATGCACCACCGGTTCTTCATGTCATTCCACTGGAACGGAGGCTGTGTCCCGTTCTGCATCTTTCGCATTGCAGACAGCAAGCCTGCATTGTGGTCTGAGATAACACACACATCGGGCCGATCTTGTACAACGGCCTGCTTCACATTGGCAAAGAACCACAGCCAGCTATCTGTATTCTCATTCTCTACAATTGCAAATGCCACTGGGAGTAACTGGTCATTTACGTCTGCTGCAACCGCGGTCAGGATAGTACCCTTGTACTTGCCAGATAGGAATGTGGCATCCATCGTTAGCACTGGACGGCACCACTTGAAGCCTTCTATTGCTTGATGGAAGGCCCAGAACACTCTGTCAAGCACAAAACAATTCGGCCCTTGCGTCTCATGAACCCGCTCGTACTTGTTAATGTACGTGCCTAGGTTTGCTCCTGCAATCTGACACAACATTCTTGGGACCAGATTATATGCCTCCTCATACATCCCGAACATACTCTGTAGGACCTTCTGTTTCCCCCGCCACACCTTCTTGTAGCTGACATCAAACCCCATCGTGTTTGCTACCTCCGCCATGAGAACCTTGGGAGAAATGGATACATTTGCAGCCACAAGATGCCTTATCAGCTCCGCAACATATGATGACGTCATGTTGCAGTGCCTATGTAGTGACGCCACAAGCTCACAAGTGTGATCCTTCAGCTCCGTTATCCGGAAGTCTGTGGCAGCGCCTCTGAACCGCTGCGCACGGACCTTGCCAGTGCAAGAGCCGTCGACACACTTCACAATGTAGGTGTCAGGGTTGGACCTGTGCACCCGATATGTCCGGCTGATGTTGACGGCGTATGTGGCAATAGTTTGTTGTGCAGCACTCTTGTTACGGAAGCTCTGCCCTACAAAGAGTGTGCCTTCATTGAATCCCCACTCTGCCACCTCCGCCTGTGGCAGAACTAGAGATTCGGCTGCGATGTCGTCCAATCTGGACGGCACGTATGCACCCTCCGTGGTTACAACACCACCTAACACACCTCCCGCTGTAGGTTCCCCTTTTTCCTCCTCTCCTGAACTGGCTGATTCCACATCCTCCTCCTCCTCGCTTTCCACTTCCTCCACCTGGTTCGCAAGGTACTCGTGACGGTCAACACGCGCGGCCCACCACCTCTCCGCACCTTCATTCGGCTGAAAATTCTCCACGCACCTATGCAGGTCTCCATCTCCCATTGACTCATTGACTCCTCCTTCACCAGCATCTTCATGACCGCCGGAGAGTAATGCAGCCTCTACATCTCCGCCAGCACCACCAGAGCCACCCATGGCGGATGATTCTGTCCTCTCCACGAATTGAACATACACCGTTGGCCTAGCATATATCACTGTGCCTGGGTTGCACACGACCTCCATGTAGTTCGCCCATGAAGCGTCGCTCGTCACCTTTATAAGTTGCCACACTATCTCCCCTGCAGCACCTACAGCATACACCGCCTCGATCCGTAATTTGTTCCTTGCGGTGTCCCGATCGAATGCGGAACGCACGCATCTCCGTAGCTCCGATAGGCTCATGGTGTTCAGATTGGGTGCCCGGATCACGATTCGGTCACAATTAGACATGTCTGCCCCGTACGGCCCGTCGCGTACGAGACCATTTCCGTAGAACACTAAACAAGTCTTGGATGTCACCCATGGCGTACCTAACATAAGTCCATACTGAATCCTCTTAGTATATATAACATGCAACAAGTGTACCATCATACAACAGGTAGGTACCGCCTTCCAGATACAACCGTAATATTTTCATCTCAATTTCGTTGTTCTACCTATCCCATACAAATATGAATGGTACTTTTTTATTTGTAAATCTAATTTTTACTTCATTTACGGAGTGCCCAGTCAAATTCCTACATAAATCAAATTAACTCGCTGATTTCTGTGTTAAATAAATTATTGTTCTACTTAATTCACCAATCCAACTACTCATTTCTCATCATTTTTAACTTATCAATTCTTATGTAAATGAAATAACCACATTTTTTTTCCTAATCTTTCATTTATGGAAGCAAGCTCTCACAAACATGCATACCAAGATCTAATATCATTCAGTGATTTTGGGTACAAGAATGACTAAATATTAATACAAACAGTACCTACGCAAGTGGACCTTCCGACTAGCAGTGTGCTTCACAATGACATCATTGAAATCTAGTTACAATCCAGTTAACATATTTTTAGGTTACGGTTCACAAGAGCAGTACAATAATTCTTCACATAAAATATAAAATACAATACACTACAACCACAAACAACTACAACCATTTAACATTATAGTGGACAACAACAACATATAATTTCTTCACATAAGATATAAAATACAACACGATAATTACATAAAATATAGACATATGGAGAACATTTATAGAACATTTACGCTAATTACAGGCTAATCACTATGATTAAATTACAGACGCATGGAGATGATATTTACCTTTTCTTGAAGCTCACGAGACGATCTACAACTTTCTCACTTGCGAAAACTTCAGATCCCTTCCAAAATTACTCCAAATGTCGTGTTTCTCGCTCTTCTTCCCTTCACTATCAGCTCCCTCTCTTGCGCCCTCTCTTGCTTGCTGCTTCTCTGTCTAGCGCAAATGCAAAAACATTGAAGCCTTTCCAAACGCAGGCTCTTCCTTTTATCACGAGATACACAACGCTCGAAGTAGGGGCCGGCTCTCACGCATAGACACATTGCATGCAGAAAATAAAGAAATGCAGCACGGGCGGGTGAAATGAGTTGCTTTCGGCGGTGATGGGACGTGACCGAAGTGGTGCGGTCGGCCAACGCGAGCTAGGCGGTGTGGTGCGCCCGGGGGCCGCACCATTTGCGGTGCCGTGCGCCCTGGGGCCGCACCATTTGCGGTGTCGTGCGCCCTGGGGCCGCACCATTACAGTCGGCCGAGTGGTGCGGTCGGGGACCACACCACCTCAGTGTCGTGCACTCCTCGGCCGCACCATTACCACACGTCGCCAGCCCGTTAGTCGTGCGGTCGGCTGGGGGCTATATTTGGAATTGCGTTTCCACCGTCACTATTTTTGGAATTTACGGCAACAACAGTACCAAAAGCATCCAAAATTCGCGAGTTCTGTCCAAGTGCAGCCAAGGGCCCACCCAACTATGGTACTACCCTTCCCCACCCCTCAGCTTCTTCCACATAGATCTAGATCATTCTCCCCTAAGATTCTCTCTCTCCCTCCCATATTTGTCGTCATTTACAAACACTGAGCTTGATTCAGGCCCACTTGTTTTAGCCGCACGGACACAGATCTTTAACGCTAGCATTCGAATTGTGGAGAGTCAATCATCTATTAGAAATGAGCACTTAGATAAATCTACCTATTTGAACTGTCACATAACATATGATTATATTTATTTTTAAAATTTTTATGTAAATTATTGGCCAGAAATCCCATGCAATTGTATGGCTAGATGCTACAATGCATAACTTTAGAGTTGTATCGTATTTGTTATACAACTCTAATACCTAGGATTAAAGGAATAGTTGGATCACAACATAAAGTCTTATATTTTATCTGATTTTGGACCATTATGATTTGGACTCATAAAATAAGTGGCACAGATTTTTTTCCCCTCTGATTATTAATGAGAGAATATCTAGCCTCAAAGCAAACTGTGGTGACTTCTTCTAATTATAAAATAGATAGATGTTGCCACGTGCATCGCACGTGTGCAACTATTAGTACAAGTAATTAGCAACTTTTTTATAGTAGTTAGCAAGTAGCAACTTGATGTCAGTGATTACCTCTGCAGCCTCTGTGGTAGATGAAAGGTACTGATAGTAAGGGCATCTCCAATGGTCTGAGTCAGCTAGCTATATGTATGTACACATCAGCATATATCCTATGTGGAGGAAAGAGAGTATGCAAAAAAACCGAGCCAGCTCTTCCTTAAGCACTAGTCTATAACGCAAAACGAAGCAGCCTCTATAAATGATAGTCCTTTTCTGTGTGTGCATGTAAGCATCGAATAGCTATTCTTATAGATAGTTCTTTAGAATGCTAGCTTTTAGTGTGTACTATATAAATGATGTGGAAGTATTCTAGTTAGTTGCTAGCTAGAACCATTGGAGCTGCCCTAATAACGCCGAAGGGCATCAGGCACACAAGCTGAACTGTTAGCCCAAACATCAAGGTCCTGATCAGGAACCTGCAATTATGATTGATTGAGTATTTAAGTCAAACACACATTTTTTAAATTTCAGAGAAAAGGAGATAGTAAAATATATGAACAGCTAACTGAAAGTAAATAATAACTATGCACGGAGAACTTCCAAGATTATTAAAAATCAATTACGCATGATGCTCCTCCAAAGCTCACAAATTGATGACAGGTAACTACAAGATGCATCTGCAACTCAAATGAAGTTGCACCATATCTATAACAAGAAATGATCCCATTCATCACCCTATAGACAAGGTAGGCTCCTTTCTCAATGTTATACGTGGTACCTTTCTGTGACCGAATATAGCTAATTTCTAACAATAAATGAAAGCAAAGCATTTAACAACAGGCAAGCTGTATGATGCGGATCCACTAGCAAGCTAGCTGAACCCCGTTGCTTTGGCCCTGATCTTTCACGATACGCCTTGTTGGATGCCCTCTCCAAGATAAGCCTTCTCCCACGCACACCGCAGCACGTGAACAAAGGGTAGAGAAACCGAAGTTTCAGCGAGTAGAATCCAACACCACAATTGGATTCAACACACCAAGAGCAATTCCTCGATGGAAATCTCAAGAACACGCCAACAATGGCCACCAAACCATGGTGATTTTCTGGTTACTATTTCTCAAATCAAAGTCTCAGTTACAATGGGGCTAAGGCCCTGGCCTTATATTGGTGCACAATGCACGGCCTTGATTACAACTCACGCACTACTTGGCCTAAGGCCGAAACAAACTCCAATACGAACTAAAAAGGAAATACCTAAACTGCTACCTCTGGATTCTCTCTTAATTTGCGATCTGACTATGAGGATTTCATGGCTGGCACCTTGTCCATTATGTGGGGCTTCAAAATAGCTTTCCAACGAGTCCAAAAACGCCCAAATCGGACTCCGTTTGTGAAAGTTATGGACGTTTTAGTATCGGTCTTGTCAGCTGTCCCAATCCGAGTCCGAATCGGTTTCAAATCTTTATATGTTTTGTTTTCTGGTTCAAGGGGCTTCTAAATCCGTTTGGAACCTGAAAAGGAATCCTTCTCAACCTTTAGAAAGTCATGGTGTGGTCGGATTTTACCCTTACTTGCATTGCAATACTCGAACTCTTTATGTTTTGCAAGTCTCGCGCGTCTCTCTGGTATGATGTGGCACCAAGTAGCACTACAACTTTGGTAGTGCTTGCAGTTCTGTGCACAATGTTCAAGAAGCTTTGAATATCAAAGTTGTAGTGCTACTTGGTGCCACATCATACCAGAGAGACGCGCGAGACTTGCAAAACATAAAGAGTTCGAGTATTGCAATGCAAGTAAGGGTAAAATCCGACCACACCATGACTTTCTAAAGGTTGAGAAGGATTCCTTTTCAGGTTCCAAACGGATTTGGAAGCCCCTTGAACCAGAAAACAAAACATATAAAGATTTGAAACCGATTCGGACTCGGATTGGGACAGCTGGCAAGACCGATACTAAAACGTCCATAACTTTCACAAACGGAGTCCGATTTGGGCGTTCTTGGACTCGTTGGAAAGCTATTTTGAAGCCCCACATAATGGACAAGGTGCCAGCCACGAAATCCTCATAGTCAGATCGCAAATTAAGAGAGAATCCAGAGGTAGCAGTTTAGGTATTTCCTTTTTAGTTCGTATTGGAGTTTGTTTCGGCCTTAGGCCAAGTAGTGCGTGAGTTGTAATCAAGGCCGTGCATTGTGCACCAATATAAGGCCAGGGCCTTAGCCCCATTGTAACTTAGACTTTGATTTGAGAAATAGAATCCAGAAAATCACCATGGTTTGGTGGCCATTGTTGGCGTGTTCTTGAGATTTCCATCGAGGAATTGCTCTTGGTGTGTTGAATCCAATTGTGGTGTTGGATTCTACTCGCTGAAACTTCGATTTCTCTACCCTTTGTTCACGTGCTGCGGTGTGCGTGGGAGAAGGCTTATCTTGGAGAGGGCATCCAACAAGGCGTATCGTGAAAGATCAGGGCCAAAGCAACGGGGTTCAGCTAGCTTGCTAGTGGATCCGCATCATCTTGGTATCAGAGCGTGGTTGATCACGGTACGAGGTTGCTGAATTTTTTTTTCTTGATGGCGGGTTCTATGAAGATTAAAGATGGCAAGACGCGATATAATCATGCCGAGCCAATCGGGGAGGTGCCCCAATATGCGGCGTCTTTGCCGCCCGAGGTACGAATTGGATTTGAAGTGACACGTGACTACTTCTTAAGTTGTCACCAGAAGCTTGAAGGCAAGGTTGATGATTTGGGGGCGCGAATTGATGCTTTGACGGAGGAGATACGCAACCAGCCACCACAATTTCAGCATGCTAAACGCGAACCTCAATATCCCGAACGGCGTGCACCATATGAAGACGACGAACACGAGGAGATCTTTGATGGTGCAGCGGGTTTTGCTCCACAACCGCGCCATGCTCGGGACTACCGTGGTGCTGACCGTGGTAGGGACATGCGTGGCAGAGGTGGTGTCGGGTTTGCTCAGCGTGTTGCCGTGGATGATGGAATTGGGCGGATAAAAATTTCTATCCCATCATTTAATGGTAAAGCTGAACCGGAGGAGTACTTGGATTGGGAGATGCGTGTCGAACAAATTTTTGACAGCCATCACTATACTGCGGATAAGAAGATTCGGTTGGCGACAATTGAGTTCACTGGATATGCTCTTGTTTGGTGGAACCAATTGTGTCGCGTAGGAGCTCGTCCAGATACTTGGGCACAACTGAAGAATATTTTGAGGCGACGTTTTGTCCCAACACACTACACGAGGACCTTGTACAACCGGGATGTGGCACCAAGTAGGACTACAACTTTGGTTAGTGCTTGCAGTTCTGTGCACAATGTTTAAGAAGTTTTGAATACCAATTCTGAGGTTTCTAACGTGCACAAAAGACATATTTGGAAAGCTAATGAAGTCTATTTTCCAACGAATCAAACGGCACTTGATTTGGAGCTTCCTACACAAAGTTATGGCAATTTCATTGGATGCTGCACGAGCTGTCCGGAGAGACGCGCGAGACTTGCAAAACATAAAGAGTTCGAGTATTGCAATGCAAGTAAGGGTAAAATCCGACCACACCATGACTTTCTAAAGGTTGAGAAGGATTCCTTTTCAGGTTGCAAACGGATTTGGAAGCCCCTTGAACCAGAAAACAAAACATATAAAGATTTGAAACCGATTCGGACTCGGATTGGGACAGCTGGCAAGACCGATACTAAAACGTCCATAACTTTCACAAACGGAGTCCGATTTGGGAGTTCTTGGACTCGTTGGAAAGCTATTTTGAAGCCTCAAATAATGGACAAGGTGCCAGCCACGTAATCCTCATAGTCAGATCGCAAATTAAGAGAGAATCCAGAGGTAGCAGTTTAGGAATTTCCTTTTTAGTTCGTATTGGAGTTTGTTTCGGCCTTAGGCCAAGTAGTGCGTGAGTTGTAATCAAGGCCGTGCATTGTGCACCAATATAAGGCCAGGGCCTTAGCCCCATTGTAAGTTAGACTTGGATTTGAGAAATAGAAACCAGAAAATCACCATGGTTTGGTGGCCATTGTTGGCGTGTTCTTGAGATTTCCATCGAGGAATTGCTCTTGGTGTGTTGAATCCAATTGTGGTGTTGGATTCTACTCGCTGAAACTTTGGTTTCTCTACCCTTTGTTCACGTGCTGCGGTGTGCGTGGGAGAAGGCTTATCTTGGAGAGGGCATCCAACAAGGCGTATCGTGAAAGATCAGGGCCAAAGCAACGGGATTCAGCTAGCTTGCTAGTGGATCCGCATCATCTTGGTATCAGAGCGTGGTTCATCACGGTACGAGGTTGCTGAATTTTTCTTGATAGCGGGTTCTATGAAGACTGAAGATGGCGAGGCGCGACATAATCATGCTGAGCCAATCGGGGAGGTGCCCCAATATGCGGCGTCTTTGCTGCCTGAGGTACGAATTGGATTTGAAGCGACATGTGACTACTTCTTGAGTTGTCACCGGAAGCTTGAAGGCAAGGTTGATGATTTGGGGGCGCGAATTGATACTTTGACGGAGGCAATACGCCTCCAGCCACCACAATTTCAGCATGCTAAACGGGAACCTCAATATCCCGAACGGCATGCACCATATGAAGACGACGAACACGAGGAGATCTTTGATGGCGTAGCGGGCTTTGCTCCACAACCGCGCCATGCTCGGGACTACTGTGGTGCTGACCGTGGTAGGGACATGCGTGGCAGAGGTGGTGTCGGGTTTGCTCAGCGTGTTGCCGTGGATGATGGAATTGGGCGGATAAAAATTTCTATCCCATCATTTAATGGTAAAGCTGAACCGGAGGAGTACTTGGATTTGGAGATGCGTGTCGAACAAATTTTTGACAGCCATCATTATACTGAGGATAAGAAGATTCGGTTGGCGACAATTGAGTTCACTGGATATGCTCTTGTTTGGTGGAACCAATTGTGTCGCGTAGGAGCTCGTCCAGATACTTGGGCACAACTGAAGAATATTTTGAGGCGACGTTTTGTCCCAGCACACTACACGAGGACCTTGTACAACCGGCTACAACAACTACGTCAAGGTAATTCTAGTGTTGATGAATATTATAAAGAGACGGAGATGTTGATGATCCGTACAGGGACAGAGGAGCATTATGAGGCTACTATGGCACGTTTCTTTAATGGGTTGAATGAGGATGTGCAAGATAGGGTGGAGATGGTCCATTACTACAACATTCAAGACTTGGTGCATCAAGCTGAACGTGCTGAACAACAATTGAAGCGCAAACAAGCCAAAGGTGGACATGCTAACACTCAAACAAAGTCATGGAGGCGTTCATTACAGCAAGGCGATGATGTGGGTTCACACTCCAAAGTGGCGGCATCAAGCCGTTCAAATGGTGCTCTTTCAAGGGAGGCAAGCAATAGAGGTAAAGAAGCAACTAAAACTGATTCTAGTTTGCCTTCTAATGCTCGTGCTAGAGAAATTGAGTGTTTCAAGTGCAAGGGAAGAGGTCATATGATGCGTGATTGTCCAAATCAATGAAGAGTGCTTCTCAATAAAGATGGCTATGCTTCAACAAGTTCTAATTGTGATTCTGAAAGTGAAAAATCCGATGATTCCAAGGAAGATGTTGTCTATTGTTATCCAGAGTTGAATGGTGTTAATCTTTTGGTCCGAAAGGTGCAAAGTAAAGAAACTGAAACAAAAGGACAACGGTGGAGTGTTTTTCAAGCGGAGTGCAAAATCAAAAATAAAGCATGCAAGTTGATCATAGATGGTGGAAGTTATACCAATGTGATTAGTAAAGATTTGGTGTACGCTTTAGGGCTGTCCACGTGGAGGCATCCTCAACCACATCATGTGGAGTGGCTACACAACTCCGGAAGGCTAAAGATAACTCACAAGGTGCGTGTTCCGTTTGTTGTTGGTGACTATGTTGACAAGGTGGATTGCGACGTAGTTCCAATGGATGCATGTGGGTTATTGTTGGGAAGACCATGGCAATATGATCGCAATGCTACGCATGAGGGCCGATCCAACACATATACATTTGTACATGAGGGAAAGAAGCATGTGTTGAAACCAAAATTGGAGAGTGTTATTCATGTTGATGAAGAAATTACAGCCAAGAAGAAGCAAGCTCCCAAGATTACCCCAAAGCCGAGGACGGCTTTGCTTCAAGGAGGGGAGGATGATGTGGCACCAAGTAGCACTACAACTTTGGTTAGTGCTTGCAGTTCTGTGCACAATGTTCAAGAAGTTTTGAATACCAATTCAGAGGTTTCTAATGTGCACAAAAGACATATTTGGAAAGCTAATGAAGTCTATTTTCCAACGAATCAAACGGCACTTGATTTGGAGCTTCCTACACAAAGTTATGGCAATTTCATTGGATGCTGCACGAGCTGTCCGGAGAGACGCGCGAGACTTGCAAAACATAAAGAGTTCGAGTATTGCAATGCAAGTAAGGGTAAAATCCGACCACACCATGACTTTCTAAAGGTTGAGAAGGATTCCTTTTAAGGTTCCAAACGGATTTGGATGCCCCTTGAACCAGAAAACAAAACATATAAAGATTTGAAACCGATTCGGACTCGGATTGGGACAGCTGGCAAGACCGATACTAAAACGTCCATAACTTTTACAAACGGAGTCCGATTTGGGCGTTCTTGGACTCGTTGGAAAGCTATTTTGAAGCCCCACATAATGGACAAGGTTCCAGCCATGAAATCCTCATAGTCAGATCGCAAATTAAGAGAGAATCCAGAGGTAGCAGTTTAGGTATTTCCTTTTTAGTTCGTATTGGAGTTTGTTTCGGCCTTAGGCCAAGTAGTGCGTGAGTTGTAATCAAGGCCGTGCATTGTGCACCAATATAAGGCCAGGGCCTTAGCCCCATTGTAACTTAGACTTTGATTTGAGAAATAGAAACCAGAAAATCACCATGGTTTGGTGGCCATTGTTGGCGTGTTCTTGAGATTTCCATCGAGGAATTGCTCTTGGTGTGTTGAATCCAATTGTGGTGTTGGATTATACTCGCTGAAACTTCGGTTTCTCTACCCTTTGTTCACGTGCTGCGGTGTGCGTGGGAGAAGGCTTATCTTGGAGAGGGCATCCAACAAGGCGTATCGTGAAAGATCAGGGCCAAAGCAACGGGGTTCAGCTAGCTTGCTAGTGGATCCGCATCATCTCTGTTATATTGTTTCGGTCATAACTTTTTATCCGTGACGAATTTGAAGGTGGGACTAGATCCATTGCGTAGCCCTTGAAATTATCTTTCCAACGAGTACAAGAACACCTGAATCGGACTCCGTTTGTGAATGTTATGACCTTTTTAGTAACTGCCTGTCAGGCTGTCCCAAACCGAATCCGAGTTGAATACTGAGTTGAATCCGAGTTTGAATTGGGTTGAGCACGTGGGAAGTCTGAATTTGGCTTGAAAATCTTATCCAAAACTTGTGGTTTAAGTCCTTAGGCTCCTCCCTTTTGCTCTCCCACTGCATGGGCTTCTTTCCTCTCATGTCTCGTGGCCAATTGGTCCTTCTCCACTTGATCTTCTGTTGCTTCAAACCTGATAACACATAAAATATTTGCATTAGGTAGTACGCTATTCTCATCTAATGTAATAGAAGACTCTCTAAGAAACAAAAGCACCTGTTGTTGTAGTAGCTTAGCTCTTGCTCTTGTCATAGGACCTTTTGGAGCCTTATCACTAGCTTTGTCATGCCCACTTGGAGTGGGTGAAGAATGTGTAATAGAGATGTCCTCATCATCCTCCCCCTCTTGAAAAGGAGTCGTCCTCGACTCTGTGCCATCTTGTCCAAAGAATGGTGATAAATCAGCAACATTAAAAGTAGTACTCACCCCGTAATCGTCTCCCGGAAGCTCTATCTTGTATGCGTTGTCATTGATCTTGGCAAGTACTTTAAAAGGACCATCACCACGGGGCATCAATTTTGATTTACGCTTCTCCGGAAAGCGTTCTTTGCGAAGATGCACCCATACTAAGTCACCTGGTTCAAATAGCATTTTCTTTCTAACCTTGTTAGCTTTAGAAGCATAAGCACGTACCTTCTTTTCAATTACCTCTTTAGTCTTTTCATGAAGCTTTTTCACAAAATCAGCACGCTTAGAAGCCTCCATATTTGTACGTTCTTGTAATGGAAGTGGCATCAAGTCAAGTGGCGTGATTGGTTTAAAACCATACACCACCTCAAATGGACACAATTGAGTTGTAGAATGCACCGCCCGATTATATGCAAATTCAACATGCGGTAGGCAATCTTCCCACTCTTTCAAATTCTTTTTGATCATCGTCCGCAGCAGCATTGAGAGTGTACGGTTCACCACCTCCGTCTGTCCATCTGTTTGTGGGTGACAAGTTGTTGAAAACAACAACTTTGTCCCAAGCTTGGCCCACAAAGTTTTCCAAAAGTAGCTCATGAACTTGACGTCACGATCGGAAACAATAGTTCTTGGCATTCCATGCAACCTCACAATCTCCCTGAAAAACAAGTCAGCTACATGCGACGCATTGTCGCTCTTATGACAGGGAAGAAAATGTGCCATTTTAGAAAACCGATCCACAACAACAAAGACTGAATCCCTCCCCCTCTTGGTCCTAGGTAATCCCAACACAAAATCCATGCTAATATCTTCCCAAGGAACACTAGGAACTGGAAGTGGAGTGTACAAACCATGTGGATTGAGTTTTGACTTTGCTTTATGGCATGTGATGCATCTTTGAACAAATCTCTCGACGTCGCGCCTCATCTTTGGCCAATAGAAGTGATTGGCCAACATCATGTATGTCTTCTCTCTTCCAAAGTGACCCATCAATCCTCCTGCATGAGACTCCTGCAATAGTAGCAAACGCACAGAAGAATCTGGAACACATAGTTTGTTCATACGAAAGAGAAAACCATCATGAACATGAAACTTATCCCACCCTTTCCCATGTTTGCAATTAGAATATGGTGCCGAAAAGTCATGATCAGAAGCATACAAATCTTTCAAACTCTCTAGCCCTGGAACCTTTACTTCCAATTGAGTGAAAAGCACATGTTTTCTAGACAATGCATCAGCTACCACATTTTCCTTGCCTTTCTTGTATTTAACAACATATGGAAAAGTTTCAATGAATTCGACCCACTTAGCATGTCTACGGTTCAGTTTAGCTTGTCCTTTCAAATATTTCAATGCTTCATGATCAGAATGAATGACAAATTCTTTAGGCCAAAGATAATGTTGCCAAGTCTCTAATGCGCGCACAAGAGCATACAATTCTTTGTCATAAACAGGATAATTCAATTGTGCACCATGAAATTTCTCACTAAAATATGCAACAGGTTTTCTTTCTTGCATCAAAACACCACCAATACCTATCCCACTAGCATCACATTCAATCTCAAAAGTTTTAGTGAAATCAGGTAAAACAAGCAATGGTGCTTCAGTAAAACATTTCTTCAATTCAGCAAAAGCTTTTTCTTGTTTCCTTCCCCACTCAAAAGTGACTCCTTTTTTTGTTAATTCATTTAATGGGGCAGCAATGGTGCTAAAATCTTTCACAAAGCGGCGATAGAAGCTAGCAAGCCCATGGAAGCTACGAATTTGACTAACATTCACAGGAGTAGGCCAATTGCGAATAGCTTCAATTTTAGATTCATCAACTTCAATTCCATTAGCTGAAACAACATAGCCTAAGAACACCACTTTGTTTGTGCAAAAGGTACACTTCTCAAGGTTAGCATACAATTGTTCAGATCTTAGCACTTCTAGCACTTGCCTAACGTGTTCAACATGTTCTTCCAATGATCGGCTATATATCAAGATGTCATCAAAATATACTACCACGAATTTTCCAATGAAATGTCTCAAAACATGGTTCATTAATCGCATGAATGTACTAGGAGCATTAGATAATCCAAAAGGCATCACTAACCATTCATACAATCCAAATTTGGTTTTAAAAGCTGTCTTCCACTCATCACCATGTTTCATTCTAATCTGATGATATCCGCTACGCAAATCAATCTTAGAAAAGATAGTAGAACCACTCAATTCATCAAGCATATCATCTAACCTAGGAATAGGATGACGATAACGAATGGTGATATTGTTGATAGCCCTACAGTCTACGCACATTCTCCATGTACCATCTTTCTTAGGAACAAGAATGACAGGAACGGCACAAGGACTAAGACTTTCGCGTACGTACCCTTTTTCCATGAGTGTTTGCACTTGCCGCTGAATTTCTTTGGTTTCCTCCGGATTTGTGCGATACGGCGGCCGGTTGGGAAGTGGAGCTCCTGGTACCAAGTCAATTTGATGTTCGATGCCTCGAATGGGTGGTAGACCAGCGGGTACCTCCTCCGGAAAAACATCCTCATAATCCTGTAACACTTGAGAAACCACGCTAGGAAGAGAGGTTAAGTCATTAGTAGAAAGCAAGATATCTTTATACAACAATACCAAATGCTCCAAAGTGGAATCATCTCTCATCGCTCTCAAATCAGATTTGGTGGCTATCATGACTAGCTTTGTCTCTCCCTCATCCTTTCTTTTTCCAATCAATTTTAGCTTGTGGCTCTCTCTCACCTTTTGTGGAATTGCATTCTTTTGCTCCTTCCCTTTCTCACTCTCTACTTTCACCTCAACTTTTTGCATGTTATCATGTATGATTTGAGAAGGAGTTAATGGCAGTAGCGTTATTTTCTTATTGTTCCACATGAATTTGTACTGGTTAGTTCTACCATCATGAATAACAGAACGATCATATTGCCATGGCCTACCTAATAACAAGTGACATACTTCCATGGACACAACATCACATTCTACAGTATCACGATAAGAACCAATCTGAAAGCTAACATCAACAGTGTACCCAACATTCATGGAACCATCATTATTCAACCACTGAATTTGATATGGATGTGGGTGTTTCTTGTATTTCAATCCAAGTTTAGTGCAAAGTTCTTTGCTAGCTAGGTTGTGACAACTACCTCCATCAATAATAACTTTGCAACACTTACCATCTTTACTTACCTGAGCTTTTGTTTGGAAAAGGTTGCAGCGCTGTTCATGGTTGGATTTTGTTTGAACGCTCAACACCGAAGGGGTGCACACAAGGATAGGACCGGACTCAGGGTCACAATACCCATCCCTATGTGTTTCTTCTTCTCTTTCTTCCTCATGGCCATCCTCAAACGCCTGAAAGTCAGCAAGGTGCTCTCCATCTTCTTCTGCAGAATCATATTCTCCATTCTCAGTTACCAACATTACCTTGCTATTTGGGCAATCTTTTTGCATATGTCCGCGACCAAGACACTTGAAGCATTGGATGGAGCTACTCTTGGCCGTAGAACCAACAGAAGATGTTGAAGATGGGGCGGGTCCTCTTTTTGGAAAGGAAGGAGTGGTATTCTTGACACTCGGGGCAGCACGTGCACTAGGAGTAAAACTTCCACTAGATTGGTTAGTTTTAAACGAATTGAAACGAGATGTGGTTTTACCTCCTGTAGGTGCTGTACGGGGAGTGTAGGAAGATGATTTTGACACCCTCATGTCTTGTTGTACTTGCCTCTCAGCCTTAGTGGCTTGATGTACCAACTCCACCATGTTGTTGTAGGGTTGAAATTCGACAATTCGCTTGATGGAAGGTTGCAAACCAGCAAGGAAACGGGCCATAGTTTGCTCTTCTTGTTCATAAACATTAGCCCTTATCATAGCCATTTCCATCTCTTTGTAGTACTCCTCAATCGTGAAACTCCCTTGCTTCAAATTCTGCAATTTATCAAAAAGATCACGTTTGTAATGTTTAGGAACAAACCTTGCCCTCATATGGTACTTCATCTCTTCCCATGTAGTGATGGGTGGCTCATTGTTCTCCATCCTTTGGTTTTGAACTTGTTCCCACCAAACCAAGGCATAATCATTGAATTCTAGTCCCGCCATATGGATTTTCTTTTCTTCAGAATAGTTGTGCAAGCGGAACACCTTGTCCACCTTGAGTTCCCAAGTGAGGTATTCTTCGGGCTCATGTGTACCTGAAAACGAAGGCATTGTAAATTTAAGCTTACCAAATTTCTCCTCGTGTTGCCGTTCTTCGCCATAACGATTACGGCGGTGGTAGCCATCATCGTAGTGCAGAAAGTCATCGTCGTCAATGTGAAGTGCTCCCCCACCACGGCCTCCATGTCCATGGCCCCTCCCCGGACCATGGAAGCCGCCCCCTGCACCTCTCCCAGGCGGGGGTGGACGGACGGCATTTGCCACCACGTGGTCTCGCCGTTGTTGTGCATCTTGGCCAGCTTGAGCAATGCCTGCTTCCTCATCTCGCGGAGGTATGCCACCCCCACGATGAACACTGCCTTCCTCTTGTGGTGGTCGAAGGGCGCGCACCACGTCATTCACAATATTGGTACGTAGTACATTCATTTGTTGGTTCATCTCAATGCGCATGTCTTGTGTGGAGTTGTTGATCTCTGCCTTGAGTTGCTCCTCCAAAGCAGAAGTAGTGGCAGTGAACTCATTGCGCAAAGTTCCCCTCAAAGCTTGGAATTGAAAACAAGTCACCGGGGAATTCACACCATGCTCCTCTCCCATGTTGTTGTCGTCTCCACCTGACATGGTTAGTAGCACGAAGAAGACACAAAAACCACAAATATATGGGTAATATGTGAAGTCACTCAATCTCACTTTTCCTCAACCAAGTAAAGTTCTTACCTTTCCGAAGTGAATTGAGACAAAAAGAAACTTACACTTGGTGGTGGTTACAATAACAAGTGATGATCAAGCGGATTTAAAAGTGACTCACAATTGCACGGCAAAGGATATTTTGTGGAGCTTGGTTAGGAAGTATTTATCCTACACGATCTGAATTTCACGATGTTGTAAAATTAAGTAATAATCCAATCTAGGAAATATTGCCTATGTGCTGATCCAGAAGATATAAGTGAAATGTATGAACGCACACGCAAAGGTCAATGTGACTCAATGCAACAAAGGATTGAGCTAGATGGAAACAAAAAGGAACAATAGCTCGTTTGCATCAAGTACTAGGAGAGACGCTAGCCAATTGCAATAACAAGAACAGAGGGCACAAGATTGCTCAAATCACTCACCCAAATAGGAGCTAGAACCACTCACCCAATCAACCTTCTCTCTCTTTTTTTTCCTCTCTTTTTTTTGCTCACCTCTTTTTTTCTTTTTTTTTTGCCACCACAATTTCAACATGCTAAACGGGGACCTCAATATCCCGAACGGCATGCACCATATGAAGACGACTAACACGAGGAGATCTTTGATGGTGCAGCGGGCTTTGCTCCACAACCGTGCCATGCTCGGGACTACTATGGTGCTGACCGTGGTAGGGACATGCGTGGCAGAGGTGCTGCCCATGGTGGAGGTATGCGTGATGGTGTCGGGTTTGCTCAGCGTGTTGCCGTGGATGATGGAATTGGGCGGATAAAAATTTCTATCCCATCATTTAATGGTAAAGCTGAACCGGAGGAGTACTTGGATTGGGAGATGCGTGTCGAACAAATTTTTGACAGCCATCACTATACTGAGGATAAGAAGATTCGGTTGGCGACAATTGAGTTCACCGGATATGCTCTTGTTTGGTGGAACCAATTGTGTCGCGTAGGAGCTCGTCCGGATACTTGGGTACAATTGAAGAATATTTTGAGGCGTCGTTTTGTCCCAGCACACTACACTAGGACCTTGTACAACTGTCGGGACCCAGAGCAACAACTCCAGAACCCTCTGTGTTATTCGCACTATCCCAGGAAAAGCTAGTGCACACAGATTGAACAGTGATACATATCATTCATGATAACCAAACTTTATTATAAAGCAAAAGTACGGGCCTTATGGCCGAGTTTACAATAAGGTGGCTTCATGGCCAGACATGAACATAAACAGCGGAAGATAGATAAAAGGAGCAGCCCATCCTGCCTTCCCACAAGGCGAATTGACTGTAAGACGTAGCCTATTCGTCGCACTCTTCAACATAGTCGTCGTCGTCCTCTGGCAACAATGTTTATAGCAAGGTGAGTACATAAAGTACTCCACAAGTTACACCCGGAGATATAACAGATTTGATGCATGCATAAGGAGTTACAAAGGAATGCATAATATGGTTTATTTGCATAAACAGCATTATTGAGACAATACAATAACGTAAGTGCAAAAGATGAAGTTGATACAATATATAAAAACAAGATTTAACAAAATAATAACGTTAGTGCAGGCAACAACCTAACACTAACCTAACCACGGGTATCCCACCCTGACCATCTTTCCAAAAGTTTCACAAATTTCCATAAACCAATTTTATAAAAAACCAAAGTCTAATCCATGAAAAACCATACTAAGCATGTCCTTGACCGTGGACACGGCTATCCAGGATAGTTTGTTACTCTGCAGAGGTGTACAACTTTACCCACAAGACATGTCTCCCGTTTTGCCACCGGATTAACACACTTCCTTAGGTGTGCGGCCGAGGAGATCATGACAAGGCTGTTCCAATGTTCCATTACCAAATTAGCTACGCCGCCACTAAGGTTTCACCACAACATGAATCCACATGTTGGAGCCCCCTCTTGTGCCATGTGAGGCTTCTCATGGCCTACGCCACGCTCACATTCAGCCTATAGCGAAACTAAAATGGAACTTCACAAATTACTTAGCCAGGTCTGCCCCATACCAGACTTGTGGTAGTACGGTGTGACTTTGTACTAGTAGTTCACAGACCGGTCCTTAATTTGACTCAGGCACCAACCACATACCCCTTGTGCCTGGAAATCAACATTGTGTCACCAAACAACAATGCATACCAGCAAGCACCCACCACTCTAACCATTAGCCTAAGTCTAAACCAAGTTTTCATATTCTGATTGAAAATATTTCATAATCATTCTTGACCCACCAAAGTCAAGAACACATTCGAAAACTTTATCATTTTATGTGAAACAATTCTTCCCACCCGAATTATTTTAAGTATGGCTAAGCAATTCTATAAAATGTTCTAGTCAATACTAATGTACCAACTAGGTTTTCATCTATGGTGACAAGGTATGTTCGTTCAATTTCAAGATTGGCCATACACAAAGGAATTGGGTATAACTAGAGTTTAAACCGAATTTAAACTAGATTGAATAAAAGTACGCATGCATATTAATTTAAAAACAACATAATAATTTAAATTACTGGGATCAACATGGTCAAAGGTGTAACTTGCCTTGCTCGAAGTCTTGCTGCGATTCGTCGAAGAAACACTCTCCGGATTCGTCGTAATCTATACGTAAAGAACCAAAAGAAATTCAAACAAAATTCAAATAAAATCCAAAAATTCAAAAAGAGTCCAGAAATGGGTAGTTTAGGATTTTAGAAAAATTTAGAAATTTGAACGAGTTAAATCGGAGTTAAAATGAAGAAGTTATGGCCTTTGGAAGTTCTCACGACCACGGCAAACGTGATCGGGCGGAGCTACGACCACGTAGTCGGCTTACGACCACACGGAAGGTTTACGACCACGGCCACAGACCAGCCTACGACTACGACTACACTTCGACTACACAGAGAACTTACGACTTCGACTACACAGAGAACTTACGACTACGACTACACAGAGAACTTACGACTTTGACTACACAGAAAACTTACAACTACGACTACACAGAGAACTTACGACTTTGACTACACAGAAAACTTACGACTTCGACTACACAGAGAACTTACGACTTCGACTACACAGAGAACTTACGACTACGACTACAAAGAGAACTTACGACTTTGACTACACAAAGAACTTACGACTTCGACTAGACAGAGAACTTACGACTTCGACTACACAGAGAACTTACGACTACGACTACACAGAGAACTTACGACTTTGACTACACAAAGAACTTACGACTTCGACTAGACAGAGAACTTACGACTTCGACTACACAGAAAACCTACGACTTCGACTACCAGAGAACTTACGACTTCGACTACACAGAGAACTTACGACTACGACTACACAGTGAACTTACGACTACACGGATCTACGACCACACGGAAGGGTGTTACCTTCGAAAACTGGTTGGCCGTGGGGTGGTCGGAGGGAATCAGGCAGAGTGGCCGGAGACGACGGATGGTCGTAGAGGTTCGGTTACGAGTGGAGACGGTCGGTCGACGAGAAGAAGCGGCGGCGCTCGAGTCTTCGGCAACAACGGGGCTCCGGTGGCGGCGTCGCTCGGCGGAGAGGGGAATGGTGGTCGCCGGCGCTTGGGGATCACGAAGGCGTCGTCGGCGAGGCGCGGAAGAGACCAGGGCGGCGCCAATTCCTCGCCGGAGCTCGCACGGCGGCAGACGAGGAAGCACGGGTCGGGGCCGATTCGGTTCAGGGCGGAGGGGGAAAGAGGTGGCGGCGCACGGGAAGGTGAAGGAGGGGATAACGGGCTCGGGAAGGAGCTTTATAGGGCAGGGACGGAGGTAATGGGCTCGCCGGAGTTAAGGACTTTAGAAACAGTCGCCTAACGGCGAGAGGCTTTAAGCCGACAGAAAACGGACGGAGGTGGGGCGGTTACTAGCGCGCGAGCTTAAGGGCCAATAATGGCTTCAGTTGCCGGCCGAGGGAAGGAGTAACCGAAGCTTTTAAAGCTCGGATGGGGTGTTAATGGAGGCCGGCCGGTTGGGGAAGAAGGAAACTTCTAAATTTCTTTTTAATTTCCAGAAGTAAATTCTCAAGAGCTAAACAAAACTTAGGGAGGGTTAAGAAAAATAAAATAAACTCTTTTTGGCTTTAATAGAATATTTTAAATACATTTTCTTACTTTAGATTCTGAAATAAAATTCAGATGAAACCAAATAAACTCCAGAAAAACAAATAAATTGCAAATAAAATTTTGGGATGTTACAAACCTACCCCCCTTAAAGAAATCTCGCCCTCGAGATTTGAACTAGCTAGCAAAGAGATGGGGATGGTTGGCTTTCAGATCTTCTTCTCGCTCCCAAGTTGCTTCGTCTTCGGTGTGATTGCTCCATTGAACTCTGCAGAATCTGATAGTCTTTCTTCTGGTCTGGCGCTCGGCTGTCTCAAGAATCTTGATCGGTTGCTCTTGATAGGTGAGATCCTCTTGAAGATCAAGGGCTTCTAGGTCTGCTTGTTCTGCGGGCACTCTGAGACATTTCTTCAGCTGAGAGACGTGAAAGACGTTGTGCACACCCGACATGCTTGGCGGCAAATCCAACTGGTATGCAACTTCTCCCTTGCGGCTTGAGATCTTGAATGGCCCAACAAATCTTGGTGCAAGCTTTCCCCTGGCTTGGAATCTTCTGACTCCTCTGAGCGGAGATACTCTGAGATACACATAGTCCCCAACTTCGAAAGTCAGGTCTCGACGACGATTATCGGCATAACTTTTCTGCCTGGATTGAGCTATCTTCAATCTGTCTTTGATCTTCCTCACTTTCTCTTCAGCATCTTGAAGTAGGGTTGGTCCCGCATCTTGGAATTCTCCAGACTGTTCCCAATGCAAGGGTGTTCTGCACTTCCTACCATACAGTGCTTCAAAAGGTGCCATCTGCAAACTTGCCTGATAACTGTTGTTGTAAGAGAACTCAGCATAGGGCAATAACCGAAGCTTTTAAAGCTCGGATGGGGTGTTAATGGAGGCCGGCCGGTTGGGGAAGAAGGGAAGAAGGAAACTTCTAAATTTCTTTTTAATTTCCAGAAGTAAATTCTCAAGAGCTAAACAAAACTTAGGGAGGGTTAAGAAAAATAAAATAAACTCTTTTTGGCTTTAATAGAATATTTTAAATACATTTTCTTACTTTAGATTCTGAAATAAAATTCAGATGAAACCAAATAAACTCCAGAAAAACAAATAAATTGCAAATAAAATTTTGGGATGTTACAACAACTACGCCAAGGTAATTCTAGTGTTGACGAATATTATAAAGAGATGGAGATGTTGATAATCCGTACAGGAACAGAGGAGCATGATGAGGCTACTATGGCACGTTTCTTTATCATAGATGGTGGGAGTTATACCAATGTGATTAGCAAAGATTTGGTGTATGCTTTAGGGCTATCCACGTGGAGGCATCCTCAACCACATCATGTGGAGTGGCTACACAACTCCGGAAGGCAAAAGATAACTCACAAGGTGCGTGTTCCGTTTGTTGTTGGTGACTATGTTGACAAGGTGGATTGCGACGTAGTTCCAATGGATGCATGTGGGTTATTGTTGGGAAGACCATGGCAATATGATCGCAATGCTACGCATGAGGGCCGGTCCAACACATATACATTTGTACATGAGGGAAAGAAGCATGTGTTGAAACCAAAATTGGAGAGTGTTGAAACCAAAATTGGAGAGTGCTATTCATGTTGATGAAGAAATTACAGCCAAGAAGAAGCAAGCTCCCAAGATTACCCCAAAGCCGAGGACGGCTTTGCTTCAAGGAGGGGAGGACGATGTGGCACCAAGTAGCACTACAACTTTGGTTAGTGCTTGCAGTTCTGTGCACAATGTTCAAGAAGCTTTGAATACCAATTCTGAGGTTTGTAACATGCACAAAAGACATATTTGGAAAGCTAATGAAGTCTATTTTCCAACAAATCAAACGGCACTTGATTTGGAGCTTCCTACACAAAGTTATGGCAATTTCATTGGATGCTGCACGAGCTGTCCGGAGAGACGCGCGAGACTTGCAAAACATAAAGAGTTCGAGTATTGCAATGCAAGTAAGGGTAAAATCCGACCACACCATGACTTTCTAAAGGTTGAGAATGATTCCTTTTAAGGTTCCAAACGGATTTGGATGCCCCTTGAACCAGAAAACAAAACATATAAAGATTTGAAACCGATTCGGACTCGGATTGGGACAGCTGGCAAGACCGATACTAAAACGTCCATAACTTTTACAAACGGAGTCCGATTTGGGCGTTCTTGGACTCGTTGGAAAGCTATTTTGAAGCCCCACATAATGGAAAAGGTTCCAGCCATGAAATCCTCATAGTCAGATCGCAAATTAAGAGAGAATCCAGAGGTAGCAGTTTAGGTATTTCCTTTTTAGTTCGTATTGGAGTTTGTTTCGGCCTTAGGCCAAGTAGTGCGTGAGTTGTAATCAAGGCCGTGCATTGTGCACCAATATAAGGCCAGGGCCTTAGCCCCATTGTAACTGAGACTTTGATTTGAGAAATAGAAACCAGAAAATCACCATGGTTTGGTGGCCATTGTTGGCGTGTTCTTGAGATTTCCATCGAGGAATTGCTCTTGGTGTGTTGAATCCAATTGTGGTGTTGGATTCTACTCGCTGAAACTTCAGTTTCTCTACCCTTTGTTCACGTGCTGCGGTGTGCGTGGGAGAAGGCTTATCTTGGAGAGGGCATCCAACAAGGCGTATCGTGAAAGATCAGGGCCAAAGCAACGGGGTTCAGCTAGCTTGCTAGTGGATCCGCATCACTGTATTACACAATAATTGGCATAAGACAGAATCGGCAGTATAAAAAAGAACAGAAAATGGAGTTGGGCAGGAAAGGACCGGTGAAGCTGTTCAATCAACTGAATTTTAGCCAATGATTGTCACATGAATATGATTAATTAGGCAACTACATAACCTAAACTCAGTCTAAATGTACTAAAATTGGACTGCTAATTACTAAGATAGTAGGGACCAAACAAAATTTGACTGCAGAATGTTCTCACTATAGGCAGTTCAAAAATGTGACATGTCATATTTGTTGAATACTTTAGCCCTTGTGAAAGGATGAACTGGCCATTGTCTTTAACAGCACTTTTCTACTGCATTAAGAGACCAACATACAGTATTCTTGATAATCCTTTTGTTGTGGGTGTAGCCCAACCCCCTGTGACAGAGTCTTGCAACTGGCGTAATATGTAATAGGTCTAATAGTATAGAGGAATGTACCAATGTACCCTCATCTTTTGTAATTATTAGAGGGTAGGATGGGAAATTCCCATCCCACCCCACTCATGTATATATAAACCCCTAAGAGGGGCAAGAGGAGGGGGGATCTACTCATTTTACACACGGACACTCTCTCCTATCGTTGGCTCTCTCTAACTTCCTTGGTTCCATACTTTGCTAGGCCCCTTCTTTACTGTTTGGTCTGTAGGCACAACAGTTGGCGCCGTCTGTGGGGAACGCGTAGAAGCTGCGCACAGAAGGGTGCTAGAGATGGCCATCGCCGAAGGAATTTCTCTGGTACATAGCAGGAGCAGGGGTTTGTGCAATCCGATTGACCTCCAATCTAGTGTACAGCGTACCCCCTGCTCGGCGTCCGTGTCTTGGGATCCGTCTCCACGTCTACCCCCACCGGGCGTCGCACACGTAGCTCTTGCAGCATCCATGCCTCGGGATCCGTCTCCGGCCGTCGGATGTCGCAAGTGTAGCGCCATGTTGTGCTGCATGCAGGAGAAAACACCAAGCGTACATGTGCAAAGCATAAGTATTCGACACATGCATGCACTCATGCTACGTCGTACGCACTGCATGAATGGCTCATGCATGTGCATGGCGTATGCACTTCGTCCGCCTCCGTCTCGGCCTGGCATCCGCGCCGGGGCAATGCCGGGCTTCGCTTAAGCTATTAGTTCTAATCTAAGATTTAAACATGAGCTTTAGACTTAAGCCTAGATCAAGAACATGAACACCTAGATCCTTAGAGCGGAAGCTTAGTTGACGTACCCGAATCCGAAGAGGCCATAAGGATGTCGGTCAGTGCTCGGTGATGCAGTAGAGGAGAGTGGCCGACGGTGCAGAGGCAGTCGTGGACGGAGAAAAGCTTTGGCCTTCGTTCACCTGAGCGCCCGTAATAGATCGGTCTTGTTAGGGTTTGTGGAGCCTAGAACATCTCGTGCCCGTAGGCCTGCCGAAAACCCTAGCTTTTTATATGGCGCTGGGTGACCGGGACCGAAACTAACTGGTTGGTTGCCGTCTCCGATCAAGATGCGCGAGTGGAGACTGAAGCCTCCCTAAAATTCCGGAGTTAGTTAGCCGAGATCAACCCAACATTCTCCCCTTTGATCGTAAGGCTAACATCATAAGCCCATTCTTGATAAAACAACATACCAAGGCAATGCGTTGCATGGCCAATTAAGTGCCGTACAATCTCAGTACCTATAGTGTACTCTCCTATCTTAAAATGGATATTCATCATACTTAATGGGAGTTGGTTTGCTTTAAGGTCCTTATATCCAGAATCAGAGGCTTTCCAATAAACCCATGCCGGCAACATGATCACGAAAGATACTGGGTGGTAAGCCTTTAGTAAGCGGATCCGCAAGCATTAACTTAGTACTAATATGCTTGATATTTATGGTTTGATCCTGGATTCTATCTTTCACAACATGATACTTAATGTCAATGTGTTTGGCAGCACCACTTGACTTGTTGTTATTTGCATAAAAGACTACGGGTTCATTATCGCAGTATAAAGTGAGTGGTTTAGAAATGATGTCTACCACTCTAAGTCCCGGGATAAAGTTCTTAAGCCATACAGCCTGCCCGGTAGCCTCATAACATGCCACAAACTCAGCTTGCATCGTTGAAGATGCCGTAAGGGTTTGTTTGGAGCTTTCCCACGAGATAGCTCCTCCAGCGAGTGTGAAGATATAACCTGACGTGGATTTCTTAGTATCAACACATGCCGCAAAATCTGAATCTGAATAACCAATAACTTCAAGGTTATCAGAAAACTTATATGTGAGCATGAAATGCTTAGTAGCTTGCATATAACGCAAAGCTTTCTTAACGGCTTTCCAGTGGTCCGGTCCTGGATTTGACTGATATCTGCCAAGCATCTCGGTTACAAAAGCTAAATCAGGGCGTGTACATACTTAAGCATACATAATGCTTCCGACAGCTGAAGCATAAGGAACCGACTTCATCTGATCAGCTTCATATTGGTTCCTTGGACATTGAAATGTCCCAACTTATCGCCCTTAACAATTGGAGCAGGCGAGCCAGAGCACTTATGCATATTGTATCTCTTCAGTACTCTGTCAATGTATGCCTTCTGAGATAAACCTAACATTTCTTTGGACCCATCTCGGTGAATTTCAATGCCAGGAACATAAGAGGCATCACCGAGATCCTTCATATCAAAATTAGATGAAACAAATCTCTTGGTTTCAAACAGCATGTCCTTATCGCTGCTAGCCAATAAGATATCATCCACATAAAGTACTAAGATAATGAATTTACTCCCCTTGAACTTAACATATATACAGGTATCAACTTCATTTTCTTTAAAGCCAAAACTCCTTATAATCTTATCGAATTTGAGGTACCACTGCCTCGACGCTTGTTTTAAGCCATAAATGGATTTCTTAAGTCGACATCTCATATGCTCCTTGTCTTCCACGACAAAACCTTCCGGTTGAGTCATGTAAACATTCTCTTGCAAGTCGCCATTAAGAAATGTCGTCTTAACATCTATCTGATGCAACTCTAAATCATAATGAGCTACAAGTGCCATAACAATTCTGAATGAATCCTTAGTTGAGACAGGAGAAAAGGTGTCATTATAGTCAATCCCCTCTCTTTGTGAGAAGCCTTTTGCTACGAGCCTTGCTTTGAATCTTTCGACATTTCCCTTAGAGTCATGCTTAGTTTTGTAGACCCATTTACAACCTACTGTTTTGACTCCGTCAGGAATTTTTACTAAGTCCCATACATCATTAGTGCTCATAGACTTTAGTTCATCCTCTATGGCTTCAAGCCATTTAGAAGAATGTTCACTCATTATGGCCTCTTTATAAGAGGTGGGATCATCTACCTTCCCTATATCATTAACATCCTCATTCATATAGACAACATAATCATTTGGGATGGCAGATCTTCTCTCCCCCTGTGATCTTCTAAGAGGTTCATTAGTTATTTCAGGAGACTGCTGAGGCTCTTCATTAGGTATAACATCAGAAATTTCAGAGACCTCAGCAGTGGATGCAACAACAGTATTATCTACCGGAGGTGCAACCGCCTGAGGCACAGGGATAAAGATCTCTGGGATGAGCGGAGAAGGAACATAAACCCGCTTCTCCTCAATATCTATTTTCCTGGGCTCTAGGTCCTCGTTATTTTCTAAGAACACAGCATGCCTTGTTTCTACAAACTTAGTTGTCCTATCAGGACAATAAAACCGATACCCTTTAGATCTGTCAGGGTACCAATAAAATGGCAACTTACTATCTTAGGATCTAATTTCCCAATGTGTGGATTAAATAACTTAGCTTCAGCACGACAACCCCACACTCGTAAATATTTCATACTCGGTTTCCTCCCAGTCCATAATTCATAAGGTATTTTAGGTACTGATTTACTGGGAACCCGATTAAGAATATGTGCGGCTGTCTTTAGTGCTTCCATCCACAAGCCAATTGGTAAACTAGAATGGCTAAGCATGCTCCGTACCATATCCATAAGTGTACGGTTGCGTCTTTCAGCTACACCATTCTGCTGAGGTTCGCCCGGCATAGAATACTGGGCAACGATGCCATTTTCCTGAAGGAACTTAGCGAAAGGGCCAGGTATTTGCCCATAAGAGGCATGTCTTCCATAATATTCTCCCCCACGATCCGATCTTACCACTTTAATTTTTAGGTTGTGCTGATTTTCAACTTCAGCCTTAAATATCTTAAATTTATCAAGTGATTCAGATCGGTCTTTGATGGGAAAGATATAACCATAACGGGAGGAATCATCAGTGAATGTGATGAATGTATCAAAACCATCCACTAATGTCACAGGAAAAGGACCACAAATATCAGTATGAATTAATTCTAAGAGTCTTGTGCTGCGAGTAGCTCCCTTCTTTATTTGCTTAACATATTTTCCTTTAATGCAATCAATGTAGTGGTCTGAGTCAGAGATCTAATGGGTGGAGAATTTCTTGTTTAATGGGACGCTCCATTCTCCCCC
Organism: Dendrocalamus latiflorus; assembly: GCA_017311315.1. Classification (NCBI taxonomy): domain Eukaryota; kingdom Viridiplantae; phylum Streptophyta; class Magnoliopsida; order Poales; family Poaceae; genus Dendrocalamus; species Dendrocalamus latiflorus. The sequence goes on along the minus strand of CM029648.1, from coordinate 9,802,146 downwards.
TCGAAATGTGGCCTAAATGACTATGCCACAATTTCGAAGAAGTCTCATCATTATTTTTGCGCTTAGCATCACAAACATTCAAGGATACAGGATATTCATTAAGGGAAAGCATATAGAGCTTGTCTTGTCTAAAGGCAAGACCAACATTATTTGAATTAAACTTAAAAATACATTTATTGTCTCCAAAAATACATTTAAAACCTTCATCGTCCAATAAAGAAACTGAAATCAAATTCCTCCTGATGGAAGGAACATAAACTACATTATTAAGACGAAGAATGAAGCCGTTGTCTAAAGCTAATGAAACAGATCCAACTGATTCAACTTCGGCTTCCTTTCCATCCGCGACTCTAAGACTTCGCTCCCCCTTTCGTAGTGTTTTCGCGGTAAGGAATCCCTGTAAAGAGTTAGTAACGTGCACAGTTGCACCTGAGTCAATCCACCAAGAACTAAGGGAAAATCAGCATAAAGAGTTTCATCAATAAACGTTATTGTATCATTACCCCTTTTGGCGAGCCACTTTAGGAAACCAGCACAATCCTTTTGGAAATGCCCTAGCTGCTTGCAGAAGTGACATTCCCCCGTTTAGATGCTCCGACGGGAGCAACATGAGGCTTAGGTGCATTGTGCACTTTAGGCCCCGACTTGTCTGAGTTAGGGGAGAAATGCAGCTTCTTCTTGGATTTGAAGTCCCCTTGGAACTTCCTTTTGTTTGAGCCACCAACATGAAGAGCAAAATCCTTCTTTTCTGTTCTTATTCTCTCTTCTTCCTGGACACACATGGCGATCAAATCGCTCATGCTCCATTTTTCTTTCTGAGTATTGTAATTAATTTTAAAAGCTGTATACTCAGAAGGAACAGAGGTCATAATGAAATGGACAAGGAAACCATCAGATATTGCCATGTCCATACCCTTGAGTTTTTCTGCCATATCAGTCATCATCATGATATGCTCTCTTATACTGCTGGACCCATCATATTTACTGGTTAAGAGCCTCTGAATTAAAGTACTGGCATAAACTTTAGTGGAGCCTTTAAATTTCTCCTCGATGGAAGCCAAGTACTCCTTAGCATTTTCGGAATCGGGGATTGCTCCCCTAATCCCGACTGAAATAGAGGTCTTCATGATCATTAGCGATAAGCGGTTAGACCGCTCCCATTTTTCAGCATTAGCCTCATAAACTTTCTTTTTCTCATCAAAATTCTCCTCACCTTCGGTGGGAGGAATGGGAACGGCTACCCTTAAGGCATAGTCAAGGTCCAGAACTCCAAGGACAACTTGAATTCTTTCTTTCCAAGTGTGAAGATTGCTCCCCATGAGCTGCTCTATGTTATCAATAGTGCCGGCAACGTTTGAAGCATTAAGTGCTGAATTTCGAAATATAGGGCAAAAATTACAATTATCATCAAGATATATGTTGCATGTAATTAACCCTACGTTGGTCTGATTAATAACATGCAAATTACAGTTCTAATTCATATCACCGTTGGGCAGAAAATGAAAAAGAACTTAATTTTATATGGCGACATATGATTATAAACAACGTTGGTTAGAATATAACCATATGCATACATAATGCCAAAACTAATCATAAAATCTCAAAATTAAAATATCCTGTTGGTTCAATTTTAATCCGAGACAATACATGATAATATGGCAATGATACAATTAATTTGGGCCACTGAAAGTAATTAAAATTAGTGCACAAAAGAAATACATAAAGCATAAGTGTTGTAGGGGTGGCCCCCACCTAAACCCAGCAGGCCTGATAGGAGGTTATAAGGCCCAGACTAGGCCATGTGTAATGTCATAAATGCCCCTAAGGGGAATGATCAGCTATAAGGGTATAATTGTAAAAGCACTCCCCACGTATATATATGGAATGCAGGCCATGGGGAGGAGGCAAGCCATTTTTACTCATCCCCATCACTCTCCACTACCATCTCTCTCTTTGTTTGTCCTGTAGCCACAACAGTTGGCGCCGTCCGTGGGGAGGACAAGGACAAGCTTGAAGACCGAAGAAGAAGGATGGCACCGAAAAAAGCTTCATCAGCGGCGGCGAAGGGAAAGAAGACAGCTGGGTCGGAGCAGCGCGTGAATACCAGAGCTTCGGCATCGACCGCCGAAGGAGCTGGCGGCGGCGCAGGCGCCGTGGTCGCGGGCGTCGACGCTCGCGCTACAACAACCGACCCCGCCAGCGCCGCCACAACGACATCCGACCCCGACGCTCGCGCTACAACAACCGACCCCGCCAGCGCCGCTACAACGACATCCGACCCCGTCGCTGGCACTACAGCGACCGACCCCGCCAGCGTCGCTACCGCGACACCCAACCCCGTCGCTGGCACTGCAACGACAGCCCCTGCCACCCTCGCCGGCAGCGCGGATCAGGCGGTCGGGGGTAGCCGCAATAAAGCATCCGGCGGATCTGGAGATCGTGAGGCGATGGTCCCTGCACCGACCCGTCCGCTGGGTGTTTCGGCGGCCGCGACAGCACCTGCAGTGGAAAGCGCCATACTAGCAGCCCTCAACGCGTTCCAGCGGGAGCTAGGGGACCTTCGTGGAGCCGTCCGAGATATGCAAGAGGCTCGGAGCCAGCAGGCCGCGCCAGTAATCGCGCCCGAGCCCACGCCGGAGAGGGCGGACAGTCGCGAAGCCCCCACGTCTAGCCGCGTGCCGTTGCGGCGCGTAGATCCGGAGTCCCCGCTTTCGGCGGGGCTGCAGCAGGCGGCATGGCCCGAAGACTTCAAGTTTCCTAGCGCCATCGATCCGTACAAAGGCGACACGGACCCCGCGAGTTCGTGCGCGTGTACGAAACCGCGATCGAAGCCGCGGGCGGAGACGACACCACGAAGGCGAAGGGACTCCCCCTCGCGCTGCAAGGAGTGGCGCTCTCTTGGTTCTTTACCATAGAGCCGGGCTCCATCTACGCGTGGGAGCAGCTCCGCGATCGCCTTCACAACAACTTCCAAGGAAACTATGTCGAGCGAGTCGACGCGGACCAACTCTTCACTGTGAAGCAAAAACCCTCGGAGAAGCTCCGGGACTACTTCAAGCGCTTCGCCAAGATTCGATGCCAAGTGAAAGACGTTAATGAAACCACCGTCGTTAATGCAGCCATACAGGGCCTTCGTCCGGGCCCGATGGCCGAGTACAATGCGCGAAAGCCAATCAAGACGGTGGCGAAGCTCTTCGACAAAATGGAGGAATACGCCAGGGCGGAAGAAGACACGCGGCGAAGGCAAGGTGACGACTCCGACACCAACCAGGCCGGAGCCTCGGCAAAAGCCGAAGATCCGCCGAAGGACGGTTCTTTGAAGGGAAAACGTAAGCAGGAGTCGTCCAGGGATGCGTCCGACCGCAGGGACGCCTCGCACAAGGAGTCGTCCGCTCGGCCCAAGCGCGGCCAGCAGAAGTCGAGGCGAAACCGGTACGTCCTCGACATTGAAGGCGGTTCTGACGAAGGCGCTCCCGCGGGCCGAGGCGGTCGAGGGCGCCGTGGCCGGGGCCGCGACGATAAAAGTCGTGGAGATTACGACGACCAGCACCAGGGACTGTGGTGCGTAGTCCACGGCCGCGGCAACCACGATACCCGCGCCTGCACCTCCATCGCGGCGCTCCGCGATAGCGTCGCTAGGGACAGGAACCCGGACGCGCGTCCGCCTGCGGTGGCTCACGTCCAATTCCCGTACGAGGCCCCCATGCAGGTACACGCGCAAGGGATGCAACCCAGGAGGGCCCCTTACGGATCCAAGCTCACGTACAGCAGCCTCGGGAGGGCCTCCTGTCGCTGCAGGCCCCGGAGGCAACCCACCGCAGGGTCATTAACGTCATATCCGGAGGCTCTGCGCTGGAATTCACCTCAGCACGGCAGCAGAAGGCCTATTCGCGAAGACTACATCACGTGGCGGCATACCCAGCGCAAGCACCGCCGGACTGGGCGCAGCACGAAGTTACATTCACACCCGACGACGCCCAAGGCGTGGACTTCCCTCATCAGGACCCCCTGGTCATCCGGGTCACTATCGCGGGATGCGACGTGGGGCGTGCCTTGGTGGACGGCGGTAGCTCTGCGAACGTATTGTTTGCGGCGGCCTTCGACCAGATGGGGATTCCTCGAAGCCGCCTAGGGCCCTCAGGAATCCCACTGCAGGGCTTCGATCAGAGGCGCCTTGGCGGGCCCTGCAGATGTCTAGCGACTAGAGGCTTCGGCCGCACCAAGGACAAACGGTTAGTATATCCACCCCCTGTAATTGCTTACCCGCGCAAACGGGGATGTAATGAAGATCGCCGTTTGTCACCAATCTTTCTTCATCACGCACAAGTACGCGGCGGAGGCGCGCGCAGGCTTGGCCAGCGCGCGCGTTCCCGCGTGAGGGGACGCCCTCGTATGCACTCTGCGAAGTATAAATAAGACGTGGATGTTCTCCCTGCGCACTCTACGGAGTCTAAACAAGACGCGAACTCCGCGCATGCCAGGGACCTCGTCCCTGTGCATACTCTGCGGAGTATAAATAGGACGTGGATGTTGACCCCACGCACTCTGCGGAGTATAAATAAGACGCGGATGTTCTCCCTGCGCACTCTACGGAGTCTAAACAAGACGCGAACTCCGCGCATGCCAGGGACCTCGTCCCTGTGCATACTCTGCGGAGTATAAATAGGACGTGGATGTTGACCCCACGCACTCTGCGGAGTATAAATAAGACGCGGATGTTCTCCCTGCGCACTCTACGGAGTCTAAACAAGACGTGAACTCCGCGCATGCCAGGGACCTCGTCCCTGTGCATACTCTGCGGAGTATAAATAGGACGTGGATGTTGACCCCACGCACTCTGCGGAGTATAAATAAGACGCGGATGTTCTCCCTGCGCACTCTACGGAGTCTAAACAAGACGCGAACTCCGCGCATGCCAGGGACCTCGTCCCTGTGCATACTCTGCGGAGTATAAATAGGACGTGGATGTTGACCCCACGCACTCTGCGGAGTATAAATAAGACGCGGATGTTCTCCCTGCGCACTCTACGGAGTCTAAACAAGACGCGAACTCCGCGCATGCCAGGGACCTCGTCCCTGTGCATACTCTGCGGAGTATAAATAGGACGTGGATGTTGACCCCACGCACTCTGCGGAGTATAAATAAAACTACGGAGGCCCCCACGCGTTTCGCAACGCGGGCGGAGGACACGAGTATTAATCGCAGCGGAGCGAGGCTCACCCTCGCGTACTGCGGGAGGTGAGCGCAGCGCGCGTTGCCGAAGACACAGCGCGCCAGAGGCTACCCCCGCCATGAGGAGCAAGAGGAACGGAATGTGCGCGCACTTCCACCCTCGCCCGCGCTAGTCTACGGACTATAAAAAGGCGAAGTGCCGAGGTCTGCCTCCGCACACGCCAGTCTACGGACTATAAAAAGGCGAAGTGCCGAGGTCCGCCTCCGCACACGTCAGTCTACGGACTATAAAAAGGCGAAGTGCCGAGGTCCGCCTCCGCACCCGCCAGTCTACGGACTATAAAAAGGCGAAGTGCCGAGGTCCGCCTCCGCACACGCCAGTCTACGGACTTAACAGGTCGTAGTGCGAAGGTCCGCCTTCGCACGCGCCAGTCCACGGGACTCTAAACACGTCGTAGTACGGAGGTCCGCCTTCGCACGCGCCAGTCCGCGGGACTCTAAACAAGTCGTAGTACGGAGGTCCGCCTTCGCACGCGCCAGTCCACGGGACTCTAAACAGGTCGTAGTGCGAAGGTCCGCCTTCGCACGCGCCAGTCCACGGGACTCTAAACAAGGGAGGTCCAACTTCGCACGCGCCAGTCCACGGGACTCTAAACAGGTCGTAGTGCGGAGGTCCGCCTTCACACGCGCCAGTCTACGGACTCTAAACAGGTCGTGGTGCGGAGGTCCGCCTTCGCACGCGCGAGTCTACGAACTTTCAGCAGGAGGCAGCGCTCGCACGGTTCGCACTAACGGTGAACTGGGAATATGGGGATCTCGGCTCCACACAGCACGCCCGCGCATGTCCCAATTATCAGGAGTTCTATATATCGAGAATTTTTTTCCCGTACAGAGGCCCGCCAACGTCCCTGCCGCTCTGAATAGCTAATCGGCAGGTTCGTCCTTAACACGCGATAGGGGCGGGGTTCCGCCGGAAGAAGGTCGGCCTGCCCAAAAGTCCAGCGACTCTTAGGCCCTTCGCCAGCGTCGAAGGCGTCGCCGAGTCGCAAGGTCGGCCGCAAGAAGTCGGTCCCAGCAAGGAAGCTGCTCGGGACATAGGCGAAAGTCAGAATTTACGAAGCAAGCGTACACTTCACTCGCAAAAAGAGGGAGCATTACAGCACACGCCTACACCCAGGCGCCATGGCGTCAGACCTGCGGGTTCCTGGCGCCTTCGAAGGGCCCAGCGCCGCCCTCGTCGCGTCGAGGGACCTCGTCCAGAAATTGGCCGAGGCTCCCCTTCCCGTAAAGTGACTTCCGGAGTTCGACCCGTGCAGCATCTGGCCCGACGTAGCCCCAGATCCGGTCGAAGAAGGGCGTGAGGGCAAGGCGAGCGGAGCGGAGCGGATAGCGCCGGACATCACTCCGGCCCCGCCAGGCATCTCCAGCTGGGGTCATCTAGCCCGGCGACGTGCGTGCAACCGCGATGCTGCAGGAGCGCGCACACTAGGCATACCGCCGTGTACGCGCAGTGGTGGCCAAAGCTCGTCGCGGCACCGCGCGCGACGTCCACGGCATCTCCGACCCAGCGGAGGGTCCGAGACAACTCCTCCGGGCCAAAGGCGCGGTCCGGCACCTCAGCTACCAGCCCTTGAAGATGGCTCTCCAGCGCTTGCATGGCGTCCCACGCAACCACCGAGGCGTCACCAAGCGTCTGGTTACGCTCCGCTAGAGTTAAGGCGAGCTCGCCTTTTTCCTTCTCTAACGAGGCGACTTGTTCTAGGAGCCCGTCCCGCTCCGCCGCAAACTTCTGCTGAGCAGCCTCCGCGGCCGACTCCCGCGCCGACGCAACAAGCCCCTCGGCGTGTGCCTTTGCTTCGGCGCATTCCGCTTCTAGCTGGCGGATGCGGGCGTCTCGGGCAGAACGGGCTCCAGAGGCTTCGTGTAGCTCCTCCTCGGTGGCCCGCAGCCTATCCTCAAGCGCCCCTTGGGCACGAGTATAGGCCGTTTGCAAGGCCTGCCCCAGCACGAGTGTCTGCAGAATGGAGAGACTTAGCAAGCTCAGCCGGCCCAGGCGGGGTCGTATGAGTACTTACCCTCACACCGGACACCTCGAAGGCGTCCACAAGGCGCCCCGCTTCGTAGGCATGCAGCGCTTGTTGGTCGACGCTGGCAGCCGCGTCACCCACGATCCCGCGCCACGCCCTCAGCGTCTCCGGGGGAGGCACGAAGTCCGCGGGGCTCACACGTGCGGGGGTCCCGTGCTCCGCCAAGCGCTCCTCCGGAATGAGCGACGCTGCAACCAGGAATGCAGGTGAGCACCACCACGCATAAAAGAATGCGTCAGGATAAGCTAGGCCAACCTACCTTCGGTAGCGGAAGGAGGGCTTCGGGGGTCCGCCTCCCTACTACCAGACGGGGCTGCGGTGGCGCAAGCCCCCGCAGAAAGCACGGTCCCGCAGCGCGCAGAAGCCTCCGTGTTCGGGGCCGGCGATGATCGTCCCTGCACGGCGGGCGGCGTGGCTAGAGAGGCAGAGGGCGCGCGCGCCGCAGGGTCCTCGGCATCCGCACCAGAGTCCCACAGGCTTCTGACGCCCGTCGCCACGACAAATCCTCGCGGCGTCTGATGGAGCCCCGGCCGCACACAAGGCCGCTTAGCCGGGGCAGGCAGCAACGACACCGCCCCTACAGTCACTGCCGGCGAGGCCCCTGCGGCTACAGCTCCCGGGGGCAAAGGTTCCGCTGTGGCAGTTTCCGTAGGGGGCACCCCGTCTTCCGCTGCTGCTGTCGGGGAAGGCAGCACGGCTCCGTGCGCCTCCACGGAGGGCGTCTCTGGCACCGCAGCGGCCACGGCCGGAGGCTCCACCTCAACGTCGCCGGCCCGCGCGAATTCTGTCTCGGCGACTGCGGCGGGCGGCGAGGCCTCCCCTCTCCGGCCGCCGTCCAGGGCGCTCGCCGAAGACCCCTCGCCTCCGGCGTCCGCGCCATCCAAGCCTGAATCGGCATACTTCGCCGATCCCGACTCCGCGTCCGTCGCGCCCTCGGAAGCACCAGCAGCGGCAGTAGTAGCTGCCGCACCGGGCACGACAGACGCCCCGCTTCGGCTCCTCTTCCGAGACGGAGTCTTCGTCTTCTTCTTCTTCGCTGCACCGTTGTAATGTCATAAATGCCCCTGAGGGGGATGATCAGCTGTAAGGGTATAATTGTAAAAGCACTCCCCACGTATATATATGGAATGCAGGCCATGGGGAGGAGGCAAGCCATTTTTACTCATCTCCATCACTCTCCACTACCATCTCTCTCTCTGTTTGGCCTGTAGCCACAACAATAAGAAAATGTACTGGGAAAAAAAGGAAAATATTATTTCCAGCTGGCCCCAAAATAAATGGTCTAAAATAAGCATTCGGTCCACAAAAAATGCGCAGCCCAAAAGACTCCCGCACGGGCCAAAAAGCGGACGGCCCTTAAATCCCGCGCACAGGCCGAAAATCCTACACGCGGCCCAGCTTACACGTATGGCCCAAAGCCTCAAAGGAGCGCGCGCGGGGCCAAAACTCAGTGGGCGCGCAGCCCACAACACACGCAGGCGTGGCCCTCAGCAAAACGCACGCGATCGGGGCAGAAATCGCGCCCATGACCCACAAAAACCGGGCTGCACTCCGGGCCCAAAACATCCGCGCACGGCCCAGCAAAAAACAAAACGGCGCGCACCGTCCAATCGGATCGAACGGCCGAGATCGCATGGCAGCCGAGATAAAAGGGTCCCAAACCCTAACCCTAATGGCCATTAGCAACGGCTCGTCCCGGAAAAACCGGAGCGGCAATAGCGGCGGCTGCGCGCTCATGCGAGGTTGCGGCGGCGCGCTCCCGCGAGGCAACGACGACGGCGGTGCACTCCCGCGAGACGGCGGCGCTCGCGCGGGGAAAGGCAGCGCTGGCGGCGGCTGCGCCCAGAGAGCGGAACCATTGGCGACGGGCGAAAAGAGGCGGCGGCCCCTGGCGCGGGAAGAAGCGGCGACGCCGGCGGCGCCCGTAAGCCCCGATTTTTTTTTTGTTCTTCCCAATCTAAGATTTTATCTGGCGTTATTGTGATTCGGATGGTGGGATTTCTAATGGATTTCATTAGGGTTTTGCAAAACTTGATTCCTCTCCTTCTAAATGCTAAGCCGAAACATTAAAAAACTTAAATCTGTGCCTCTAATCCCAGATCCAAAATTCGGGTGGTGCTAATTAGGGTTCATGACTAATCTAGGATGACTCTGATACCAAATATTAGTTCTAATCTAAGATTTAAACATGAGCTTTAGACTTAAGCTTAGATCAAGAACATGAACACCTAGATCCTTAGAGCGGAAGCTTAGTTGACGTACCCGAATTCGAAGAGGCCATAAGGATGTCGGTCAGTGCTCGGTGATGCAGTAGAGGAGAGTGGCCGACGGTGCAAAGGCAGTCGTGGATGGAGAAAAGCTTCAGCCTTTGTTCACCTGAGCGCCCGTAATAGATCGGTCTTGTTAGGGTTTGTGGAGCCTAGAACATCTTGTGCCCGTAGGCCTACCGAAAACCCTAGCTTTTTATATGGCGCTGGGTGACCGGGACCGAAACCAACTAGTTGGTTGCTGTCTCCGATCAAGACGCGCAAATGGAGATTGAGGCCTCCCTAAAATCACAGAGTTAGTTAGCCGAAATCAACCCAACATAAGCTTCACCACGTTGGACTCCGCAACGACAGCCTCCGCTTACTGAAGGCTTCGCCACTACGCTTTCGCGCGGGCTCCGCGTCAACAATCCGCTACCTCGGCCTCACGGCGTTCGGCGTGACGTCCACCTCAGCGCCAACGCGAGGCCGTCCTTCGCTCCGGTTTCATCACCACGGGTCTCCGCCAACACGGCTCCGCACTGGCCTTCGTGCCCACGGCCCCGCGTGCTTCGAGTCTCCACTTTCGCGGTCTTCCGCCGAGCCTCCACGGGACTTTTTAAGACTTCAAGGCATAATATAATCAATCATAGCATGGTCAACGTTTATGCACATTCTTTTACCTTTTCCTCACAGGATTCACTTAGGCCCTGTTTGTTTCCACTTGAGATTATTATAATCTAGCTTATAGGTAAGGGATTATATAAGCTAGATTATAATAAGCTGGTGGAAAATAAGCTGTCAAGTGTTTGGCAGCCTGGATTATCAGAGTTATGGATTGTTGTATTCGAATGTTTAAAGACTACAATGTCCTTGAGAGAGAGGCAAGGGAGTTGAGGGGTGGATGAATTGCAAAGGTAGGTAATATTCCTAAAGTTTTATGGTCCTTAAGATAAAATGTGGATCTATAAGCTGAAATAAGCTCTTTTTTTGAGCTTATTAGATTACAATAATCTGGGCTATTAGATTATAATAAATTACCTTATAATCTAGGCTGTTTGTTTCCACTTATGATTATAAGCTAGATTATAATAATCTTAAGTGGAAACAAACAGGGCCTTAGAGCAAGTATAATAAGAGGTTGTTAGTAGGCTGTATGCTGAGGTGGAGGAGAGAGAAGAGAGGTGGGATGTAAGTTTACAGCCAGCTGAAGCACAAGAACCAAGAAACTTTGTGAGAGAAAGGGGTGGGTCATACAGCCTTCAGCTGGCTGTAAACTACTATATAAATGAGCTGATAAGTGGGCGGTAAGTGTCTATATAGCCAGCTGAAGGCTGTATTATTAGCCTTGCTCTTAGAATAGTGCTTCTATGCTTTTTCCGAGAACTAAATCAGACCCTCAATATGCTTCGAAATTTGTGCTTTTCATGTTTGGGAGAGCAATGAAGCACCTCTCATTTAAAGACCATTAATAGCAATGAATGATCTAGCAAGTTTCAATTAGTATATATTCTATTGTTGATTGTTCGGTAATGCGTACTTAATTTGTCAACTGTTGACTGTTTGAACTTTGAACCACCCATTGGGGTACCTTGTTCATGGCACAGAACTGAAGCCTCAACTACTATCCCTAGCAAACCTCACTTTGAAAATAGTAAAGGAAAAAAGGCTTATAAATGTTTTTACAAATTACGATGATCGGTAATAGTGTTATTCACATACTCATAACACCAAAACAGCTAACACGACTGCTGTTAACTTTTTTTTAAATAAAAATGCAAGTCTTAGAAAAAAAAGTATGTGCTCAGATCATGTAGCAATTACATTTGGCAATATTCAAACTTCATAAATGCATTCCTTTGCATAAAAGAATTTACACAGTATTATTACCACCGTAATCTCTGATGCAACCTCAAATAGGATGATGTACATCTGATTTTATTTTTTAACTGAGAACTTTCTCTACGTGTTATTCCCATATACTTTTGTGATGCTACTAGAGACCCCAGTCTGTCAGTCAACAAGGCCCAAAAATTTTGTGAGCAGCATGTTGACAAAAAGTGGCTATGCCATTTGAAATAAAGTTTCTAGCACTATCAACTTTGACATGTCAAATAGATAAAAGATACTTGTATAACATTATGAAATAGCATTTTCCAAGAAAGATAAAGTGATAAAAAAAATCACATGCTAATAAACCTTAAGAGGAGGTTACAACAGTAAGATAAACACTAATACATAAATAATACAGACCTCCTCAATGAAAGTCATGGCTGCAAGTCGATACCCAGCCAAAAGTAAGTATTCTTTTACAGCACAGTTCAGATCTTTCCGTTCATTATCCTTCAGAGGGCCTAATGCTAAAATTTTGACATCTCGTTTGTCCTGTTGGCTAGATCCTTCGTGTATAGAAGCATCTGAAAGAGGCCATGTATGCAGAATGCAGAATCACATCAACATATTATGGCAATAGGTATCACTCTCTAGAAAAGATCTTAGTGTTGCAAAAAAAGATTTCACAGTACTATTAGATAGTCCAGAAAGGAGTTAAATTATTTGCTCAGCATCATCAAAAGGAAATGTGAAAGCATCAAGACCTCTATTTTCATGGAAACTCTTTATCCTCTTGTGAAGCTCATATGACAACTAAAACGACATGAATGGATATATTGCACGTCTGATAGGTGCAACACAGGCAAGGATTTCTACTCCAGTACCAGTGGACCGGCCAGCATACATTTACCAGCACCACAGTTACTAGCAAAACTCAAACTGTGCACTGTGCCAGCTGGTATATGTCTACTGATCATAGGCCCATACCAGTACATCATACAGTACAAGTACAACAGTACATCAGCAAGTAAGAAATAGCTTGATGTATGTTTTAGTCATAAACTCATAATAGCTAATCCAAGGTGCAATGACTGCTAAAAAGCAGAATGCATATGGTGTCAAAAACTAGCGAAAAATGGTATGATGTGTGCTGTCAGTAGGACTTCCCCTCTATTATGGGAGGGTTCAGCAAGGCTTTGGATTTTGCTTATCATTTTTTGCTATAATAAGTAACTTTTAAACGGCACGTCTTTTCAAAGTGGGGTCTATAGGTAGATTATAGTAGACATTGTACCGAGTTTAGCTATACTAGCCAAAATCGCATGCAACTGTTTCCCTCTGCGTATTGTCTCTCGCGAACAACCATAATTCAAAAACCATAAGCCAAAAGCCATAACCCAAAAGAACACACCCTATATATGTATGTCAAAACAGTTCCTAAAGAACTTGATGACTCACTTCGAATTAGCTAAATTATAACAGAAAAATCGCACGATGGCGGAGACACCAGGGAGTGCCTCTTTAGCGGCGCACTACTTGGATGTCGAGCCTTCATGCACGTCGCACTAGGGAGTGCATCGCTTTAGCGTCGCACCACCTGGATATCGCGCCTTTCCGCGCGTCCCACCAGGGTGTGCATCGCTTTGGCAGCGCATCCCCTGGATAACCGGCCTCAACGTGCGTAGCGCCCTCGGCCTACACCGCTCGTGCCCGTTCTCCGCGGTGGTTTTTCCTCGACGAGATGATCCGGCTTTGAAGCAGCGCCTCGCCTCCCGCCTCGTAGGCATCGCCTCGGCGGAGCGGCGCAACTTCGCCGTCCGCCTAGTATGCCATGCCTCGGCGAGACAGCTCGGCTCTGGCGCGAGACTTCGTCGTCCGCCAGGTAGGCACTGCCTCGGCGAGACGACCCGGCTTCGAAGCAGCACCTCGCCACCCACCTCGTACGCATCGCCTCGGCGGAGCGGCGCGACTTCGCCATCCGCCTAGTAGGCAACGCCTCGGTGGGACGGCTCAGCTCCGGTGCGGGACTTCGTCGTCCGCCTGGTAGGCACTGCCTCGGCGAGACGACCCGGTTTCGGAGCAGCGCCTCGCCGCCCGCCTCGTAGGCATCGCCTCGGCGGGGCGGCGCGACTTCGCCGTCCGCCTAGTAGGCCATGCCTCAGCGGGACGGCTTGGCTCCGGCGTAGGACTTCATCGTCCGCCTGGTAGGCACTGCCTCGGCTAGACGACCCAGCTTCGGAGCAGCGCCTCGGCGCCCGCCTTGTAGGCATCGCCCCGCGGCGCGACTTCGCCATCCGCCTAGTAGGCAATGCCTCAGCGGGATGGCTCGGCTCCGGCGCTAAACTTTGTCGTCCGCCTGGTAGGCACTGCCTCGGTGGGACAACTCGGCTTCGGAGCAACTTCTCGCCATCCACCTAGTAGGCAATGCCTCGGCAGGACGGCTTGGCTCCAGCGCAGGATTTCGCCGTCCGCCCGGTAGGCAATGCCTCGGCGGGACGGCTCGGCTCCAACGGGACTTCGTCGTCCGCCTGGTAGGCACTGCCTCGGCGAGACGACCCGGCTTCGGAGCAGCGCCTCGCCATCCGCCTTGTAGGCATCGCCTCAGCGGAGCGGCGCGACTTCACCGTCCACCTGGTAGGCAATGCCTCGGCGGGACGGCTCGGCTCCGGCGCGGGACTTCGTCATCCGCCTGGTACACACTGCCTCGGCGAGATGACCCGGCTTCGGAGCAGCGCCTCGCCGCCCGCCTTGTAGGCATCGCCTCGGCGGAGCGGCGCGACTTCGCCGTCCGCCCAGTAGGCATTGCCTCGGCGGGACGGCTTGGCTCCGACGCAGGACTTCGTCGTCCGCCTGGTACGCACTGCCTCGGCGAGACGACCCGACTTCGGAGAAACGTCTCACCGCCCCCCTTGTAGGCATCGCCTCGGCGGAGTGGCGCGACTTCGCCGTCCGCCTGGTAGGCAATGCCTCGGCGGGACGGCTTGGCTCCGGTGCGGGACTTCATCGTCCGCCTGGTAGGCTGTAGGACCGAAATGGCAACAGAGGGGGGGTGAATGGTGCCTTCAAAAACTCTCCAAGTACCCACTCAACAAATCGGTCGAGAGAACTGGCTTCTCTGGTCGAACACACGTGGTCGTAAGCCAACTGATGGTCGAACACCACGTGGTCGAACACTTGCCCGAGCCGACAAAAGAAATCAAACAGAGAATACTGCGCCGTTGAAACAAGAACGGTGCTCTCGGGAAGAACTGGCCAAGATGGCCTTAAGGATGATTCCCAGTTCAAAGCAAGCCAACACAGCCCAAAGCAAAAGCAGTTCAAAACCAAATCAAGATTGAAACAGAAAGATCAGGAGACTGCACAGATAAAGGAACTGAAACAAGATACCCATAGCTCAAAGAACTTCGGAGAATTTATTTCTCGAGAGTACTACAGAGGAATCCCGATACACATGGACATTCGGACATGAGGAATGATTACAAGTAGACTCAGCTCATCCTCTCCTTCTAATCCTCAAGAACACCAAGAACTACATGATTCTTGGGAGGAACACAACACAGAGCTACGAAGGAGACAACAACACACCTCTGTCTCTCCTGCTCTCACCTACTCTCAACTGAAAAAGAGAAAGCAAAAGACCCCCCAATCCCTTGGAGCTACATGCAGGAGACACCCCTCCTTTTATAGCCTCCACTACCGGGTTTGCTTTCCTCTTTACCCATTAGCAAGAGTCACTCCAGTGCTTTCTCAGAGATACAACTTCCTTTACAGCTTTCCGCATTTCTCCAAAATGCCATCCGGCTGCCTTCCTGGAAGCTTCCTCTGCCTTGCCTCTCAAGTCTTGCAACCACCTCGCAGACCTCGTCGTCTTCAGCACCTCCTGGCCGCTCTTGACCTCAGCACGGCCCGTGCCTAGTCTCGGCCCTCCATGCCTCGCCACGGCTAGTCTCGAAGTCCTGCCAACATCATCAGACAAGCAAACCATTTCATAGCACCGCTCACAATAGTATCCAACCACTTGAGCCAGAAATCAAAACTTAAATCATACTCTTACCAAGTCGTATACCACCCACGACAAGTCGAGAATAGAGAACAATGAAAGCACACGACATACGACCACAATGTCAAGCAATACGACCAGATACAAGAGTCTACGACTATCGCTAACCACCGCTAGACTGGTCGCAACGACCACAAGGTCAAACTAGCTCCTACGACTATCAAGTCGTATGGCCGAACACCAAGTCATAACAAGCCTACGACCGCACACTAGACTGCTACGACCAACAAGATACAAGCTACGACCACATACATAAGCTGTGACTCTATCGCTCCAGGTCTATACCCCATACGACCACATCCCAAGTCGATACGACCGATTTCTAGGTCTTGCGACCGCTTATCGCGTGATCGAACCACCTTCCGACCACGATCATCGCTTTCTACCGTGGTCGAACCCTTTTCCGTTCTCGTATGACTTGTCTCACCGTGGTCGAAAACCTTCCGACCAACGTCGCCCACTTCTGACGCGCTCCAAACTCGTCTGACCTCATCCGACCGACCTACGACCACGTTTGCCCGTAGCGTGGTCGAAATCCGCTTTCATTCTCAGGAAGCGAAATCTGCGACAACGTGGTCGTACGCCCGAGCGCCGACTTCCAACCACAGCGATCGTCGTGCGACTCGTGACCACAGACCACAGCCAATGTGGTCGTACCAGGCTTCGACCACGACCAACGTGGTCGTATTGGCCTTCGACCATGGCCAACGTGGTCGTACCAGCTTTCGACCACGACCAACGTGGTCGTATACTGTCCTGATGGACTCCGATGATGACTTAACAAGTAGGACTTAAGCCTCTCATACCAAGCCCTGGGGGCCTGCTTAAGTCCATACAACGCTTTAGAAAGATTGAAGACATGGTTTGGATATTTGGGGTTTTCGAAACCAGGAGGCTGTCGGACGTAGACCTCTTCCTCAATAAGGCCATTGAGAAAGGCACTCTTGACGTCCATCTGGTAGAGCTTGAATCCCTTAGAAGCTGCAAAGGCAAGCAGGATTCTAATGGCTTCAAGTCTAGCTACAGGGGCAAAGGTCTCCTCGAAATCTAGACCTTCAACCTGGGAGAACCCCTGAGCAACCAGTCTAGCCTTGTTTCGAATAACCACTCCATCCTCGCTCTGCTTGTTCTTGTACACCCACTTAGCATGTGTTTGGTTTGGGGACTTGGTGGGATGGGATAGCTCCATCCCAGGTATGTGGGATGGGATAATCCCACTTTTTGTTTGGTTGCAAGGATGAGTTAGTCCCTGTTTTTTGTTTGGATGGAGGGATAGAATAGGATCTAGTGATCCCACCTCTTGTTTGGATGGTGGAATGGAGTGGGACAGCTGCATATACTCAATTTTCATATATCAACAATATATCAACACATCACAATATATCAATACATGCTACATCACACATCACAAGTATTGTAGATTTTGAACTGTCGGATGCTCAATCAGACTGCGCTTTGCTCTACTGATATGAGTGAAGCATCTGGCGGCAGAGAGATCACCAGAGTAAATACCTAGGGACGGTGGAGAGGAGGCCGACGGCGGGGAGGACGCGTCGGCGGTGGAGAGGAGGCCGGTAGTGGAGAGGAGGCCGACGGCAGCGGAGAGGAGGACGCGCTGGACGTGCGGCGGGGAGGACGCGCCGGGGCAGAGAGGAGGCCGGAGAGGACGACCCGAGCACGGCGACGAGGACGACCGGAGCACGGCGACGAGGACGACCGGAGCACGGCGACCGGAGCACCGACGGCGTGAGGAGCGGCAGGGAGGCGCGCACACACCCGGCCGGCGCGGCGCCCGCGCGTGGAGGGAGAAGGGCAGGGCGGCGCGGGGAGATGGGGGGAAGGGCAGGGCGGCGCGGACGCGCGGGGGGGGGGGGATAGGGGAAGGGCAGGGCGGCGCGGGGGGATGGGGGAACGGCAGGGCGGCGCGGGCGGCGGGAGGGGGGGATGGGGGGAGGGCAGGGCGGCGCGGGGAGATGGGGAAGGGCGTGGGCGGCGGGGGGAGATGGGGAACGGCGAGGGGAGATGGGGAAGGGCGTGGGCGGCGGGGGGAGATGGGGAACGGCGGGGGAGATGGGGAACGGCGGGGGCGGCGGGGAAAACAGCGTACGCGCGCGCGAACGAAGGTGGGTTGGCGCGGTTCGCTCGTTTCCAGCGGATCGTTCCAACCCACTTTTCAGGGGAATATTCTCTTTTGGGTCCAACCCACCCCACTAAATCCTACAACCAAACACTACAAAAAGTGGGTTAGCCCCCTCCCATCCCAGGATATCCCCTAAACCAAACACTACCTTAGTTCCAATAATATTGTGACCTCGTGGGGGCTCGACAAGCGACCAGACCTTGTTCCTTTCGAAATTTTCTAGCTCCTCATGCATGGCATTGACCCAAGACTCATCAGATAAAGCATGAGAAACATCTTTGGGCTCAAAGGAAGCAATGAAGGCAGAATGGAGACAGAATTGAGATAAGCCAGATTTTGAGCGGGTAACACGCTCGAAGAGGTCTCCAATGATCTGCTCTGAGGGATGGTCTTTTTGAATGTGTCTAGGAGGTCCAGGATGAGATGAAGAGGTGGCCTCTACCTCGTGAGCTGACGAGGTAGGAACAGAGCCACCAGCTCCAGAAGAAACAGAAGGCATGGGCTGGTCACCTCGAGGTGCGGTGGAAGACGGCACCTCAAGGGGTGGATGAGGGACAGGATCAGGTAGACACCCGTCGTCTCCATCATCCTCATCATCCACGAAGATGGTCTCGGACTGCTAAAAAGAACCTGAGATATCAGGCCTAGTCCCCGGACTGGCCTCGTCGAAGGTCACCTCACAGGTCTCTACCATTTTGCTAGACTCGCAGTTCCAGACCCTATAAGCCCGCGAAGAAGGCGAGTAACCTAGAAGGATTCCATCACAAGAACGTGACTCGAACTTATCTAGGTTCCCGGACTTCAAAACAAAGCACTTGCAACCAAACACACGAAAATGAGAGACGCTAGGCTTTCGCCCATATCTCAGCTCATAAGAAGTACGAAGCAAGTGTGCCCGAAGAAAAACTCGATTTGAGACATGGCACGCGGTGGCTATAGCTTCAGCCCAAAACTTCCGCGGTGTAGAGTACTCATCAAGCATCGTCCTGGCCATCTCGACCAAGATACGGTTCTTCCTCTCCACAACGCCATTCTGCTGAGGGACGTATGGAGAAGAGAACTGGTGCTCTACACCTGTCTCACCACAGAAACTCTCAAAGTAGGAATTCTTGAACTCCGTGCCATTGTCACTGCGGATCGCTCGTAAGGCACCTGGAAGCTCAACAGAAAGCCTACTAAAAAGACCTCAGAAATGTGAAAACGTCTCATCCTTCGAGGCTAAGAAAAACACCCAAGAATACCTCGAGAAGTCATCGACCACAACAAGCACATACCACTTCCCTCCTGCTGACTGCACTCGAGCTGGTCCCACTGTATCCATGTGGAGCAGCTGTCCCGGTGCATCGGTCATAGTAACTGTGACCGGAGGGTGAGAAGCGGCAACCATCTTACCGTGCCGGCATGGAGCGCAAACAAGATCCTTGACCATTTTGAGTTTCGGCAGACCACGAATGAGATCGTGGCCGCTAACTCGGGTCAAATGGTCAAATCCGATATGACCAAGTCTCCTATGCCAGAAAGAAAGGTTGCGGGACTCAGAAGCAACTAAACACCTGAGAGGATCGCCAGAAGACTCAGAAAAATCAGCACGAAAGATCCTCCTATAACGAGAGATCCCGCAAACCAGACTACCCGAAGAATCAAGAATTTTACAAGCATTTTTCTTAAAGCTCACCTCGAAACCGTCATCGGTAAGCTGAGAGACTGAAAGCAAATTGTACTGCAGCTTACTAACCAAGGCTACATCTTTCAAAATGAAAGAGTCATTAATGCGCACAGTACCTTTGGCGATGACGCGCCCATATGAAGCATCTCCGAAGGTGATCGTCTCATCACCTGGAGCACGGGCAAGGGAAGAAAACCAACGGGAATCTCCGGTCATGTGTCGTGAACACCCGGAGTCTACGAGCCAAACCTTTCCCTTCCCTGCCCGGCGAACCTGAGTCAAGCAGAGAGTAAAGTATCAGTACTGGGGTAAATCAAGAGAGATTTTGGCACCCAATACTGAACAACACGTCGAGCAGAAGAAGTCGTCAAGCACGACTGACCTCTATCTACCCTACGCTCTCTGAGACTCAAAGAAGCAGAAGGTCTGTGAGCAGACCTGAAGCTGTTGCGGGGTCCGACTGCTACGGGAGAGCGAGTCGGAACACCGGCAACACGCTGATCATGCCGCGGGTAGCTATCTCGATGGCGAAAACGAGATCTACCCTCAGGACGGCGGAAGACACGATCAGAGGCAGCATGAGGACGAAAAACAGAAGACTCAGAAAAACCAAGTCCTCGATGCTGCCCAAACTCCGTAACAGGAGCAAACCTAGACCTCGTGTTGGTCTTAGGTGTACTCAGGATCTGGAGCTGACCCTGAATATGCCTAAGAGACTCAACACGGTCTCTTCGCGCAATCTTGGCGCGCCTGAAGCATCGATCAACCGTGTGTCCATCCTTCTGACAGAAGGTGCAGTGATACTTCATCCTCGGAGAGGTAGAAGTAGCACGGTCAGGCTTCGCCTTCTGAGAGGCCGAAGCAGCAGGTGCAACCACCTTGCTGTCAGAAATCCCCTGGACATAGCCCGCTGACTTAAATTGGACTTTCTCGGTCCTGAGCTCGGTCTCGATCACACCTGGTGCTATGGGTCTGAGCACGGCAGGTGGATGCTTCCTCATGTCCTCATAATAATCATATCCTAGACCCTGATTAAATTTGCAAATTTTAGACTGGTCCAGAACAAGATTAAGCTTCTTCTTGCCGCCTACAAATCTCTCGAGAGTGTTCATAAGGTACTGACACTCCCGAAAGAGAGAGGTGCAAGAAGAGCAGGGGGAAGAGGGAACAGCAGGAGATAAGGGAGCAGATGAAGAACCAACAGCAGAGGGAAGAATGGCTTGTGCATGCACAGCCGACTCTGAATGGACAGTCCTACTGCTAGCAGGTTGGTTCACGTTTCTAAGCGTCTCAACCTTACCCTGGGGCTTCTCCCCCTTCTCAGCATTCACATTACAATGAGTTAATGGCTTCTCTAGTAAATCCTTAGTTAGCTTCACACATTTATCATTCAAAGCAACGAGTTCAAGTTTTAGTTTATCACAGCTAATGCATGGTGAGCTAACAGGGTCCTTAGTCGCATATTGAGCCAACTTCCTATCATGATCAATCTTATCTTGAAACTGTTTGGAGACAGCTTCAAGTTCAGCAGTTAACTTAGGACAGTTTAAGCATGAGTCAATCGGCTCAAGTAAAGAAGCACGCAACTCAGCAATTTTATGATCTGCCCGTTTTAAGTTCATCTTCAAGTTATTGCAATTTTTACATGACTCGGGCAGATCAAGGAGCATGGCATAAGGTCCTCTAGCAGCAATGTCCTTATCCTCACATGAGGTAGGAGAAGTAGTCTCATCAGTAGTAAGTAGGGTAACAGCCATCCTACTCAACTCTAACTCAGCAAGCAGACTAACATTCTCCACCTTAATAGAATCAAGCTCGGAGGACACACTATCATGAGAGGTCCTTAATTTCTCCAAATCACCCAGCAAAGCACAGCATGTATCACAGTCGTCACGGGAGGGAGCAGATATAAGTAAAGTAAGCTCCCGTGACAGTCTCTCTACTTCCTTCTCCAACTTGCTACATCTAGCTCTAGATCTAGCATGAAATCCTCCTAGCTTAAGGAAAGCTTCATTAAGTTGGTCATAGGAGGGACATACCTCGTCCGAGTCGGAGTACAGCTCGCTGTCGCTGAGTTCGCCCTCGAGGGCCATGAAGCACATGCCGGAGAAGTCGTCGCCGCCATCCTTGGGCTCTTGGTCACCCGTCCCGTCGTCATCGCTCCATCCCTCCACCTCGCTGAGGTCGAGGTCGTCGAAGGCGGTGAGGACGCGGTGGAAGAGCTTCTTGGCCTTCCCGAAGTTGCGGAACTTCTTCTTTCCCGGCGTCTGAGCTGGAGGCTTCTTGTTGCGGTTCTTGTTGGTGTAGTCGATCTTGCTCGAACCGCCGAAGTCGTTCTTGCCCTTCTCCAGCTTGGGGCAGTTTGCCCGAATGTGGTTGGGGCCACCACACTCGAAACAGATCACGGGTCCGCCTCTCTTTCTGTCTCTCCTACCCTTGTAGGCATGGAAAAACCTTCGGGCTAGGAGGGCCAGCTGATCATCCGCAAGCTGCTCTAACTGATCATTAGTAATGTCACAGAGAGCAGCAAGGGAGAAACCGCAATAAGACTCAGAAGAGAGACCAGAAGCTGAACTGGGATCGGTGACCAAAGCCATCGACTGTGACTTTGACCTACGAGAGACAACGTCAATCTCGTGAGTCTTGAGGCGCGAGTACAGCGCGTCAAGAGTCAAGGTCGAGAGGTCTGTCGTGTCTTTGATGGTGGTCACTTTCATCTCCCACACACGTAGATCGAGTGCCGCGAGCATCTGACGAGCGTTGTCCGAGTCGGGGTATGTGAGACCGACCGCTCGGAGGTTGCTCAAGATTTTGTGAAATCGCGAAAAGCACTCGTCCAGGGACTCACCAGCAAGCATCTCGAATTTGTTGTATTCGCGCTTGAACTGGTCCTGTCGAACCGTCTTAATCTGGGTGGTGCCCTCATGGTATGCGTCGAGGGTCACCCAGATGTCGTAGGCGGACGACAGGTGAGATATGCGGTCAAACTCGCTACGACTCAAACCCTGGATGATGATGTTCCTTGCCTTTGTATTTGCCTCAATATCAGCCATGTTCCCGGCATTGATGTTCTCATCGGCAGGAACAACAAACTGGACCTTAACCTTGCGCCAGATGGCATACCCCTGAGCCTGGATGTATGTTTCCATTCGGCTCTTCCAGAAGGGGTAATCGATGCCATCGAAAACGGGCGGCTTGGTCGAGTACTTGTCCGTCGCCATGGCTCTTGAGACCGGTTAAGATCTATTGATTAGAGCTAACCGGCTCTGATACCAATTGTAGGACCGAAATGGCAACAGAGGGGGGGTGAATGGTGCCTTCAAAAACTCTCCAAGTACCCACTCAACAAATCGGTCGAGAGAACTGGCTTCTCTGGTCGAACACACGTGGTCGTAAGCCAACTGATGGTCGAACACCACGTGGTCGAACACTTGTCCGAGCCGACAAAAGAAATCAAACAGAGAATACTGCGCGGTTGAAACAAGAACGGTGCTCTCGGGAAGAACTGGCCAAGATGGCCTTAAGGATGATTCCCAGTTCAAAGCAAGCCAACACAGCCCAAAGCAAAAGCAGTTCAAAACCAAATCAAGATTGAAACAGAAAGATCAGGAGACTGCACAGATAAAGGAACTGAAACAAGATACCCATAGCTCAAAGAACTTCGGAGAATTTATTTCTCGAGAGTACTACAGAGGAATCCCGATACACATGGACATTCGGACATGAGGAATGATTACAAGTAGACTCAGCTCATCCTCTCCTTCTCATCCTCAAGAACACCAAGAACTACATGATTCTTGGGAGGAACACAACACAGAGCTACGAAGGAGACAACAACACACCTCTGTCTCTCCTGCTCTCACCTACTCTCAACTGAAAAAGAGAAAGCAAAAGACCCCCCAATCCCTTGGAGCTACATGCAGGAGACACCCCTCCTTTTATAGCCTCCACTACCGGGTTTGCTTTCCTCTTTACCCATTAGCAAGAGTCACTCCAGTGCTTTCTCAGAGATACAACTTCCTTTACAGCTTTCCGCATTTCTCCAAAATGCCATCCGGCTGCCTTCCTGGAAGCTTCCTCTGCCTTGCCTCTCAAGTCTTGCAACCACCTCGCAGACCTCGTCGTCTTCAGCACCTCCTGGCCGCTCTTGACCTCAGCACGGCCCGTGCCTAGTCTCGGCCCTCCATGCCTCGCCACGGCTTAAGAGTAGCGCCTCGCCGCCCGCCTTGTAGGCATCGCCTCGGCGGGACGGCTCGGCTCCGGCGCAGGACTTCGTCGTCCACCTGGTACGCACTGCCTCGCCGAGACGACCCGGCTTCGGAGCAGCGCCTCGCCGCCCGCCTTGTAGGCATCGCCTCAGCGGAGCTGCGCGACTTTACCATCCGCCCGATAGGCAATGCATCGGCGAGACGGCTCGGCTCCAGCGTAGGACTTCGTCGTCCGCCTGGTAGGCACTGCCTCGGTGGGACGACTCGGCTTCGGAGCAGCGTCGCGCCGTCCACCTAGTAGGCAATGCCTCGGCGGGACGGCTTGGCTCCGGCGCAGGACTTTGTCGTCCGCCTGGTAGGCACTGCCTCGGCGGAACGACCCGGCTTCGGAGCAGCGTCTCGCTGTCCGCCTAGTAGGCAATGCCTCGGCGGCACGGCTCGGCTCCGGCGCAGGATTTCGTCGTCCGCCTGGTAGGCACTGCCTCGGCTAGACGACCCAGCTTCGGAGCAGCGCCTCGCCGCCCGCCTTGTAGGCATCGCCTTGGTGGGGCGGCGGTGACTTCGTTGTCAGCCTAGTAGGCGTTGCCTCGGCTGGACGACCCGGCTTCGGAGTGGGATTCCGCAGACCCCTTCGTAGGCATTGCCTTAGGGGGCTGCAAGCTACTAGTTGCTTCGGCTCGCCAGTCGGTACCCTCGCGCTTGCTATCGGGGAATGGGGGGCTGGGATAGTTTGGCACGTCAGCTCGCCCATCGGGACCTCTGTGCTTGCTGTCGAGGGAGTACTGTTATGGGGGTGGCCCAACCCCCCGTGACTGGGCCTTGCAACTGGCCTAATATGTAATAGGCCCGATAGCGTAGAGGAATATACTCATGTAAATATACCAATGTACCATCATCCTTTGTAAGTACTAAGGGGTAAAATGGAAATTTCTCATTCTGCCTCACTCATATATATAAACCCTCAGGAGGGGCAGGAGGGGGTATCCTCTCATTCTTAT
>CM029648.1:7880963-7977635 GCA_017311315.1 Dendrocalamus latiflorus | reverse complement strand
GATTGTGTCGCGCCTCCACCAAATCGAATTTACCCAGAACCTGTTGGAAGATCGGGACCCCGTCCCCATGAGAAACCTGGGTAACAAACACACCGCATGGACTTCATATGTGCGTCATTTCGCATGCGTCTCGAATCCGTCCGAGTCGGTGTCAAACTTTCGTCCACGATGTGTTCCGACGTGTAGTGTAAACACCATGCATACGGATGAGGCACAAACAAAACCGGACGAAAAACGCCCCGCACGGAGTTCAATGCACCATACCTCGTTTTGGCACATATCTCGAATCTGTCCGACTCGGTGTTGATGTTTCGTCCACAATGGGTTCCTACATGTACTATGAACTCCATGCAATCGAAAATGACTCTTGAAATGAAAACTGAGTACCAAACACCTCGAAAGGACTTCGTATTTAGCTCATTTGCGCACGCATTTTGGATCGGTCCGAGTCGATGTTAAACTTTCGTCCACAACGGGTTCCAACGGGTACTATAAATTTTATACGTACGAAATCGAGGCACATAACAAAACCGTGTGCCAGACATCTTTCATAGTCGTTATTTGCGCCATATTTCATTTTAGCATGCATCTTGAATCCGTCCGAGTCGGCGTTAAAGTTCCATCTACAACGGATTCCAACGCGTACTACAAACTCCTTGCGTTCGAAGACGACTCTTGTAATGAAACTGAGTACCAGAAACACCGTGATACGGGGTCGCCCGATCTTCTCGACGTAGGAATGGAAACCCACGGGAGTCTTGATGAATCGTAGCGATCCTCCAATGCCAGTGCAAGGGACGGACACTCTTTAATCCGCCAAAACACAGGCGTGTTGATTGCGCCGACCACCAAGCGAAGATCTATCGTGCACCCAATTCACAACGGAAATGCCGAACGATCTTGATTGAAGAAGATACACCTAATTCCATAAGGAATTTCGGCAGCAATGCTAAACTCGAAAACTTTAGTAGATTGATTTTTCTCAGACGTGGTCTCAATACTTCTTTCCAGTGAAATAATGTATTTGAATTAAAAGTTCTAAGCATGTGCGTATCCGCATCACACCGAATGGACTCGTATGTCTCTCATTTGTGCATGCATTTCGAATCAGTGTGAGTCGCTGGTGAACTTTTGTCCACAACGGTTTCTATGGGTACTATGAATTCCATGCGTATGAAAATCGGGCACAAAACATAATCGAACACGAAACACCCAGCGTGGACTTCATGTGCGCCCCAACTCATTTGGGCATGCATTTCGAATCCGTCCGAGTCGGTGTTAGACTTTTGTCCACAACGGTGTCCAACGGGTACTGTAACTCCATGCATACAAAATCAAAGCACAAAGTGAAGCCAAGTGCCAAACACCCCACATGATCGTCATATGCGTCCAAGTTTATTTGGGCATGCATTACAAATCTGTCTGTGTCAGTCTTAAACTTTTTTCCGCAACGGCTTCTAGTGGGTATTATAAACTCCATCGTAAAAAATCTGGGCACGGATTGAACTTGAGTGCCGAACACTTCGAGTGGACCTCATTTGCAGCCTAGCTCATTTTGGCATGCATTTTCAAATCCGTCCGAGTTAGTGTGATTGTTTCATCCACAACGGGGCGGAACGTGTACCAGAAACTCCGCGCATGCGAAAATTACTCTCGTAAGAAAACTGAGTAACAAACACACCGAATGAACTTCATATGTGCCTCATTTCCGCATGCATGTCGAATCCATCTGAGTCGATGTTAAACACACCACATGGACTTCATACGTGCCCTACCTCATTTTGGCACGCATCTCGAATCTGTCCAACTCGGTATTGTAGTATCATCCGCAACGGGTTCCAACATGTACTATAAACTCCATGCGTTCGAAAATGACTCTCGCAGGGAATCTGAGTGCCAAAAGGCCCGAATGGACTTTGTGCATAGCATATTTGCGCTTGCGTCTCGAATCAGCCCGACTTGCTGGCTTACTTTTGTCCACAACTGTTTCCAAGGGTACTACAAATTCCATGCGTACGAAAATCGGTCACCAAACAAAATTGAGTGCGAAACACCCTGCATGGACATCACATGCAACGCAGCCCATTTGGGCATGCATTTTGAATCCGTCCGAGTCGATGTTAAACTTTCGTCCACCGTAGGCTCCAATGGGTACTATAAACTCCATGCGTACGAAATCGAGGCATGAGGTAAAATCAAGTGCCAAACTCCGCGCATGATCGTCATATGTGTCCAAGCTTATTTGGGCATGCATTTCGAATCCGTCCGAGTCAGTATTAAACATTTTTACACAGTCACTCTAGTGGGCACTATAAACTCCATCCATACAAAATCTGGGTACAAATTGAACCAGAGTGCCAAACACTTCGAGTGGACTTCGTTTGCACCATAGCTCATTTTGGCATGCATTTCGAATTCGTTCGAGTCGGTGTGAGAATTTCATCCACAACGGGTTGGAGCGTGTACCACAAACTTCGTACGTGCAAAAATGACTCTTGTTAGGAAACTGGGTAACAAACACACCGCATGGACTTCATATGTGCCTCATTTCCGCATGCATCTCGAATCCGTCCGAGTCGGTGTCAAACTTTCGTCCACGATGTGTTCCGACGTGTAGTGTAAACACCATGCATACGGATGAGGCACAAACAAAACCGGACGAAAACTCCCCGCACGGAGTTCACATGCACCCTACCTCGTTTTGGCACATATCTCGAATCTGTCCGACTCGGTGTTGATGTTTCGTCCACAATGGGTTCCTACATGTACTATGAACTCCATGCAATTGAAAATGACTCTTGAAATGAAAACTGAGTACCAAACACCTCGGAAGGACTTCGTGTTTAGCTCATTTGCGCACGCATTTTGGATCGGTCCGAGTCGATGTTAAACTTTCGTCCACAACGGGTTCCAACGGGTACTATAAATTTTATACGTACGAAATCGAGGCACATAACAAAACCGTTTGCCAGACATCTTTCATAGTCGTTATTTGGCCATATTTCATTTTAGCATGCATCTTGAATCCGTCCGAGTCGGCGTTAAAGTTCCATCTACAACGGATTCCAACGTGTACTACAAACTCCTTGCGTTCGAAGACGACTCTTGTAATGAAACTGAGTACCAGAAACACCGTGATACGGGGTCGCCCGATCTTCTCGACGTAGGATGGAAACCCACGGGAGTCTTGATGAATCGTAACGATCCTCCAATGCCAGTGCAAGGGACGAACACTCTTTAATCCGCCAAAACACAGTCGTGTTGATTTCGCCGAACACCAATCGAAGATCTATCGTGCACCCAATTCACAACGGAAAGGCCGAACGATCTTGATTGAAGAAGATACACCTAATTCCATAAGGAATTTCGGCAGCAATGCTAAACTCGAAAACTTTAGTAGATTGATTTTTCTCAGACGTGGTCTCAATACTTCTTTCCAGTGAAATAATGTATTTGACTTAAAAGTGCTAAGCATGTGCGTATCCGCATCACACCGAATGGACTCGTATGTCTCTCATTTGTGCATGCAATTCGAATCAGTGTGAGTCGCTGGTGAACTTTTGTCCACAACGGTTTCTATGGGTACTCTGAATTCCATGCATATGAAAATCGGGCACAAAACATAATCGAATACGAAACACCCAGCGTGGACTTCATGTGCGCCCCAACTCATTTGGGCAAGCATTTCGAATCCGTCGGAGTCGGTGTTAGACTTTTGTCCACAACGGTGTCCAACGGGTACTGTAAACTCCATGCATACAAAATCAAAGCACAAAGTAAAGCCAAGTGCCAAACACCCCACATGATCGTCATATGCGTCCAAGTTTATTTGGGCATGCATTACAAATCTGTCTGTGTCAGTGTTAAACTTTTTTCCGCAACGGCTTCTAGTGGGTATTATAAACTCCATCGTAAAAAATCTGGGCACAGATTGAACTTGAGTGCCGAACACTTCGAGTGGACCTCATTTGCAGCCTAGCTCATTTTGGCATGCATTTTCAAATCCGTCCGAGTTAGTGTGATTGTTTCATCCACAACGGGACGGAACGTGTACCACAAACTCCGCGCATGCGAAAATTACTCTCGTAAGAAAACTGAGTAACAAACACACCGACTGAACTTCATATGTGCCTCATTTCCGCATGCATGTCGAATCCATCTGAGTCGACGTTAAACACACCACATGGACTTCATACGTGCCCTACCTCATTTTGGCACGCATCTCGAATCTGTCTAACTCGGTATTGTAGTACCATCCGCAACGGGTTCCAACATGTACTATAAACTCCATGCGTTCGAAAATGACTCTCGCAGAGAATCTGAGTGCCAAAATGCCCGAATGGACTTTGTGCGTAGCATATTTGCGCTTGCGTCTCGAATCAGCCCGACTTGCCGGCTTACTTTTGTCCACAACTGTTTCCAAGGGTACTACAAATTCCATGCGTACGAAAATCGGTCACCAAACAAAATTGAGTGCGAAACACCCCGCATGGACATCACATGCAACGCAGCCCATTTGGGCATGCATTTCGAATCCGTCCGAGTCGATGTTAAACTTTCGTCCACCGTAGGCTCCAATGGGTACTATAAACTCCATGCGTACGAAATCGAGGCATGAGGTAAAATCTAGTGCCAAACTCCGCGCATGATCGTCATATGTGTCCAAGCTTATTTGGGCATTCATTTCGAATCCGTCCGAGTCAGTATTAAACATTTTTCCACAATCACTCTAGTGGGCACTATAAACTCCATCCATACGAAATCTGGGTACAAATTGAACCTGAGTGCCAAACACTTCGAGTGGACTTCGTTTGCACCATAGCTCATTTTGGCACGCATTTCGAATTCGTTCGAGTCGGTGTGAGAATTTCATCCACAACGGGTTGGAGCGTGTACCACAAACTTCGTACGTGCAAAAATGACTCTTGTAAGGAAACTGGGTAACAAACACACCGCATGGACTTCATATGTGCGTCATTTCCGCATGCATCTCGAATCCGTCCGAGTCGGTGTCAAACTTTCGTCCACGATGTGTTCCGACGTGTAGTGTAAACACCATGCATACGGATGAGGCACAAACAAAACCGGACGAAAACGCCCCGCACGGAGTTCACATGCACCCTACCTCGTTTTGGCACATATCTCGAATCTGTCCGACTCGGTGTTGATGTTTCGTCCACAATGGGTTCCTACATGTACTATGAACTCCATGCAATCGAAAATGACTCTTGAAATGAAAACTGAGTACCAAACACCTCGAAAGGACTTCGTGTTTAGCTCATTTGCGCACGCATTTTGGATCGGTCCGAGTCGATGTTAAACTTTCGTCCACAACGGGTTCCAACGGGTACTATAAATTTTATACGTACAAAATCGAGGCATAACAAAACCGTGTGCCAGACATCTTTCATAGTCGTTATTTGCGCCATATTTCATTTTAGCATGCATCTTGAATCCGTCCGAGTCGGCGTTAAAGTTCCATCTACAACGGATTCCAACGTGTACTACAAACTCCTTGCGTTCGAAGACGACTCTTGTAATGAAACTGAGTACCAGAAACACCGTGATACGGGGTCGCCCGATCTTCTCGACGTAGGATGGAAACCCACGGGAGTCTTGATGAATCGTAACGATCCTCCAATGCCAGTGCAAGGGACGAACACTCTTTAATCCGCCAAAACACAGCCGTGTTGATTTCGCCGACCACCAATCGAAGATCTATCGTGCACCCAATTCACAACGGAAAGGCCGAACGTTCTTGATTGAAGAAGATACACCTAATTCCATAAGGAATTTCGGCAGCAATGCTAAACTCGAAAACTTTACTAAATTGATTTTTCTCAGACGTGGTCTCAATACTTCTTTCCAGTGAAATAATGTATTTGACTTAAAAGTGCTAAGCATGTGCGTATCCGCATCACACCGAATGGACTCGTATGTTTCTCATTTGTGCATGCATTTCGAATCAGTGTGAGTCGCTGGTGAACTTTTGTCGACAACGGTTTCTATGGGTACTATGAATTCCATGCGTATGAAAATCGGGCACAAAACATAATCGAACACGAAACACCCAGCGTGGACTTCATGTGCGCCCCAACTCATTTGGACATGCATTTCGAATCCGTCCGAGTTGGTGTTAGACTTTTGTCCACAACGGTGTCCAACGGGTACTGTAAACTCCATGCATACAAAATCAAAGCACAAAGTAAAGCCAAGTGCCAAACACACCACATGATCGTCATATGCGTCCAAGTTTATTTGGGCATGCATTACAAATCTATCTGTGTCAATCTTAAACTTTTTTCCGCAACGGCTTCTAGTGGGTATTATAAACTCCATCGTAAAAAATCTGGGCACGGATTCCAACGTGTACTACAAACTCCTTGCGTTCGAAGACGACTCTTGTAATGAAACTGAGTACCAGAAACACCGTGATACGGGGTCGCCCGATCTTCTTGACGTAGGATGGAAACCCACAGGAGTCTTGATGAATCGTAACGATCCTCCAATGCCAGTGCAAGGGACGAACACTCTTTAATCCGCCAAAACACAGCCATGTTGATTTCGCCGACCACCCATCGAAGATCTATCGTGCACCCAATTCACAACGGAAAGGCCGAACGATCTTGATTGAAGAAGATACACCTAATTCCATAAGGAATTTCGGCAGCAATGCTAAACTCGAAAACTTTAGTAGATTGATTTTTCTCAGACGTGGTCTCAATACTTCTTTCCAGTGAAATAATGTATTTGACTTAAAAGTGCTAAGCATGTGCGTATCCGCATCACACCGAATGGACTCGTATGTCTCTCATTTGTGCATGCAATTCGAATCAGTGTGAGTCGCTGGTGAACTTTTGTCCACAACGGTTTCTATGGGTACTATGAATTCCATGCATATGAAAATCGGGCACAAAACATAATCGAATACGAAACACCCAGCGTGGACTTCATGTGCGCCCCAACTCATTTGGGCAAGCATTTCGAATCCGTCGGAGTCGGTGTTAGACTTTTGTCCACAACGGTGTCCAACGGGTACTGTAAACTCCATGCATACAAAATCAAAGCACAAAGTAAAGCCAAGTGCCAAACACCCCACATGATCGTCATATGCGTCCAAGTTTATTTGGGCATGCATTACAAATCTGTCTGTGTCAGTGTTAAACTTTTTTCCGCAACGGCTTCTAGTGGGTATTATAAACTCCATCGTAAAAAATCTGGGCACGGATTGAACTTGAGTGCCGAACACTTCGAGTGGACCTCATTTGCAGCCTAGCTCATTTTGGCATGCATTTTCAAATCCGTCCGAGTTAGTGTGATTGTTTCATCCACAACGGGACGGAACGTGTACCACAAACTCCGCGCATGCGAAAATTACTCTCGTAAGAAAACTGAGTAACAAACACACCGACTGAACTTCATATGTGCCTCATTTCCGCATGCATGTCGAATCCATCTGAGTCGATGTTAAACACACCACATGGACTTCATACGTGCCCTACCTCATTTTGGCACGCATCTCGAATCTGTCTAACTCGGTATTGTAGTATCATCCGCAACGGGTTCCAACATGTACTATAAACTCCATGCGTTCGAAAATGACTCTCGCAGGGAATCTGAGTGCCAAAAGGCCCGAATGGACTTTGTGCGTAGCATATTTGCGCTTGCGTCTCGAATCAGCCCGACTTGCCGGCTTACTTTTGTCCACAACTGTTTCCAAGGGTACTACAAATTCCATGCGTACGAAAATCGGTCACCAAACAAAATTGAGTGCGAAACACCCCGCATGGACATCACATGCAACGCAGCCCATTTGGGCATGCATTTCGAATCCGTCCGAGTCGATGTTAAACTTTCGTCCACCGTAGGCTCCAATGGGTACTATAAACTCCATGCGTATGAAATCGAGCATGAGGTAAAATCTAGTGCCAAACTCCGCGCATGATCGTCATATGTGTCCAAGCTTATTTGGGCATGCATTTCGAATCCGTCCGAGTCAGTATTAAACATTTTTCCACAATCACTCTAGTGGGCACTATAAACTCCATCCATACGAAATCTGGGTACAAATTGAACCTGAGTGCCAAACACTTCGAGTGGACTTCGTTTGCACCATAGCTCATTTTGGCACGCATTTCGAATTCATTCGAGTCGGTGTGAGAATTTCATCCACAACGGGTTGGAGCGTGTACCACAAACTTCGTACGTGCAAAAATGACTCTTGTAAGGAAACTGGGTAACAAACACACCGCATGGACTTCATATGTGCCTCATTTCCGCATGCATCTCGAATCCGTCCGAGTCGGTGTCAAACTTCCGTCCACGATGTGTTCCGACGTGTAGTGTAAACACCATGCATACGGATGAGGCACAAACAAAACCGGACGAAAACGCCCCGCACGGAGTTCACATGCACCCTACCTCGTTTTGGCACATATCTCGAATCTGTCCGACTCGGTGTTGATGTTTCGTCCACAATGGGTTCCTACATGTACTATGAACTCCATGCAATCGAAAATGACTCTTGAAATGAAAACTGAGTACCAAACACCTCGAAAGGACTTCGTGTTTAGCTCATTTGCGCACGCATTTTGGATCGGTCCGAGTCGATGTTAAACTTTCGTCCACAACGGGTTCCAACGGGTACTATAAATTTTATACGTACGAAATCGAGGCATAACAAAACCGTGTGCCAGACATCTTTCATAGTCGTTATTTGCGCCATACTTCATTTTAGCATGCATCTTGAATCCGTCCGAGTCGGCGTTAAAGTTCCATCTACAACGGATTCCAACATGTACTACAAACTCCTTGCGTTCGAAGACGACTCTTGTAATGAAACTGAGTACCAGAAACACCGTGATACGGGGTCGCCCGATCTTCTCGACGTAGGATGGAAACCCACGGGAGTCTTGATGAATCGTAACGATCCTCCAATGCCAGTGCAAGGGACGAACACTCTTTAATCCGCCAAAACACAGCCGTGTTGATTTCGCCGACCACCAATCGAAGATCTATCGTGCACCCAATTCACAACGGAAAGGCCGAACGTTCTTGATTGAAGAAGATACACCTAATTCCATAAGGAATTTCGGCAGCAATGCTAAACTCGAAAACTTTAGTAAATTGATTTTTCTCAGACGTGGTCTCAATACTTCTTTCTAGTGAAATAATGTATTTGACTTAAAAGTGCTAAGCATGTGCGTATCCGCATCACACCGAATGGACTCGTATGTCTCTCATTTGTGCATGCATTTCGAATCAGTGTGAGTCGCTGGTGAACTTTTGTCCACAACGGTTTCTACTGGGTACTATGAATTCCATGCGTATGAAAATCGGGCACAAAACATAATCGAACACGAAACACCCAGCGTGGACTTCATGTGCGCCCCAACTCATTTGGGCATGCATTTCGAATCCGTCCGAGTCGGTGTTAGACTTTTGTCCACAACGGTGTCCAACGGGTACTGTAAACTCCATGCATACAAAATCAAAGCACAAAGTAAAGCCAAGTGCCAAACACCCCACATGATCGTCATATGCGTCCAAGTTTATTTGGGCATGCATTACAAATCTGTCTGTGTCAATCTTAAACTTTTTTCCGCAACGGCTTCTAGTGGGTATTATAAACTCCATCGTAAAAAATCTGGGCACGGATTGAACTTGAGTGCCGAACACTTCGAGTGGACCTCATTTGCAGCCTAGCTCATTTTGGCATGCATTTTCAAATCCGTCCGAGTTAGTGTGATTGTTTCATCCACAACGGGACGGAACGTGTACCACAAACTCTGCGCATGCGAAAATTACTCTCGTAAGAAAACTGAGTAACAAACACACCGACTGAACTTCATATGTGCCTCATTTCCGCATGCATGTCGAATCCATCTGAGTCGATGTTAAACACACCACATGGACTTCATACGTGCCCTACCTCATTTTGGCACGCATCTCGAATCTGTCCAACTCGGTATTGTAGTATCATCCGCAACGGGTTCCAACATGTACTATAAACTCCATGCGTTCGAAAATGACTCTCGCAGGGAATCTGAGTGCCAAAATGCCCCAATGGACTTTGTGCGTAGCATATTTGCGCTTGCGTCTCGAATCAGCCCGACTTGCTGGCTTACTTTTGTCCACAACTGTTTCCAAGGGTACTACAAATTCCATGCGTACGAAAATCGGTCACCAAACAAAATTGAGTGCGAAACACCCCGCATGGACATCACATGCAACGCAGCCCATTTGGGCATGCATTTCGAATCCGTCCGAGTCGATGTTAAACTTTCGTCCACCGTAGGCTCCAATGGGTACTATAAACTCCATGCGTACGAAATCGAGGCATGAGGTAAAATCAAGTGCCAAACTCCGCGCATGATCGTCATATGTGTCCAAGCTTATTTGGGCATGCATTTCGAATCCGTCCGAGTCAGTATTAAACATTTTTCCACAATCACTCTAGTGGGCACTATAAACTCCATCCATACGAAATCTGGGTACAAATTGAACCTGAGCGCCAAACACTTCGAGTGGACTTCGTTTGCACCATAGCTCATTTTGGCATGCATTTCGAATTCGTTCGAGTCGGTGTGAGAATTTCATCCACAACGGGTTGGAGCGTGTGCCACAAACTTCGTACGTGCAAAAATGACTCTTGTAAGGAAACTGGGTAACAAACACACCGCATGGACTTCATATGTGCCTCATTTCCGCATGCATCTCGAATCCGTCCGAGTCGGTGTCAAACTTTCGTCCACGATGTGTTCCGACGTGTAGTGTAAACACCATGCATACGGATGAGGCACAAACAAAACCGGACGAAAACGCCCCGCACGGAGTTCACATGCACCCTACCTCGTTTTGGCACATATCTCGAATCTGTCCGACTCGGTGTTGATGTCTCGTCCACAATGGGTTCCTACATGTACTATGAACTCCATGCAATCGAAAATGACTCTTGAAATGAAAACTGAGTACCAAACACCTCGAAAGGACTTCGTGTTTAGCTCATTTGCGCACGCATTTTGGATCGGTCCGAGTCGATGTTAAACTTTCGTCCACAACGGGTTCCAACGGGTACTATAAATTTTATACGTACGAAATCGAGGCGCATAACAAAACCGTGTGCCGGACATCTTTCATAGTCGTTATTTGCGCCATATTTCATTTTAGCATGCATCTTGAATCCGTCCGAGTCGGCGTTAAAGTTCCATCTACAACGGATTCCAACGTGTACTACAAACTCCTTGCGTTCGAAGACGACCCCTGTAATGAAACTGAGTACCAGAAACACCGTGATACGGGGTCGCCCGATCTTGTCGACGTAGGATGGAAACCCACGGGAGTCTTGATGAATCGTAACGATCCTCCAATGCCAGTGCAAGGGACGAACACTCTTTAATCCGCCAAAACACAGCCGTGTTGATTTCGCCGACCACCAATCGAAGATCTATCGTGCACCCAATTCACAACGGAAAGGCCGAACGATCTTGATTGAAGAAGATACACCTAATTCCATAAGGAATTTCGGCAGCAATGCTAAACTCGAAAACTTTAGTAGATTGATTTTTCTCAGACGTGGTCTCAATACTTCGTTCCAGTGAAATAATGTATTTGACTTAAAAGTGCTAAGCATGTGCGTATCCGCATCACACCGAATGGACTCGTATGTCTCTCATTTGTGCATGCATTTCGAATCAGTGTGAGTCGCTGGTGAACTTTTGTCCACAACGGTTTCTATGGGTACTATGAATTCCATGCGTATGAAAATCGGGCACAAAACATAATCGAACACGAAACACCCAGCGTGGACTTCATGTGCGCCCCAACTCATTTGGGCATGCATTTCGAATCCGTCCGAGTCGGTGTTAGACTTTTGTCCACAACGGTGTCCAACGGGTACTGTAAACTCCATGCATACAAAATCAAAGCACAAAGTAAAGCCAAGTGCCAAACACCCCACATGATCGTCATATGCGTCCAAGTTTATTTGGGCATGCATTACAAATCTGTCTGTGTCAGTCTTAAACTTTTTTCCGCAACGGCTTCTAGTGGGTATTATAAACTCCATCGTAAAAAATCTGGGCACGGATTGAACTTGAGTGCCGAACACTTCGAGTGGACCTCATTTGCAGCCTAGCTCATTTTGGCATGCATTTTCAAATCCGTCCGAGTTAGTGTGATTGTTTCATCCACAACGGGACGGAACGTGTACCACAAACTCCGCGCATGCGAAAATTACTCTCGTAAGAAAACTGAGTAACAAACACACCGAATGAACTTCATATGTGCCTCATTTCCGCATGCATGTCGAATCCATCTGAGTCGATGTTAAACACACCACATGGACTTCATACGTGCCCTACCTCATTTTGGCACGCATCTCGAATCCTGTCCAACTCGGTATTGTAGTATCATCCGCAACGGGTTCCAACATGTACTATAAACTCCATGCGTTCGAAAATGACTCTCGCAGGGAATCTGAGTGCCAGAAGGCCCGAATGGACTTTGTGCGTAGCATATTTGCGCTTGCGTCTCGAATCAGCCCGACTTGCTGGCTTACTTTTGTCCACAACTGTTTCCAAGGGTACTACAAATTCCATGCGTACGAAAATCGGTCACCAAACAAAATTGAGTGCGAAACACCCCGCATGGACATCACATGCAACGCAGCCCATTTGGGCGTGCATTTCCAATCCGTCCGAGTCGATGTTAAACTTTCGTCCACCGTAGGCTCCAATGGGTACTATAAACTCCATGCGTACGAAATCGAGGCATGAGGTAAAATCAAGTGCCAAACTCCGCGCATGATCGTCATATGTGTCCAAGCTTATTTGGGCATGCATTTCGAATCCGTCCGAGTCAGTATTAAAAATTTTTCCACAATCACTCTAGTGGGCACTATAAACTCCATCCATACGAAATCTGGGTACAAATTGAACCTGAGTGCCAAACACTTCGAGTGGACTTCGTTTGCACCATAGCTCATTTTGGCATGCATTTCGAATTCGTTCGAGTCGGTGTGAGAATTTCATCCACAACGGGTTGGAGCGTGTACCACAAACTTCGTACGTGCAAAAATGACTCTTGTAAGGAAACTGGGTAACAAACACACCGCATGGACTTCCTATGTGCGTCATTTCCGCATGCATCTCGAATCCGTAAAATGCATCTCGAATCCGTCCGAGTCGGTGTCAAACTTTCATCCACGATGTGTTCCGACGTGTAGTGTAAACACCATGCATACGGATGAGGCACAAACAAAACCGGACGAAAACGCCCCGCACGGAGTTCACATGCACCCTACCTCGTTTTGGCACATATCTCGAATCTGTCCGACTCGGTGTTGATGTTTCGTCCACAATGGGTTCCTACATGTACTATGAACTCCATGCAATCGAAAATGACTCTTGAAATGAAAACTGAGTACCAAACACCTCGAAAGGACTTCGTGTTTAGCTCATTTGCGCACGCATTTTGGATCGGTCCGAGTCGATGTTAAACTTTCATCCACAACGGGTTCCAACGGGTACTATAAATTTTATACGTACGAAATCGAGGCACATAACAAAACCGTGTGCCAGACATCTTTCATAGTCGTTATTTGCGCCATATTTCATTTTAGCATGCATCTTGAATCCGTCCGAGTCGGCGTTAAAGTTCCATCTACAACGGATTCCAACGTGTACTACAAACTTCTTGCGTTCGAAGACGACCCCTGTAATGAAACTAAGTACCAGAAACACCGTGATACGGGGTCGCCCGATCTTCTCGACGTAGGATGGAAACCCACGGGAGTCTTGATGAATCGTAACGATCCTCCAATGCCAGTGCAAGGGACGAACACTCTTTAATCCGCCAAAACACAGTCGTGTTGATTTCGCCGACCACCAAGCGAAAATCTATCGTGCACCCAATTCACAACGGAAAGGCCGAACGATCTTGATTGAAGAAGATACACCTAATTCCATAAGGAATTTCGGCAGCAATGCTAAACTCGAAAACTTTAGTAGATTGATTTTTCTCAGACGTGGTCTCAATACTTCGTTCCAGTGAAATAATGTATTTGACTTAAAAGTGCTAAGCATGTGCGTATCCGCATCACACCGAATGGACTCGTATGTCTCTCATTTGTGCATGCATTTCGAATCAGTGTGAGTCGCTGGTGAACTTTTATCCACAACGGTTTCTATGGGTACTATGAATTCCATGCGTATGAAAATCGGGCACAAAACATAATCGAACACGAAACACCCAGCGTGGACTTCATGTGCGCCCAACTCATTTGGGCATGCATTTCGAATCCGTCCGAGTCGGTGTTTGACTTTTGTCCACAACGGTGTCCAACGGGTACTGTAAACTCCATGCATACAAAATCAAAGCACAAAGTAAAGCCAAGTGCCAAACACCCCACATGATCGTCATATGCGTCCAAGTTTATTTGGGCATGCATTACAAATCTGTCTGTGTCAGTCTTAAACTTTTTTCCGCAACGGCTTCTAGTGGGTATTATAAACTCCATCGTAAAAAATCTGGGCACGGATTGAACTTGAGTAACGAACACTTCGAGTGGACCTCATTTACAGCCTAGCTCATTTTGGCATGCATTTTCAAATCCGTCCGAGTTAGTGTGATTGTTTCATCCACAACGGGACGGAACGTGTACCACAAACTCCGCGCATGCGAAAATTACTCTCGTAAGAAAACTGAGTAACAAACACACCGAATGAACTTCATATGTGCCTCATTTCCGCATGCATGTCGAATCCATCTGAGTCGATGTTAAACACACCACATGGACTTCATACGTGCCCTACCTCATTTTGGCACGCATCTCGAATCTGTCCAACTCGGTATTGTAGTATCATCCGCAACGGGTTCCAACATGTACTATAAACTCCATGCGTTCGAAAATGACTCTCGCAGGGAATCTGAGTGCCAAAAGGCCCGAATGGACTTTGT
Organism: Dendrocalamus latiflorus; assembly: GCA_017311315.1. Lineage (NCBI taxonomy): Eukaryota > Viridiplantae > Streptophyta > Magnoliopsida > Poales > Poaceae > Dendrocalamus > Dendrocalamus latiflorus. Next base: position 7,962,677 of record CM029648.1, on the reverse strand, counting down.
GCGTAGCATATTTGCGCTTGCGTCTCGAATCAGCCCGACTTGCTGGCTTACTTTTGTCCACAACTGTTTCCAAGGGTACTACAAATTCCATGCGTACGAAAATCGGTCACCAAACAAAATTGAGTGCGAAACACCCCGCATGGACATCACATGCAACGCAGCCCATTTGGGCGTGCATTTCCAATCCGTCCGAGTCGATGTTAAACTTTCGTCCACCGTAGGCTCCAATGGGTACTATAAACTCCATGCATACGAAATCGTGGCATGAGGTAAAATCAAGTGCCAAACTCCGCGCATGATCGTCATATGTGTCCAAGCTTATTTGGGCATGCATTTCGAATCCGTCCGAGTCAGTATTAAAAATTTTTCCACAATCACTCTAGTGGGCACTATAAACTCCATCCATACGAAATCTGGGTACAAATTGAACCTGAGTGCCAAACACTTCGAGTGGACTTCGTTTGCACCATAGCTCATTTTGGCATGCATTTCGAATTCGTTCGAGTCGGTGTGAGAATTTCATCCACAACGGGTTGGAGCGTAGTACCACAAACTTCGTACGTGCAAAAATGACTCTTGTAAGGAAACTGGGTAACAAACACACCGCATGGACTTCCTATGTGCGTCATTTCCGCATGCATCTCGAATCCGTAAATCCGAGTCGGTGTCAAACTTTCAGTCCACGATGTGTTCCGACGTGTAGTGTAAACACCATGCATACGGATGAGGCACAAACAAAACCGGACGAAAACAGCCCCGCACGGAGTTCACATGCACCCTACCTCGTTTTGGCACAGTATCTCGAATCTGTCCGACTCGGTGTTGATGTTTCGTCCACAATGGGTTCCTACATGTACTATGAACTCCATGCAATCGAAAATGACTCTTGAAATGAAAACTGAGTACCAAACACCTCGAAAGGACTTCGTAGTTTAGCTCATTTGCGCACGCATTTTGGATCGGTCCGAGTCGATGTTAAACTTTCAGTCCACAACGGGTTCCAACGGGTACTATAAATTTTATACGTACGAAATCGAGGCACATAACAAAACCGTGTGCCAGGACATCTTTCATAGTCGTTATTTGCGCCATATTTCATTTTAGCATGCATCTTGAATCCGTCCGAGTCGGCGTTAAAGTTCCATCTACAACGGATTCCAACGTGTACTACAAACTTCCTTGCGTTCGAAGACGACCTCTTGTAATGAAACTGAAGTACCAGAAACACCGTGATACGGGGTCGCCCGATCTTCTCGACGTACGATGGAAACCCACGGGAGTCTTGATGAATCGTAACGATCCTCCAATGCCAGTGCAAGGGACGAACACTCTTTAATCCGCCAAAACACAGTCGTGTTGATTTCGCCGACCACCAAGCGAAGATCTATCGTGCACCCAATTCACAACGGAAAGGCCTGAACGATCTTGATTGAAGAAGATACACCTAATTCCATAAGGAATTTCGGCAGCAATGCTAAACTCGAAAACTTTAGTAGATTGATTTTTCTCAGACGTGGTCTCAATACTTCGTTCCAGTGAAATAATGTATTTGACTTAAAAGCGCTAAGCATGTGCGTATCCGCATCACACCGAATGGACTCGTATGTCTCTCATTTGTGCATGCATTTCGAATCAGTGTGAGTCGCTGGTGAACTTTTGTCCACAACGGTTTCTATGGGTACTATGAATTCCATGCGTATGAAAATCGGGCACAAAACATAATCGAACACGAAACACCCAGCAGTGGACTTCATTGTGCGCCCCAACTCATTTGGGCATGCATTTCGAATCCGTCCGAGTCGGTGTTAGACTTTTGTCCACAACGGTGTCCAACGGGTACTGTAAACTCCATGCATACAAAATCAAAGCACAAAGTAAAGCCAAGTGCCAAACACCCCACATGATCGTCATATGCGTCCAAGTTTATTTGGGACATGCATTACAAATCTGTCTGTGTCAGTGTTAAACTTTTTTCCGCAACGGCTCCTAGTGGGTATTATAAACTCCATCGTAAAAAATCTGGGCACGGATTGAATTTGACTGCCGAACACTTCGAGTGGACCTCATTTGCAGCCTAGCTCATTTTGGCATGCATTTTCAAATCCGTCCGAGTTAGTGTGATTGTTTCATCCACAACGGGACGGAACGTGTACCACAAACTCCGCGCATGCGAAAATTACTCTCGTAAGAAAACTGAGTAACAAACACACCGACTGAACTTCATACGTGCCTCATTTCCGCATGCATGTCGAATCCATCTGGGTCGATGTTAAACACACCACATGGACTTCATACGTGCCCTACCTCATTTTAGCACGCATCTCGAATCTGTCCAACTCGGTATTGTAGTATCATCCGCAACGGGTTCCAACATGTACTATAAGCTCCATGCGTTCGAAAATGACTCTCGCAGGGAATCTGAGTGCCAAAAGGCCCGAATGGACTTTGTGCGTAGCATATTTGTGCTTGCGTCTCGAATGAGCCCGACTTGCTGGCTTACTTTTGTCCACAACTGTTTCCAAGGGTACTACAAATTCCATGCGTACGAAAATCGGTCACCAAACAAAATTGAGTGCGAAACACCCCGCATGGACATCACATGCAACGCAGCCCATTTGGGCAAGCATTTCCAATCCGTCCGAGTCAATGTTAAACTTTCGTCCACCGTATGCTCCAGTGGGTACTATAAACTCCATGCGTACGAAATCGAGGCATGAGGTAAAATCAAGTGCCAAACTCCGCGCATGATCGTCATATGTGTCCAAGCTTATTTGGGCATGCATTTCGAATCCGTCCGAGTCAGTATTAAACATTTTTCCACAATCACTCTAGTGGGCACTATAAACTCCATCCATACGAAATCTGGGTACAAATTGAACCTGAGTGCCAAACACTTCGAGTGGACTTCGTTTGCACCATAGCTCATTTTGGCATGCATTTCGAATTCGTTCGAGTCGGTGTGAGAATTTCATCCACAACGGGTTGGAGCGTGTACCACAAACTTCGTACGTGCAAAAATGACTCTTGTAAGGAAACTGGGTAACAAACACACCGCATGGACTTCATATGTGCCTCATTTCCGCATGCATCTCGAATCCGTCCGAGTCGGTGTCAAACTTTCGTCCACGATGTGTTCCGACGTGTAGTGTAAACACCATGCATACGGATGAGGCACAAACAAAACCGGACGAAAACGCCCCGCACGGAGTTCACATGCACCCTACCTCGTTTTGGCACATATCTCGAATCTGTCCGACTCGGTGTTGATGTTTCGTCCACAATGGGTTCCTACATGTACTATGAACTCCATGCAATCGAAAATGACTCTTGAAATGAAAACTGAGTACCAAACACCTCGAAAGGACTTCGTATTTAGCTCATTTGCGCACGCATTTTGGATCGGTCCGAGTCGATGTTAAACTTTCGTCCACAACGGGTTCCAACGGGTACTATAAATTTTATACGTACGAAATCGAGGCACATAACAAAACCGTGTGCCAGACATCTTTCATAGTCGTTATTTGCGCCATATTTCATTTTAGCATGCATCTTGAATCCGTCCGAGTCGGCGTTAAAGTTCCATCTACAACGGATTCCAACGTGTACTACAAACTCCTTGCGTTCGAAGACGACTCCTTGTAATGAAACTGAGTACCAGAAACACCGTGATACGGGGTCGCCCGATCTTCTCGACGTAGGATGGAAACCCACGGGAGTCTTGATGAATCGTAACGATCCTCCAATGCCAGTGCAAGGGACGAACACTCTTTAATCCGCCAAAACACAGTCGTGTTGATTTCGCCGACCACCAAGCGAAGATCTATCGTGCACCCAATTCACAACGGAAAGGCCGAACGATCTTGATTGAAGAAGATACACCTAATTCCATAAGGAATTTCGGCAGCAATGCTAAACTCGAAAACTTTAGTAGATTGATTTTTCTCAGACGTGGTCTCAATACTTCTTTCCAGTGAAATAATGTATTTGACTTAAAAGTGCTAAGCATGTGCGTATCCGCAGTCACACCGAATGGACTCGTATGTCTCTCATTTGTGCATGCATTTCGAATCAGTGTGAGTCGCTGGTGAACTTTTGTCCACAACGGTTTCTATGGGTACTATGAATTCCATGCGTATGAAAATCGGGCACAAAACATAATCGAACACGAAACACCCAGGCATGGACTTCATGTGCGCCCCAACTCATTTGGGCATGCATTTCGAATCCGTCCGAGTCGGTGTTAGACTTTTGTCCACAACGGTGTCCAACGGGTACTGTAAACTCCATGCATACAAAATCAAAGCACAAAGTAAAGCCAAGTGCCAAACACCCCACATGATCGTCATATGCGTCCAAGTTTATTTGGGCATGCATTACAAATCTGTCTGTGTCAGTGTTAAACTTTTTTCCGCAACGGCTTCTAGTGGGTATTATAAACTCCATCGTAAAAAATCTGGGCACGGATTGAACTTGAGTGCCGAACACTTCGAGTGGACCTCATTTGCAGCCTAGCTCATTTTGGCATGCATTTTCAAATCCGTCCGAGTTAGTGTGATTGTTTCATCCACAACGGGACTGGAACGTGTACCACAAACTCCGCGCATGCGAAAATTACTCTCGTAAGAAAACTGAGTAACAAACACACCGACTGAACTTCATATGTGCCTCATTTCCGCATGCATGTCGAATCCATCTGAGTCGATGTTAAACACACCACATGGACTTCATACGTGCCCTACCTCATTTTGGCACGCATCTCGAATCCTGTCCAACTCGGTATTGTAGTATCATCCGCAACGGGTTCCAACATGTACTATAAGCTCCATGCGTTCGAAAATGACTCTCGCAGGGAATCTGAGTGCCAAAAGGCCCGAATGGACTTTGTGCGTAGCATATTTGCGCTTGCGTCTCGAATGAGCCCGACTTGCTGGCTTACTTTTGTCCACAACTGTTTCCAAGGGTACTACAAATTCCATGCGTACGAAAATCGGTCACCAAACAAAATTGAGTGCGAAACACCCCGCATGGACATCACATGCAACGCAGCCCATTTGGGCATGCATTTCCAATCCGTCCGAGTCGATGTTAAACTTTCGTCCACCGTAGGCTCCAATGGGTACTATAAACTCCATGCGTACGAAATCGAGGCATGAGGTAAAATCAAGTGCCAAACTCCGCGCATGATCGTCATATGTGTCCAAGCTTATTTGGGCATGCATTTCGAATCCGTCCGAGTCAGTATTAAAATTTTTTCCACAATCACTCTAGTGGGCACTATAAACTCCATCCATACGAAATCTGGGTACAAATTGAACCTGAGTGCCAAACACTTCGAGTGGACTTCGTTTGCACCATAGCTCATTTTGGCATGCATTTCGAATTCGTTCGAGTCGGTGTGAGAATTTCATCCACAACGGGTTGGAGCGTGGACCACAAACTTCGTATGTGCAAAAATGACTCTTGTAGGGAAACTGGGTAACAAACACACCGCATGGACTTCATATGTGCGTCATTTCCGCATGCATCTCGAATCCGTCCGAGTCGGTGTCAAACTTTCGTCCACGATGTGTTCCGACGTGTAGTGTAAACACCATGCATACGGATGAGGCACAAACAAAACCGGACGAAAACGCCCCGCACGGAGTTCACATGCACCCTACCTCGTTTTGGCACATATCTCGAATCTGTCCGACTCGGTGTTGATGTTTCGTCCACAATGGGTTCCTACATGTACTATGAACTCCATGCAATCGAAAATGACTCTTGAAATGAAAACTGAGTACCAAACACCTCGAAAGGACTTCGTGTTTAGCTCATTTGCGCACGCATTTTGGATCGGTCCGAGTCGATGTTAAACTTTCGTCCACAACGGGTTCCAACGGGTACTATAAATTTTATACGTACGAAATCGAGGCACATAACAAAACCGTGTGCCAGACATCTTTCATAGTCGTTATTTGCGCCATATTTCATTTTAGCATGCATCTTGAATCCGTCCGAGTCGGCGTTAAAGTTCCATCTACAACGGATTCCAACGTGTACTACAAACTCCTTGCGTTCGAAGACGACTCCTGTAATGAAACTGAGTACCAGAAACACCGTGATACGGGGTCGCCCGATCTTCTCGACGTAGGATGGAAACCCACGGGAGTCTTGATGAATCGTAACGATCCTCCAATGCCAGTGCAAGGGACGAGCACTCTTTAATCCGCCAAAACACAGCCGTGTTGATTTCGCCGACCACCAATCGAAGATCTATCGTGCCCCCAATTCACAACGGAAAGGCCGAACGATCTTGATTGAAGAAGATACACCTAATTCCATAAGGAATTTCGGCAGCAATGCTAAACTCGAAAACTATAGTAGATTGATTTTTCTCAGACGTGGTCTCAATACTTCGTTCCAGTGAAATAATGTATTTGACTTAAAAGTGCTAAGCATGTGCGTATCCGCATCACACCGCATGGACTCGTATGTCTCTCATTTGTGCATGCATTTCGAATCAGTGTGAGTCGCTGGTGAACTTTTCTCCACAACGGTTTCTATGGGTACTATGAATTCCATGCGTATGAAAATCGGACACAAAACATAATCGAACACGAAACACCCAGCGTGGACTTCATGTGCGCCCCAACTCATTTGGGCATGCATTTCGAATCCGTCCGAGTCGGTGTTAGACTTTTGTCCACAACGGTGTCCAACGGGTACTGTAAACTCCATGCATACAAAATCAAAGCACAAAGTAAAGCCAAGTGCCAAACACCCCACATGATCGTCATATGCGTCCAAGTTTATTTGGGCATGCATTACAAATCTGTCTGTGTCAGTGTTAGACTTTTTTCCGCAACGGCTTCTAGTGGGTATTATAAACTCCATCGTAAAAAATCTGGGCACGGATTGAATTTGAGTGCCGAACACTTCGAGTGGACCTCATTTGCAGCCTAGCTCATTTTGGCATGCATTTTCAAATCCGTCCGAGTTAGTGTGATTGTTTCATCCACAACGGGACTGGAACGTGTACCACAAACTCCGTGCATGCGAAAATTACTCTCGTAAGAAAACTGAGTGACAAACACACCGACTGAACTTCATATGTGCCTCATTTCCGCATGCATGTCGAATCCATCTGGGTCGATGTTAAACACACCACATGGACTTCATACGTGCCCTACCTCATTTTGGCACGCATCTCGAATCTGTCCAACTCGGTATTGTAGTATCATCCGCAACGGGTTCCAACATGTACTATAAGCTCCATGCGTTCGAAAATGACTCTCGCAGGGAATCTGAGTGCCAAAAGGCCCGAATGGACTTTGTGCGTAGCATATTTGCGCTTGCGTCTCGAATGAGCCCGACTTGCTGGCTTACTTTTGTCCACAACTGTTTCCAAGGGTACTACAAATTCCATGCGTACGAAAATCGGTCACCAAACAAAATTGAGTGCGAAACACCCCGCATGGACATCACATGCACCGCAGCCCATTTGGGCATGCATTTCGAATCCGTCCGAGTCGATGTTAAACTTTCGTCCACCGTAGGCTCCAATGGGTACTATAAACTCCATGCGTACGAAATCGAGGCATGAGGTAAAATCAAGTGCCAAACTCCGCGCATGATCGTCATATGCGTCCAAGCTTATTTGGGCATGCATTCCGAATCCGTCCGAGTCAGTATTAAACATTTTTCCACAATCACTCTAGTGGGCACTATAAACTCCATCCATACGAAATCTGGGTACAAATTGAACCTGAGTGCCAAACACTTCGAGTGGACTTCGTTTGCACCATAGCTCATTTTGGCATGCATTTCGAATTCGTTCGAGTCGGTGTGAGAATTTCATCCACAACGGGTTGGAGCGTGCACCACAAACTTCGTACGTGCAAAAATGACTCTTGTAAGGAAACTGGGTAACAAACACACCGCATGGACTTCATATGTGCATCATTTCCGCATGCATCTCGAATCCGTCCGAGTCGGTGTCAAACTTTCGTCCACGATGTGTTCCGACGTGTAGTGTAAACACCATGCATACGGATGAGGCACAAACAAAACCGGACGAAAACGCCCCGCACGGAGTTCACATGCACCCTACCTCGTTTTGGCACATATCTCGAATCTGTCCGACTCGGTGTTTATGTTTCGTCCACAATGGGTTCCTACATGTACTATGAACTCCATGCAATCGAAAATGACTCTTGAAATGAAAACTAAGTACCAAACACCTCGAAAGGACTTCGTGTTTAGCTCATTTGCGCACGCATTTTGGATCGATCCGAGTCGATGTTAAACTCTCGTCCACAACGGGTTCCAACGGGTACTATAAATTTTATACGTACGAAATCGAGGCACATAACAAAACCGTGTGCCAGACATCTTTCATAGTCGTTATTTGCGCCATATTTCATTTTAGCATGCATCTTGAATCCGTCCGAGTCGGCGTTAAAGTTCCATCTACAACGGATTCCAAAGTGTACTACAAACTCCTTGCGTTCGAAGACGACTCCTGTAATGAAACTGAGTACCAGAAACACCGTGATACGGGGTCGCCCGATCTTCTCGACGTAGGATGGAAACCCACGGGAGTCTTGATGAATCGTAACGATCCTTTAATGCCAGTGCAAGGGACGAACACTCTTTAATCCGCCAAAACACAGTCGTGTTGATTTCGCCGACCACCAAGCGAAGATCTATCGTGCACCCAATTCACAACGGAAAGGCCGAACGATCTTGATTGAAGAAGATACACCTAATTCCATAAGGAATTTCGGCAGCAATGCTAAACTCGAAAACTTTAGTAGATTGATTTTTCTCAGACGTGGTCTCAATACTTCTTTCCAGTGAAATAATGTATTTGACTTAAAAGTGCTAAGCATGTGCGTATCCGCATCACACCGAATGGACTCGTATGTCTCTCATTTGTGCATGCATTTCGAATCAGTGTGAGTCGCTGGTAAACTTTTGTCCACAACGGTTTCTATGGGTACTATGAATTCCATGCGTATGAAAATCGGGCACAAAACATAATCGAACACGAAGCACCCAGCGTGGACTTCATGTGCGCCCCAACTCATTTGGGCATGCATTTCGAATCCGTCCGAGTCGGTGTTAGACTTTTGTCCACAACGGTGTCCAACGGGTACTGTAAACTCCATGCATACAAAATCAAAGCACAAAGTAAAGCCAAGTGCCAAACACCCCACATGATCGTCATATGCGTCCAAGTTTATTTGGGCATGCATTACAAATCTGTCTGTGTCTGTGTTAAACCTTTTTCCGCAACGGCTTCTAGTGGGTATTATAAACTCCATCGTAAAAAATCTGGGCACGGATTGAACTTGAGTGCCGAACACTTCGAGTGGACCTCATTTGCAGCCTAGCTCATTTTGGCATGCATTTTCAAATCCGTCCGAGTTAGTGTGATTGTTTCATCCACAACGGGACGGAACGTGTACCACAAACTCCGCGCATTCGAAAATTACTCTCGTAAGAAAACTGAGTGACAAACACACCGACTGAACTTCATATGTGCCTCATTTCCGCATGCATGTCGAATCCATCTGGGTCGATGTTAAACACACCACATGGACTTCATACGTGCCCTACCTCATTTTGGCACGCATCTCGAATATGTCCAACTCGGTATTGTAGTATCATCCGCAACGGGTTCCAACATGTACTATAAACTCCATGCGTTCGAAAATGACTCTCGCAGGGAATCTGAGTGCCAAAAGGCCCGAATGGACTTTGTGCGTAGCATATTTGCGCTTGCGTCTCGAATCAGCCCGACTTGCTGGCTTACTTTTGTCCACAACTGTTTCCAAGGGTGCTACAAATTCCATGCGTACGAAAATCGGTCACCAAACAAAATTGAGTGCGAAACACCCCGCATGGACATCAGATCAACGCAGCCCATTTGGGCATGCATTTTGAATCCATCCGAGTCAATGTTAAACTTTCGTCCACCGTAGGCTCCAATGGGTACTATAAACTCCATGCGTACGAAATCGAGGCATGAGGTAAAATCAAGTGCCAAACTCCGCGCATGATCGTCATATGCGTCCAAGCTTATTTGGGCATGCATTTAGAATCCGTCCGAGTCAGTATTAAACATTTTTCCACAATCACTCTAGTGGGCACTATAAACTCCATCCATACGAAATCTGGGTACAAATTGAACCTGAGTGCCAAACACTTCGAGTGGACTTCGTTTGCACCAGAGCTCATTTTGGCATGCATTTGGAATTCGTTCGAGTCGGTGTGAGAATTTCATCCACAACGGGTTGGAGCGTGTACCACAAACTTCGTACGTGCAAAAATGACTCTTGTAAGGAAACTGGGTAACAAACACACCGCATGGACTTCATATGTGCGTCATTTCCGCATGCATCTCGAATCCGTCGGAGTCGGTGTCAAACTTTCGTCCACGATGTGTTCCGACGTGTAGTGTAAACACATGCATACGGATGAGGCACAAACAAAACCGGACGAAAACGCCCTGCACGGAGTTCACATGCACCCTACCTCGTTTTGGCACATTTCTCGAATCTGTCCGACTCGGTGTTGATGTTTCATCCACAATGGGTTCCTACATGTACTATGAACTCCACGCAATTGAAAATGACTCTTGAAACGAAAACTGAGTACCAAACACCTCGAAAAGACTTTAGCTCATTTGCGCACGCATTTTGGATCGGTCCGAGTCGATGTTAAACTTTCGTCCACAACGGATTCCAACGGGTACTATAAATTTTATACGTACGAAATCGAGGCACATAACAAAACCGTGTGCCAGACATCTTTCATAGTCGTTATTTGCACCATATTTCATTTTAGCATGCATCTTGAATCCGTCCGAGTCGGCGTTAAAGTTCCATCTACAACGGATTCCAAAGTGTACTACAAACTCCTTGCGTTCGAAGACGACTCCTGTAATGAAACTGAGTACCAGAAACACCGTGATACGGGGTCGCCCGATCTTCTCGACGTAGGATGGAAACACACGGGAGTCTTGATGAATCGTAACGATCCTCCAATGCCAGTGCAAGGGACGAACACTCTTTAATCCGCCAAAGCACAGTCGTGTTGATTTCGCCGACCACCAAGCGAAGATCTATCGTGCACCCAATTCACAACGGAAAGGCCGAACGATCTTGATTGAAGAAGATACACCTAATTCCATAAGGAATTTCGGCAGCAATGCTAAACTCAAAAACTTTAGTAGATTGATTTTTCTCAGACGTGGTCTCAATACTTCTTTCCAGTGAAATAATGTATTTGACTTAAAAGTGCTAAGCATGTGCGTATCCGCATCACACCGAATGGACTCGTATGTCTCTCGTTTGTGCATGCATTTCGAATCAGTGTGAGTCGCTGGTGAACTTTTGTCCACAACGGTTTCTATGGGTACTATGAATTCCATGCGTATGAAAATCGGGCACAAAACATAATCGAACACGAAACACCCAGCGTGAACTTCATGTGCGCCCCAACTCATTTGGGCATGCATTTCGAATCCGTCCGAGTCGGTGTTAGACTTTTGTCCACAACGGTGTCCAACGGGTACTGTAAACTCCATGCATACAAAATCAAAGCACAAAGTAAAGCCAAGTGCCAAACACCCCACATGATCGTCATATGCGTCCAAGTTTTATTTGGGCATGCATTACAAATCTGTCTGTGTCAGTGTTAAACTTTTTTCCGCAACGGCTTCTAGTGGGTATTATAAACTCCATCGTAAAAAATCTGGGCACGGATTGAACTTGAGTGCCGAACACTTCGACAGGACCTCATTTGCAGCCTAGCTCATTTTGGCATGCATTTTCAAATCCGTCCGAGTTAGTGTGATTGTTTCATCCAGAACGGGATGGAACGTGTACCACAAACTCCATTCATGCAAAAATTACTCTCGTAAGAAAACTGAGTAACAAACACACCGAATGAACTTCATATGTGCCTCATTTCCGCATGCATGTCGAATCCATCTGAGTCGATGTTAAACACACCACATGGACTTCATACGTGCCCTACCTCATTTTGGCACGCATCTCGAATCTGTCCAACTCGGTATTGTAGTATCATCCGCAACGGGTTCCAACATGTACTATAAACTCCATGCGTTCGAAAATGACTCTCGCAGGGAATCTGAGTGCCAAAAGGCCCGAATGGACTTTGTGCATAGCATATTTGCGCTTGCGTCTCAAATCAGCCCGACTTGCTGGCTTACTTTTGTCCACAACTGTTTCCAAGGGTACTACAAATTCCATGCGTACGAAAATCGGACACCAAACAAAATTGAGTGCGAAACACCCCGCATGGACATCACATGCAACGCAGCCCATTTGGGCATGCATTTCGAATCCGTCCGAGTCGATGTTAAACTTTCGTTCACCGTAGTCTCCAATGGGTACTATAAACTCCATGCGTACGAAAGCGAGGCATGAGGTAAAATCAAGTGCCAAACTCCGCGCATGATCATCATATGCGTCCAAGCTTGTTTGGGCATGCATTTAGAATCCGTTCGAGTCAGTATTAAGCATTTTTCCACAATCACTCTAGTGGGCACTATAAACTCCATCCATACGAAATCTGGGTACAAATTGAACCTGAGTGCCAAACACTTCGAGTGGACTTCGTTTGCACCAGAGCTCATTTTGGCATGCATTTCGAATTCGCTCGAGTCGGTGTGAGAATTTCATCCACAACGGGTTGGAGCGTGTACCACAAACTTCGTACGTGCAAAAATGACTCTTGTAAGGAAACTGGGTAACAAACACACCGCAGGACCCACATTACCCTGGGATGCTACTAAAACTGCTCTACAACGAGCCAATTTACAAGATAAAATAAACTGGCAACAATTACTAAACAAGATAGTATAAGCGGAAGCATAAACAACTAAGGAATAACAGGATAGTGATAGCAATTGACTATTTAAAACATCCTCCAACATTTTAAACTAAAACATAGTTCACAAATTTAACATTATTAAGATAATGTAAACAAAGCTATGCAAGGTCTAGAATCCTTTCAACTTTATTACAGCATAAAAATATGATTCACGTGCATCAGTGTGGTGCCGTTCTACCCTTCCCATGCATGCTCAAAGTCCACCTGTAGGGAGGGGGAAACAAGGGTGAGATAAAAATCTCAGCAAGCAAACTGTTTAACAGGCTATTCAAACTACAAACAATTATCGATCATCATTTATAATTCCATACAACTATAACCACAATTCATGTCCACAATTATTAAACCACCACAAACTTCCATGAATCATACCTCTTCAATTTCAGATTTTATTGGCATATGAATGCAGTCATTTTATCCACAATTAAATGCAAATGAAACATTTAATCTTCCACAAACCACAATAGGTTAATCATCAACATTCTTCCACAATTACAATGTTATTATCCTCAACCTCAAATCACCATCAATGACGTTAAAGCATTAACAAATAAAATCTTGTTTGACTACTTTAAATTCTCAACCACTACAACTAGCAAAAGCAATAAAACATATGTATGTTTTACTTCAACACTTTATTATTTCTCACATCCACAATTGTTATCAACAATTAATACAAGAGAAAAGAATCTCATGCCACAATCACAAACCTTACCGTACACAAGGGATGAACCCCATTCCACGTCCACAACCATAATCCTCATACCACAAATAGCTCACATGAGCCAATTCCACATTACAACTATGAAGTTGTATAATCCACATTACAACTATGAGTTGAATATTTCACAAAATAACTTCACCACAACATATTGCATATGTAAGCAAATGAATCTTTCCACAATGCAATGCATATGAATGCTATGCTCCACATCACTCTTTCCAGGGTAGGATTTGAGGTGCATCGTATTACGGCAATATACGATGCTTCCCGCGGGATAAGAGGTGCATCGTATTACGGCAATATACGATGCTGTACCGGTACGGTCGCGGCTATGTGCGGCGACATCCACATATGCATATGACATGATATGATATGATAATCACAAATTACATTAATCCATCCTCAAAGGAGCATCAACTTGCTCACGACATATCCACATCCACCACATGTTATTTTCATGTTCCACATTATAACATTAAGCAAGATTTCCACATGGCTACTAGCAGATTATCAACATATCAATGGATAAGTACTTGCTACCATCTCCACAATTAAATTATCATGCAATCATGGCATAATGTATCAAATTATGATAATAATGTAAACTGCAAGTAGAAGGAATAACAAGTTAAACGGTAGCAACCACCGCTACGTTTACTTGCCTCAAACCGACGAAGCGAAGTAAAATCAAGAGCGCTCAGGGACAAGACCACATGTCCAAAAGGCAACTCTCAGCACACAGCTTCAGCATACAAACATGACATTAATAATTAAAAACGTCGCTAGAACCCCGAACCCGCACAATCTCCTCTCCGCTCAACAATTCAGCAAATTACCCTCTGCAGCAGTGCTGCTTAACATTTTTGTAACTTTAAAAATATTGATCCATTTACAGCAAACGATATCTCTTTGGATTCATCGCTTAAAATCCTACATTTTTCATGTAGAACACCTATTTTTATTTTGATCACAGCTAGGTGTAATTTAATGCCCAAAACAGAGGAAGAACTCTGTTCTGGCAGATTGGACAGCAATAAACAAATGCGTCCCAACATCAGTAAAAGGGTCTACAAATTCTGAATTTTATACAGAAGCTATATCTCTAAATTATCTACAACTTGCTCAATTACGGACATGGTCATAAAAATCATTTACGACCTCTAATTCCCAGATTACCGTCGGTCTGTACCAATCTGCTCGCCTGACGAACGGCAGTATTCCCGTCCCTGTAACTCCCAGATAACAAGGAATAAAATTCCGAAACAAATACAGGAGATGCGTCTGGAAGTCCTCTACAACTTTCCTTTTGGGAAGGTCTGCAGGAAAATTCGTTTACTAGGTCAAAACTTTGCAAACAGACACGCTGCGCGAATCAATCTACAGGCAGACATCAGCTAATCTCTAATCGGGCAATTAATCTATTAACTACCTTCAAAATCCGTGCCAAGAACCCTAATTATTCCATAGAACAGAGGGTTTGGGATGAGGAAAAATTACCTAGATGATGGATCACCCTTTTTTTCCTCCTCCTCTTCTTCTTCTTCCTTCTCCTTCCTTCTTCTCCTTCTCCTTCCTCTCCTTGGCTCCAATGGCAGCAGCACTTGTGGGGGGGTGGGGGCACCAACCAGGGAGGGGGCTGCGCCCAAGAGGGTGGGAAAGGGGGGTGGCGGCTGTGGGGGGAAAGGGGGAGAGTGGCTTAGGGTTTTAGGGGAGGGAGAGGGGGAGGTGCGGCCACCCATTGGGCCTCCGGCCCAAGGTGGTCGGCCCACTCTCCCGATAGCCCATCCGAGTTTATTATTATAATTTTTAATTTAATTTATTCATTTTACACTGTTCTATAATTTTTATTTTTTCCTTCCCGCGATTTACTGAAAAACCGGTGACTCCGCGATTATTTTAAAACTTACGCCGAATCGACGATCAGGGTATTACATTCTCCCCACCTAAAAAGGATTCGTCCTCGAATCTAACTCCTCAAACCACAAATCAAGAGAATAGCAAGAAAAGAGCAATGAAGGAAAGAACAACCACAAGAAAGAGCATCCCAAGGATAGATCATCCCAAGGGAACCACTACTACGGGTTCTCACCCGCCTTGAAGAACTCGGGTCCTTCTTCTACATTTGAACTTCAAGCTCCCACGTCACCTCCCGCTCGGATTGATTCGCCAAGAGGGCCTCCACATACATGGTGGTTCTCTTCCTCATGTCCAACTCCGATGAGTCCACGAAACGCGCCGGTGAACGCCGAGCACCCGCAACTCTTTTGTTGGCTCTGAGCGGCCAACAGATCCTGCCGTTCTCACAAAATTCTCCGCCACCACTATCAAGCCACTATCTAATACCATCCTCTTTCCTAAAATATTTTCCTCTATTTATTATAATCGGGATAATACATTGTACCCTTTTAAAGAATTCAACCACAGATTCCACTCATAACATTACTCAAAGCACGAACAATAACTTCGCAGAAGGAACCCAACCAAAAGAGGAATAAAGGATTCTCAAGCAACATACTAGCAAACAACCTTCCTTCAAAGGACCACAATCCAAAACAAAGGATTCACAAAAAAAACCATTCACACTCTCCAAATAGACATTTGGAAAAACCACACTGCACGAGCCAAGAGTGAAAATCACTCGACAGACCAAAACAATCATTTTCTTTTCCTAACTGGAAAAGAATACACCACAACATATAACAACTCAATTTGCAGATGACCTCTACCATAAACACACAGTTTAAACAAGAATGAAGAGAGTGTATTACTGCTCGAGTTATTAATAATTCCCCAATCCATTCCCTTTGGAAATTTAACTTCCTCGAACCAAGGATTTTCAAATCATCACCCAACACACCAACTCATTTATCTTAGGTTGGCAACTTCGACAATGCGCTCAAACTGAGTACATCATCCACACCCTTACAGAGAGACTCTACTGTCTCCACAAAAATACATTCTAGCCAAGCCAACGACCAATGGAATTACTTTGACAGATAATTCCTAAAACACCTCAATCCTTTCAAGGATAACAACTCGAAATTCATATCACACCCACATTCTGATGAGGACACGACCCCTATGGATACAACCATATTTGCTATGCTTATTGTTCCAATTACAAGAGCTCCTACGCATCACTTAAATTATAAGGTGAGCTCGTTTCAAAAAGGTTTTACTTTGCGTGATAGAGAACGTATGATATTACATAATGAGAGTTTGTTGCGTTTGTTATTATGTACCGAGATTTATGATGAAGATCATGCAATACGTGAGGCTACACATATGCTAAAACCGAGGACGGTTTTCTATCAAGAAGGGGAGGATGATGTGACCACACCACAAACACATACGACAATCGCGCCCAATATCAAGATTGAACTAAAGGTGAATTCGTTTCTTCAGCCTTCATATGTTACTGAGAATAGACCGTTACCTAATGCAAGTGATTTAATTGTGCTTAGGAATTTGGGAAAGGATGAAGGAAAGGGACATGGAGTCCTGGACATGCATGGAAGGAATAATGGAGGTCATCACGTCACTTTGGGACCAAGTCAAGCACGAATTCGAGTTGGACACGTTTTGGAATCAGACTCGGACTGCTGCAATGGTGCAAGTTTAAACGGACGTAACTTTCTCATACGGACTCCGTTTGGGACGTTCTTGGACTTGATGAAAAGCTTATCAAGTCTACTTTCTAAAGGATTCAACCCCATCTTCAAATTCTATCTGAGACAGCCGCAAGCATCAAAAGAGTCCGTGTTGGTCACGTACTGGAATCAGATTCGGACTGCTGCAATGGTGCAAGTTGAAACGAACGTAACTTTCTCATACGGACTCCGTTTGGGACGTTCTTGTACTTCATGGAAAGCTTATGAAGTCTACTTTCCAACGGATCTAACCTCATCTTCAAATTCTATCCGAGCCGGCTGCAATCATAAAAACAATCCACATTGGTTTTTGAGTCCGAGTCAAAAGGGTGCTGCGCCACCACCAATTGGGCCCATGGGCCTTGTAACCCTAGAGCATGCACTTTGGACGCCCCTCCTGGTTGTTCTCCCTATAAAGGAGCCGCCGCCTCCCATGTTAGGACTTGGATTTTGTTGAGTTTAGGTTTAGCTATTATGCAAACTTCTGTTCTTCAGTTGTGTCGGACGACCACCTGTCAAGACAGCCTTCGGAATCCCACCTTTTGATCTTCATATCAATATTTGCAATTTCAGATTGCTTGTTATCTTGTTCTTGCGTGTTCTTCGGTTGCATGCAGGAATAGACCTTCGTGGTCAGGTCAACCGTGTTCTTGGCACGGTTGATAACAACTTGGAGTGTGGTTCAGCGATTGCTAAGGCGCAAGCGACATCGTTCGGTTGTAGTCGGATCGCAAGGGTCGCCTCCGCCAAAATCGATAGTTATCATCCTATCGGAAGATCGGGACCCCATCGCCTCATCACATTCTCACCAAAATCAATCACATGACCACACCAACTAGATGCCATACACCTCTTAAAGGACTTTGCAACCCAAATTGATTACCCCTTTCTTAGAAGAGGCAAAAAGAAGTAAATTTCAGCACAGAGGATGATGCTACCATCCGCAATAAATGCAACACCAAAAGAAATAGCAACAATCTTGGATAGCAAAAGATAAGATCACAGTTGAAGGCACATGCCCCTCAAGAAGAAAATACCAAATCTCAACCAATAAGAATACAGTATTGCCATTTGAGCTCAAGAAACTCTTAGGCGGCGGAAAAAAATATTGCCATTTGAGTTCAAGAAGCTCTTAAGCGGCGAAATTAAGAAGACAAACACACCTAAAAAAATTGCATGACATGACTTCAACCTCCAATACTTTTACCGCACTCTTTCTTTTAACAAAGAGAACAACTTTCTTTGATTACGGTATCACCTTGACAATTCCAACAAAAGTGATTTAAAGACCACAACACATTAATCCCTTAAGAACTAATAAAATCTCTCAACACGTCACTTTGCTCAAACAATTTCAGCTGCCACATAAGTCATGAGATCAAAAAGATTGCGTACGCAAATCTCAAAACTTTTGATTTAAGTAGTATCATGGAAGTTATCAAATTCTTTTATTTAAGGAACATTCAACATTATCATCACAACCACAACTAACCATCATGCTAACATCAGAATAATACATTCTTAACAAGCATCATCATGTCCACAAATCCCTTCATAAACTTTTCCAAAAGAAACATAAGAAATCACTTCATCATATTTCTATTATCTGAGTAAGATTGCGACTACTTAATCTAGGAAATCCTAGTGCATAAGCCACCATATTAAATCAAAGCTTTTAAACAAGATGATACTAGAACATGACAATCTCACAAACATGCTAGTATGAATCTCTTATTAGATTCCATATATTCAATTCTTATTGATGCTCAACTCTAATTTAGCACAAATTGATTGTACTCTAGTCATTACTAGCAATAATTGTTATTATTTTATCATAACAACATTCATGATCCTAACTCCGTTTTACAATCATAAAACAATCATGAGCATAGATTCAGTATCCCACCTTACGTTCAGAAATTAGAACGAAATAACTTTAAACTTCAATAATACCAGCTTTGTAAGACAAGATTCTACAAGTCAATACATCCACCTTCCTCTATTTCTTTATACATATTTCAACAATTTAGCATGGTGAAAGATAGATAAATCTAGCAATTGTACATGCTCATAAAGTATCTAAATAAAGGACAGATTAAAGGTTAATATTACCAAGGCAATATTCCAACACCTCCTTACTTAATCATTCCAAACGGTCAGATTAATTACTATAAACAAAAATAATTCAATTTATCCAACATGATAGAAATTTAAACAATCATAATAATTATTCTAATTCTTTTGCACACTCCTCAATAACTCCATGAGTTCCAATCATGTATAGACAAGTTCTTAATCACAGTTCTTCAAGAAACTATTACAAGGCGATATCAAATTAATCAACTATATTTCCGAGGATGCTAGTTAAATTAATTATGCACCATACTAACATCTCAACTTGATAATTCATACCTTATGAATTAGTTTATATGGTTACCACCTTCCACTTAAACATAGCAAAACACCACAAAGGGTTTTAACACTCTCTTTCAGAAAGGAGTGGAAATAAACTTCAACACTCAAAATAATCTAAACGGATTACATAGATCCAAGGCTTTAACATATTAATGAGTTTGCAACACAAAACTTTCATTGGTAAAAGTACCAAGCGAACCAATGAGTCATGATTCACAACAAGACAAAATTCCCACAAAGGGACTAACCTTGCAAATCAACAATATTCACAAGCAGCAATAGTGTCTTACTAGTCCGAAAAGAAACAATAATTGCTTCAACGAACAGATAGAGATCAATTGCAAACCCTCAACTACAATGAACCACAAACTCAAGAGAAATTCATTAACTGCAATAGACAAAGAATTGGCCAAAATCAACTCAAGGAAGATATCAACATTTCTAAATAAACTTACTCACAACATCCGCAACTAAGTTACCCGAGGTAACTACATCGCTAATCCCCATGCTACAAACAGTGGTATAACCTGGCAATGCCAAGGCAGCAAATACAACCTCTACATCTTATCATTGACAATTCTCACTCATAACAGTCATAGGAGCAAATCATAATCATACAAGATTATCTCATAATGTAAATCATCAATACAACATGTCAAAAGCATAAATGCAATGCTTGACCCATCCCATCCTAACGTGCACCAGTGTGTCAATTTAATAGTTTCATTACCACGGACCTAACGCCCGCTCTGATACCAACTGTAACACCCCAGGACCCACATTACCCTGGGATGCTACTAAAACTGCTCTACAACGAGCCAATTTACAAGATAAAATAAACTGGCAACAATTACTAAACAAGATAGTATAAGCGGAAGCATAAACAACTAAGGAATAACAGGATAGTGATAGCAATTGACTATTTAAAACATCCTCCAACATTTTAATCTAAAACATAGTTCACAAATTTAACATTATTAAGATAATGTAAACAAAGCTATGCAAGGTCTAGAATCCTTTCAACTTTATTACAGCATAAAAATATGATTCACGTGCATCAGTGTGGTGCCGTTCTACCCTTCCCATGCATGCTCAAAGTCCACCTGTAGGGAGGGGGAAACAAGGGTGAGATAAAAATCTCAGCAAGCAAACTGTTTAACAGGCTATTCAAACTACAAACAATTATCGATCATCATTTATAATTCCATACAACTATAACCACAATTCATGTCCACAATTATTAAACCATCACAAACTTCCATGAATCATACCTCTTCAATTTCAGATTTTATTGGCATATGAATGCAGTCATTTTATCCACAATTAAATGCAAATGAAACATTTAATCTTCCACAAACCACAATAGGTTAATCATCAACATTCTTCCACAATTACAATGTTATTATCCTCAACCTCAAATCACCATCAATGACGTTAAAGCATTAACAAATAAAATCTTGTTTGACTACTTTAAATTCTCAACCACTACAACTAGCAAAAGCAATAAAACATATGTATGTTTTACTTCAACACTTTATTATTTCTCACATCCACAATTGTTATCAACAATTAATACAAGAGAAAAGAATCTCATGCCACAATCACAAACCTTACCGTACACAAGGGATGAACCCCATTCCACGTCCACAACCATAATCCTCATACCACAAATAGCTCACATGAGCCAATTCCACATTACAACTATGAAGTTGTATAATCCACATTACAACTATGAGTTGAATATTTCACAAAATAACTTCACCACAACATATTGCATATGTAAGCAAATGAATCTTTCCACAATGCAATGCATATGAATGCTATGCTCCACATCACTCTTTCCAGGGCAGGATTTGAGGTGCATCGTATTACGGCAATATACGATGCTTCCCGCGGGATAAGAGGTGCATCGTATTACGGCAATATACGATGCTGTACCGGTACGGTCGCGGCTATGTGCGGCGACATCCACATATGCATATGACATGATATGATATGATAATCACAAATCACATTAATCCATCCTCAAAGGAGCATCAACATGCTCACGACATATCCACATCCACCACATGTTATTTTTATGTTCCACATTATAACATTAAGCAAGATTTCCACATGGCTACTAGCAGATTATCAACATATCAATGGATAAGTACTTGCTACCATCTCCACAATTAAATTATCATGCAATCATGGCATAATGTATCAAATTATGATAATAATGTAAACTGCAAGTAGAAGGAATAACAAGTTAAACGGTAGCAACCACCGCTACGTTTACTTGCCTCAAACCGACGAAGCGAAGTAAAATCAAGAGCGCTCAGGGACAAGACCACATGTCCAAAAGGCAACTCTCAGCACACAGCTTCAGCATACAAACATGACATTAATAATTAAAAACGTCGCTAGAACCCTGAACCCGCACAAACTCCTCTCCGCTCAACAATTCAGCAAATTACCCTCTGCAGCAGTGCTGCTTAACATTTTCGTAACTTTAAAAATATTGATCCATTTACAGCAAACGATATCTCTTTGGATTCATCGCTTAAAAACCTACATTTTTCATGTAGAACACCTATTTTTATTTTGATCACAGCTAGGCGTAATTTAATGCCCAAAACAGAGGAAGAACTCTGTTCTGGCAGATTGGACAGCAATAAACAAATGCGTCCCAACATCAGTAAAAGGGTCTAAAAATTCTGAATTTTATACAGCCGCTGTATCTCTAAATTATCTACAACTTGCTCAATTACGGACATGGTCATAAAAATCATTTACGACCTCTAATTCCCAGATTACCGTCGGTCTGTACCAATCTGCTCGCCTGACGAACAGAAGTATTCCCGACCCTGTAACTCCCAGATAACAAGGCATAAAATTCCGAAACAAATACAGGAGATGCGTCTGGAAGTCCTATACAACTTTCCTTTTGGGAAGGTCCCCAGGAAAATTCGTTTACTTGCTCAAAACTTTGCAAACAGACACGCTGCGCGAATCAATCTACAGGCAGACATCAGCTAATCTCTAATCGGGCAATTAATCTTTTAACTACCTTCAAAATCCGTGCCAAGAACCCTAATTATTCCATAGAACAGAGGGTTTGGGATGAGGAAAAATTACCTAGATGATGGATCACCCCTTTTTTTCCTCCTCCTCTTCTTCTTCTTCCTTCTCCTTCCTTCTTCTCCTTCTCCTTCCTCTCCTTGGCTCCAATGGCAGCAGCACTTGTGGGGGGGTGGGGGCACCAACCAGGGAGGGGGCTGCGCCCAAGAGGGTGGGAAAGGGGGGTGGCGGCTGTGGGGGGAAAGGGGGAGAGTGGCTTAGGGTTTTAGGCGAGGGAGAGGGGGAGGTGCGGCCACCCCTTGGGCCTCCGGCCCAAGGTGGTCGGCCCACTCTCCCGATAGCCCATCCGAGTTTATTATTATAATTTTTAATTTATTTTATTCATTTTACACGGTTCTATAATTTTTATTTTTTCCTTCCCGCGATTTACCGAAAAACCGGTGACTCCGCGATTATTTTAAAACTTACGCCGAATCGACGATCAGGGTATTACATTCTCCCCACCTAAAAAGGATTCATCCTCGAATCTAACTCCTCAAACCACAAATCAAGAGAATAGCAAGAAAAGAGCAATGAAGGAAAGAACAACCACAAGAAAGAGCATCCCAAGGATAGATCATCCCAAGGGAACCACTACTACGGGTTCTCACCCGCCTTGAAGAACTCGGGTCCTTCTTCTACATTTGAACTTCAAGCTCCCACGTCACCTCCCGCTCGGATTGATTCGCCAAGAGGGCCTCCACATACATGGTGGTTCTCTTCCTCATGTCCAACTCCGATGAGTCCACGAAACGCGCCGGTGAACGCCGAGCAACCGCAACTCTTTTGTTGGCTCTGAGCGGCCAACAGATCCTGCCGTTCTCACAAAATTCTCCGCCACCACTATCAAGCCACTATCTAATACCATCCTCTTTCCTAAAACATTTTCCTCTATTTATTATAATCGGGATAATACATTGTACCCCTTTTAAAGAATTCAACCACAGATTCCGTCCGAGTCGGTGTCAAACTTTCGTCCACGATGTGTTCCGACGTGTAGTGTACGCACCATGCATACGGATGAGGCACAAACAAAACCGGACGAAAACACCCCGCACGGAGTTCACATGCACCCTACCTCGTTTTGGCACATATCTCGAATCTGTCTGACTCGGTGTAGATGTTTCGTCCACAATGGGTTCCTACATGTACTATGAACTCCACGCAATCGAAAATGACTCTTGAAATGAAAACTGAGTACCAAACACCTCGAAAGGACTTTAGCTCATTTGCGCACGCATTTTGGATCGGTCCGAGTCGATGTTAAACTTTCGTCCACAACGGGTTCCAACGGGTACTATAAATTTTATACGTACGAAGTAAAGCCAAACACCCCACATGATCGTCATATGCGTCCAAGTTTATTTGGGCATGCATTACAAATCTGTCTGTGTCAGTGTTAAACTTTTTTCCGCAACAGCTTCTAGTGGGTATTATAAACTCCATCGTAAAAAATCTGGGCACGGATTGAACTTGAGTGCCGAACACTTCGAGTGGACCTCATTTGCAGCCTAGCTCATTTTGGCATGCATTTTCAAATCCGTCCGAGTTAGTGTGATTGTTTCATCCACAACGGGATAGAACGTGTACCACAAACTCCGTGCATGCAAAAATTACTCTCGTAAGAAAACTGAGTAACAAACACACGGAATGAACTTCATATGTGCCTCATTTCCGCATGCATGTCGAATCCATCTGAGTCGATGTTAAACACACCACATGGACTTCATACGTGCCCTACCTCATTTTGGCACGCATCTCGAATCTGTCCAACTCGGTATTGTAGTATCATCCGCAACGGGTTCCAACATGTACTATAAACTCCATGCGTTCGAAAATGACTCTCGCAGGGAATCTGAGTGCCAAAAGGCCCGAATGGACTTTGTGCGTAGCATATTTGCGCTTGCGTCTCGAATCAGCTCAACTTGCTGGCTTACTTTTGTCCACAACTGTTTCCAAGGGTACTACAAATTCCATGCTTACGAAAATCGGTCACCAAACAAAATTGAGTGCGAAACACCCCGCAAGGACATCACACGCAACGCAGCCCATTTGGGCATCCATTTCCAATCCGTCCGAGTCGATGTTAAACTTTTGTCCACCGTAGGCTCCAATGGTTACTATAAACTCCATGCGTACGAAATCGAGGCATGAGGTACAATCAAGTGCCAAACTCCGCGCATGATCGTCATATGCATCCAAGCGTATTTGGGCATGCATTTAGAATCTGTCCGAGTCAGTATTAAACATTTTTCCACAATCACTCTAGTGGGCACTATAAACTCCATCCACACGAAATCTGGGTACAAATTGAACCTGAGTGTCAAACACTTCGAGTGGACTTCGTTTGCGCCATAGCTCATTTTGGCATGCATTTCGAATTCGTTCGAGTCGGTGTGAGAATTTCATCCACAACGGGTTGGAGCGTGTACCACAAAATTCGTACGTGCAAAAATGACTCTTGTAAGGAAACTGGGTAACAAACACACCGCATGGAGTTCATATGTGCGTCATTTCCGCATGCATCTCGAATCCGTCCGAGTCGGTGTCAAACTTTCGTCCACGATGTGTTCCGACGTGTAGTGTACGCACCATGCATACGGATGAGGCACAAACAAAACCGACCGAAAACACCCCGCACGGAGTTCACATGCACCCTACCTCGTTTTGGCACATATCTCGAATCTGTCCGACTCGGTGTAGGTGTTTCGTCCACAATGGGTTCCTACCTGTACTATGAACTCCACGCAATCGAAAATGACTCTTGAAATGAAAACTGAGTACCAAACACCTCGAAAGGACTTTAGCTCATTTGCGCACGCATTTTGGATCGGTCCGAGTCGATGTTAAACTTTCGTCCACAACGGGTTCCAACGGGTACTATAAATTTTATACGTACGAAATCGAGGCACATAACAAAACCGTGTGCCAGACATCTTTCATAGTCGTTATTTGCGCCATATTTCATTTTAGCTTGCATCTTGAATCCATCCGAGTCGGCGTTAAAGTTCCATCTACAACGGATTCCAACGTGTACTACAAACCCCTTGCGTTCGAAGACGACTCCTGTAATGAAACTGAGTACCAGAAACACCGTGAGACGGGGTCGCCCGATCTTCTCGACGTAGGATGGAAACCCACGGGAGTCTTGATAAATCGTAACGATCCTCCAATGCCAGTGCAAGGGATGAACACTCTTTAATCCGGCACAACGCAGTCGTGTTGATTTCGCTGACCACCAAGCGAAGATCTATCGTGCACCCAATTCACAACGGAAAGGCCGAACGATCTTGATTGAAGAAGATACACCTAATTCCATAAGGAATTTCGGCAGCGATGCTAAACTCGAAAACTTTAGTAGATTGATTTTTCTCAGACGTGGTCTCAATACTTCTTTCCAGTGAAATAATGTATTTGACTTAAAAGTGCTAAGCATATGCGTATCAGCATCACACCGAATGGACTCGTATGTCTCTCATTTGTGCATGCATTTCGAATCAGTGTGAGTCGCTGGTGAACTTTTGTCCACAACGGTTTCTATGGGTACTATGAATTCCATGCGTATGAAAATCGGGCACAAAACATAATCGAACACGAAACACCCAGTGTGGACTTCATGTGCGCCCCAACTCATTTGGGCTTGCATTTCGAATCCGTCCGAGTCGGTGTTAGACTTTTGTCCACAACGGTGTCCAACGGGTACTGTAACTCCATGCATACAAAATCAAAGCACAAAGTAAAGCCAAGTGCCAAACACCCCACATGATCGTCATATGCGTCCAAGTTTATTTGGGCATGCATTACAAATCTGTCTGTGTCAGTGTTAAACTTTTTTCCGCAACGGCTTCTAGTGGGTATTATAAACTCCATCGTAAAAAATCTGGGCACGGATTGAACTTGAGTGCCGAACACTTCGAGTGGACCTCATTTGCAGCCTAGCTCATTTTGGCATGCATTTTCAAATCCGTCCGAGTTAGTGTGATTGTTTCATCCACAACGGGATGGAACGTGTACCACAAACTCCGTGCATGCGAAAATTACTCTCGTAAGAAAACTGAGTAACAAACACACCGAATGAACTTCATATGTGCCTCATTTCCGCATGCATGTCGAATCCATCTGAGTCGATGTTAAACACACCACATGGACTTCATACGTGCCCTACCTCATTTTGGCACGCATCTCGAATCTGTCCAACTCGGTACTGTAGTATCATCCGCAACGGGTTCCAACATGTACTATAAACTCCATGCGTTCGAAAATGACTCTCGCAGGGAATCTGAGTGCCAAAAGGCCCGAATGGACTTTGTTCGTAGCATATTTGCGCTTGCGTCTCGAATCCGCCCGACTTGCTGGCTTACTTTTGTCCACAACTGTTTCCAAGGGTACTACAAATTCCATGCGTACGAAAATCGGTCACCAAACAAAATTGAGTGCGAAACACCCCGCATGGACATCACATGCAACGCAGCCCATTTGGGCATGCATTTCGAATCCGTCCGAGTCGATGTTAAACTTT
The DNA here is from genome assembly GCA_017311315.1 of Dendrocalamus latiflorus. NCBI lineage: Eukaryota > Viridiplantae > Streptophyta > Magnoliopsida > Poales > Poaceae > Dendrocalamus > Dendrocalamus latiflorus. The sequence continues at coordinate 7,935,361 of CM029648.1, read as the reverse complement.
CGTCCACCGTAGGCTCCAATGGGTACTATAAACTCCATGCGTACGAAATCGAGGCATGAGGTAAAATCAAGTGCCAAACTCCGCGCATGATCGTCATATGCGTCCAAGCTTATTTGGGCATGCATTTAGAATCTGTCCGAGTCAGTATTAAACATTTTTCCACAATCACTCTAGTGGGCACTATAAACTCCATCCATACGAAATCTGGGTACAAATTGAACCTGAGTGCCAAACACTTCGAGTGGACTTCGTTTGCACCATAGCTCATTTTGGCATGCATTTCGAATTCGTTCGAGTCGGTGTGAGAATTTCATCCACAACGGGTTGGAGCGTGTACCACAAACTTCGTACGTGCAAAAATGACTCTTGTAAGGAAACCGGGTAACAAACACACCGCATGGAGTTCGTATGTGCGTCATTTCCGCATGCATCTCGAATCCGTCCGAGTCGGTGTCAAACTTTCGTCCACGATGTGTTCCGACGTGTAGTGTAAACACCATGCATACGGATGAGGCACAAACAAAAGCGGACGAAAACACCCCGCACGGAGTTCACATGCACCCTACCTCGTTTTGGCACATATCTCGAATCTGTCCGACTCGGTGTTGATGTTTCGTCCACAATGGGTTCCTACATGTACTATGAACTCCATGCAATCGAAAATGACTCTTGAAATGAAAACTGAGTACCAAACACCTCGAAAGGACTTCGTATTTAGCTCATTTGCGCACGCATTTTGGATCGGTCCGAGTCGATGTTAAACTTTCGTCCACAACGGGTTCCAACGGGTACTATAAATTTTATACGTACGAAATCGAGGCACATAACAAAACCGTGTGCCAGACATCTTTCATAGTCGTTATTTGCGCCATATTTCATTTTAGCATGCATCTTGAATCCGTCCGAGTCGGCGTTAAAGTTCCATCTACAACCGATTCAAACATGTACTACAAACTCCTTGCGTTCGAAGACGACTCCTGTAATGAAACTGAGTACCAGAAACACCGTGATGCGGGGTCGCCCGATCTTCTCGACGTAGGATGGAAACCCACGGGAGTCTTGATGAATCGTAACGATCCTCCAATGCCAGTGCAAGGGACGAACACTCTTTAATCCGCGAAAACACAGTCGTGTTGATTTCGCCGACCACCAAGCGAAGATCTATCGTGCACCCAATTCACAACGGAAAGGCCGAACGTTCTTGATTGAAGAAGATACACCTAATTCCATAAGGAATTTCGGCAGCAATGCTAAACTCGAAAACTTTAGTAGATTGATTTTTCTCAGACGTGGTCTCAATACTTCTTTCCAGTGAAATAATGTATTTGACTTAAAAGTGCTAAGCATGTGCGTATCCGCGTCACACCGAATGGACTCGTATGTCTCTCATTTGTGCATGCATTTCGAATCAGTGTGAGTCGCTGGTGAACTTTTGTCCACAACGGTTTCTATGGGTACTAAGAATTCCATGCGTATGAAAATCGGGCACAAAACATAATCGAACACGAAACACCCAGCGTGGACTTCATGTGCGCCCCAACTCATTTGGGCATGCATTTCGAATCCGTCCGAGTCGGTGTTAGACTTTTGTCCACAGCGGTGTCCAACGGGTACTGTAAACTCCATGCATACAAAATCAAAGCACAAAGTAAAGCCAAGTGCCAAACACCCCACATGATCGTCATATGCGTCCAAGTTTATTTGGGCATGCATTACAAATCTGTCTGTGTCAGTGTTAAACTTTTTTCCGCAACGGCTTCTAGTGGGTATTAGAAACTCCATCGTAAACAATCTGGGCACGGATTGAACTTGAGTGCCGAACACTTCGAGTGGACCTCATTTGCAGCCTCGCTCATTTTGGCATGCATTTTCAAATCCGTCCGAGTTAGTGTGATTGTTTCATCCACAACGGGATGGAACGTGTACCACAAACTCCGTGCTACAAAAATTACTCTCGTAAGAAAACTGAGTAACAAACACACCGAATGAACTTCATATGTGCCTCATTTCCGCATGCATGTCGAATCCATCTGAGTCGATGTTAAACACACCACATGGACTTCATACGTGCCCTACCTCATTTTGGCATGTATCTCGAATCTGTCCAACTCGGTATTGTAGTTTCATCCGCAACGGGTTCCAACATGTACTACAAACTCCATATGTTCGAAAATGACTCTCGCAGGGAATCTGAGTGCTAAAAGGCCCGAATGGACTTTGTGCGTAGCATATTTGCCCTTGCATCTCGAATCAGCCCGACTTGCTGGCTTACTTTTGTCCACAACTGTTTCCAAGGGTACTACAAATTCCATGCGTACGAAAATCGGTCACCAAACAAAATTGAGTGCGAAACACCCCGCATGGACATCACATGCAACGCAGCCCATTTGGGCATGCATTTCGAATCCGTCCGAGTCGATGTTAAACTTTCGTCCACCGTAGGCTCCAATGGGTACTATGAACTCCATGCGTACGAAATCGAGGCATGAGGTAAAATCAAGTGCCAAACTCCGCGCATGATCGTCATATGTGTCCAAGCTTATTTGGGCATGCATTTCGAATCCGCCCGAGTCAGTATTAAACATTTTTCCACAATCACTCTAGTGGGCACTATAAACTCCATCCATACGAAATCTGGGTACAAATTGAACCTGAGTGCCAAACACTTCGAGTGGACTTCGTTTGCACCATAGCTCATTTTGGCATGCATTTCGGATTCGTTCGAGTCGATGTGAGAATTTCATCAACAACGGGTTGGAGCGTGTACCACAAACTTCGTACGTGCAAAAATGACTCTTGTAAGGAATCTGGGTAACAAACACACCGCATGGACTTCATATGTGCCTCATTTCCGCATGCATCTCGAATCCGTCCGAGTCGGTGTCAAACTTTCGTCCACGATGTGTTCCGACGTGTAGTGTAAACACCATGCATACGGATGAGGCACAAACAAAACCGGACGAAAACACCCCGCACGGAGTTCACATGCGCCCTACCTCGTTTTGGCACGTATCTCGAATCTGTCCGACTCGGTTTTGATGTTTCGTCCACAATGGGTTCCTACATGTACTATGAACTCCATGCAATCGAAAATGACTCTTGAAATGAAAACTGAGTACCAAACACCTCAAAAGGACTTCGTATTTAGCTCATTTGCGCACGCATTTTGGATCGGTCCGAGTCGATGTTAAACTTTCGTCCACAACGGGTTCCAACGGGTACTATAAATTTTATACGTACGAAATCGAGGCATGAGGTAAAATCATGTGCCAAACTCCGCGCATGATCGTCATATGCGTCCAAGCTTATTTGGGCATGCATTTGGAATCCGTCCGAGTCAGTATTAAACATTTTTCCACAATCACTCTAGTGGGCACTATAAACTCCATCCATACGAAATCTGGGTACAAATTGAACCTGGGTGCCAAACACTTCGAGTGGACTTCGTTTGCACCATAGCTCATTTTGGCATGCATTTCGAATTCGTTCGAGTCGGTGTGAGAATTTCATCCACAACGGGTTGGAGCGTGTACCACAAACTTCGTACGTGCAAAAATGACTCTTGTAAGGAAACCGGGTAACAAACACACCGCATGGACTTCGTATGTGCGTCATTTCCGCATGCATCTCGAATCCGTCCGAGTCGGTGTCAAACTTTCGTCCACGATGTGTTCCGACGTGTAGTGTAAACACCATGCATACGGATGAGGCACAAACAAAAGCGGACGAAAACACCCCGCACGGAGTTCACAGCACCCTACCTCGTTTTGGCACATATCTCGAATCTGTCCGACTCGGTGTTGATGTTTCGTCCACAATGGGTTCCTACATGTACTATGAACTCCATGCAATCGAAAATGACTCTTGAAATGAAAACTGAGTACCAAACACCTCGAAAGGACTTCGTATTTAGCTCATTTGCGCACGCATTTTGGATCGGTCCGAGTCGATGTTAAACTTTCGTCCACAACGGGTTCCAACGGGTACTATAAATTTTATACGTACGAAATCGAGGCACATAACAAAACCGTGTGCCAGACATCTTTCATAGTCGTTATTTGCGCCATATTTCATTTTAGCATGCATCTTGAATCCGTCCGAGTCGGCGTTAAAGTTCCATCTACAACGGATTCAAACGTGTACTACAAACTCCTTGCGTTCGAAGACGACTCCTGTAATGAAACTGAGTACCAGAAACACCGTGATGCGGGGTCGCCCGATCTTCTCGACGTAGGATGGAAACCCACGGGAGTCTTGATGAATCGTAACGATCCTCCAATGCCAGTGCAAGGGACGAACACTCTTTAATCCGCCAAAACATAGTCGTGTTGATTTCGCCGACCACCAAGCGAAGATCTATCGTGCACCCAATTCACAACGGAAAGGCCGAACGATCTTGATTGAAGAAGATACACCTAATTCCATAAGGAATTTCGGCAGCAATGCTAAACTCGAAAACTTTAGTAGATTGATTTTTCTCAGACGTGGTCTCAATACTTCTTTCCAGTGAAATAATGTATTTGACTTAAAAGTGCTAAGCATGTGCGTTTCCGCATCACACCGAATGGACTCGTATGTCTCTCATTTGTGCATGCATTTCGAATCAGTGTGAGTCGCTGGTGAACTTTTGTCCACAACGGTTTCTATGGGTACTAAGAATTCCATGCGTACGAAAATCGGGCACAAAACATAATCGAACACGAAACACCCAGCGTGGACTTCATGTGCGCCCCAACTCATTTGGGCATGCATTTCGAATCCGTCCGAGTCGGTGTTAGACTTTTGTCCACAGCGGTGTCCAACGGGTACTGTAAACTCCATGCATACAAAATCAAAGCACAAAGTAAAGCCAAGTGCCAAACACCCCACATGATCGTCATATGCGTCCAAGTTTATTTGGGCATGCATTACAAATCTGTCTGTGTCAGTGTTAAACTTTTTTTCGCAACGGCTTCTAGTGGGTATTATAAACTCCATCGTAAAAAAACTGGGCACGGATTGAACTTGAGTGCCGAACACGTCGAGTGGACCACATTTGCAGCCTAGCTCATGTTGGCACATATCTCGAATCTGTCCGACTCGGTTTTGATGTTTCGTCCACAATGGGTTCCTACATGTACTATGAACTCCATGCAATCGAAAATGACTCTTGAAATGAAAACTGAGTACCAAACACCTCGAAAGGACTTCGTATTTAGCTCATTTGCGCACGCATTTTGGATCGGTCCGAGTCGATGTTAAACTTTCGTCCACAACGGGTTCCAACGGGTACTATAAATTTTATACGTACGAAATCGAGGCACATAACAAAACCGTGTGCCAGACATCTTTCATAGTCGTTATTTGCGCCATATTTCATTTTAGCATGCATCTTGAATCCGTCCGAGTCGGCGTTAAAATTCCATCTACAACGGATTCCAACGTGTACTACAAACTCCTTGCGTTCGAAGACGACTCTGGTAATGAAACTGAGTACGAGAAACACCGTGATACGGGGTCGCCCGATCTTCTCGACGTAGGATGGAAACCCACGGGAGTCTTGATGAATCGTAACGATCCTCCAATTTTAACAAGGGACGAACACTCTTTAATCCGCCAAAACACAGTCGTGTTGATTTCGCCGACCACCAAGCGAAGATCTATCGTGCACCCAATTCACAACGGAAAGGCTGAACGATCGTGATTGAAGAAGATACACCTAATTCCATAAGGAATTTCGGCAGCAATGCTAAACTCGAAAACTTTAGTATATTGGTTTTTCTCAGACGTGGTCTCAATAATGTATTTGACTTAAAAGTGCTAAGCATGTGCGTATCCGCATCACACCGAATGGACTCGTAAGTCTCTCATTTGTGCATGCTTTTCGAATCAGTGTGAGTCGCTGGTGAACTTTTGTCCACAACGGTTGCTATGGGTACTATGAATTCCATGCGTATGAAAATCGGGCACAAAACAGAATCGAACACGAAACACCCAGCATAGACTTCATGTGCGCCCCAACTCATTTGGGCATGCATTTCGAATCCATCCGAGTCGGTGTTAAACTTTTGTCCACAACGGTGTCCAACGGGTACTGTAAACTCCATGCATACAAAATCAAAGCACAAAGTAAAGCCAAGTGCCAAACACCCCACATGATCGTCATCCACCGTAGGCTCCAATGGGTACTATAAACTCCATGCGTACGAAATCGAGGCATGAGGTAAAATCAAGTGCCAAACTCCGCGCATGATCGTCATATGCGTCCAAGCTTATTTGGGCATGCATTTCGAATCCGTCCGAGTCAGTATTAAACAATTTTCCACAATCACTCTAGTGGGCACTATAAACTCCATCCATACGAAATCTGGGTACAAATTGAACCTGAGTGCCAAACACTTCGAGTGGACTTCGTTTGCACCATAGCTCATTTTGGCATGCATTTCGAATTCGTTCCAGTCGGTGTGAGAATTTCATCCACAATGGGTTGGAGCGTGTACCACAAACTTCGTACGTGCAAAAATGACTCTTGTAAGGAAACTGGGTAACAAACACACCGCATGGACTTCATATATGCCTCATTTCCGCATGCATCTCGAATCCGTCCGAGTCGGTGTCAAACTTTCGTCCACGATGTGTTCCGACGTGTAGTGTAAACACCATGCATACGGATGAGGCACGAACAAAACCGGACGAAAACACCCCGCACGGAGTTCACATGCGCCCTACCTCGTTTTGACACGTATCTCGAATCTGTCCGACTCGGTGTTGATGTTTCGTCCACAATGGGTTCCTACATGTACTATGAACTCCATGCAATCGAAAATGACTCTTGAAATGAAAACTGAGTACCAAACACCTCGAAAGGACTTCGTATTTAGCTCATTTGCGCACGCATTTTGGATCGGTCCAAGTCGATGTTAAACTTTCGTCCACCGTAGGCTCCAATGGGTGCTATAAACTCCATGCGTACGAAATCGAGGCATGAGGTAAAATCATGTGCCAAACTCCGCGCATGATCGTCATATGCGTCCAAGCTTATTTGGGCATGCATTTGGAATCCGTCCGAGTCAGTATTAAACACTTTTCCACAATCACTCTAGTGGGCACTATAAACTCCATCCATACGAAATCTGGGTACAAATTGAACCTGGGTGCCAAACACTTCGAGTGGACTTCGTTTGCACCATAGCTCATTTTGGCATGCATTTCGAATTCGTTCGAGTCGGTGTGAGAATTTCATCCACAACGGGTTGGAGCGTGTACCACAAACTTCGTACGTGCAAAAATGACTCTTGTAAGGAAACCGGGTAACAAACACACCGCATGGACTTCGTATGTGCGTCATTTCCGCATGCATCTCGAATCCGTCCGAGTCGGTGTCAAACTTTCGTCCACGATGTGTTCCGACGTGTAGTGTAAACACCATGCATACGGATGAGGCACAAACAAAAGCGGACGAAAACACCCCGCACGGAGTTCACAGCACCCTACCTCGTTTTGGCACATATCTCGAATCTGTCCGACTCGGTGTTGATGTTTCGTCCACAATGGGTTCCTACATGTACTATGAACTCCATGCAATCGAAAATGACTCTTGAAATGAAAACTGAGTACCAAACACCTCGAAAGGACTTCGTATTTAGCTCATTTGCGCACGCATTTTGGATCGGTCCGAGTTGATGTTAAACTTTCGTCCACAACGGGTTCCAACGGGTACTATAAATTTTATACGTACAAAATCGAGGCACATAACAAAACCGTGTGCCAGACATCTTTCATAGTCGTTATTTGCGCCATATTTCATTTTAGCATGCATCTTGAATCCGTCCGAGTCGGCGTTAAAGTTCCATCTACAACGGATTCAAACGTGTACTACAAACTCCTTGCGTTCGAAGACGACTCCTGTAATGAAACTGAGTACCAGAAACACCGTGATGCGGGGTCGCCCGATCTTCTCGACGTAGGATGGAAACCCACGGGAGTCTTGATGAATCGTAACGATCCTCCAATGCCAGTGCAAGGGACGAACACTCTTTAATCCGCCAAAACATAGTCGTGTTGATTTCGCCGACCACCAAGCGAAGATCTATCGTGCACCCAATTCACAACGGAAAGGCCGAACGATCTTGATTGAAGAAGATACACCTAATTCCATAAGGAATTTCGGCAGCAATGCTAAACTCGAAAACTTTAGTAGATTGATTTTTCTCAGACGTGGTCTCAATACTTCTTTCCAGTGAAATAATGTATTTGACTTAAAAGTGCTAAGCATGTGCGTTTCCGCATCACACCGAATGGACTCGTATGTCTCTCATTTGTGCATGCATTTCGAATCAGTGTGAGTCGCTGGTGAACTTTTGTCCACAACGGTTTCTATGGGTACTAAGAATTCCATGCGTACGAAAATCGGGCACAAAACATAATCGAACACGAAACACCCAGCGTGGACTTCATGTGCGCCCCAACTCATTTGGGCATGCATTTCGAATCCGTCCGAGTCGGTGTTAGACTTTTGTCCACAGCGGTGTCCAACGGGTACTGTAAACTCCATGCATACAAAATCAAAGCACAAAGTAAAGCCAAGTGCCAAACACCCCACATGATCGTCATATGCGTCCAAGTTTATTTGGGCATGCATTACAAATCTGTCTGTGTCAGTGTTAAACTTTTTTTCGCAACGGCTTCTAGTGGGTATTATAAACTCCATCGTAAAAAAACTGGGCACGGATTGAACTTGAGTGCCGAACACGTCGAGTGGACCACATTTGCAGCCTAGCTCATGTTGGCACATATCTCGAATCTGTCCGACTCGGTTTTGATGTTTCGTCCACAATGGGTTCCTACATGTACTATGAACTCCATGCAATCGAAAATGACTCTTGAAATGAAAACTGAGTACCAAACACCTCGAAAGGACTTCGTATTTAGCTCATTTGCGCACGCATTTTGGATCGGTCCGAGTCGATGTTAAACTTTCGTCCACAACGGGTTCCAACGGGTACTATAAATTTTATACGTACGAAATCGAGGCACATAACAAAACCGTGTGCCAGACATCTTTCATAGTCGTTATTTGCGCCATATTTCATTTTAGCATGCATCTTGAATCCGTCCGAGTCGGCGTTAAAATTCCATCTACAACGGATTCCAACGTGTACTACAAACTCCTTGCGTTCGAAGACGACTCTGGTAATGAAACTGAGTACGAGAAACACCGTGATACGGGGTCGCCCGATCTTCTCGACGTAGGATGGAAACCCACGGGAGTCTTGATGAATCGTAACGATCCTCCAATTTTAACAAGGGACGAACACTCTTTAATCCGCCAAAACACAGTCGTGTTGATTTCGCCGACCACCAAGCGAAGATCTATCGTGCACCCAATTCACAACGGAAAGGCTGAACGATCGTGATTGAAGAAGATACACCTAATTCCATAAGGAATTTCGGCAGCAATGCTAAACTCGAAAACTTTAGTATATTGGTTTTTCTCAGACGTGGTCTCAATAATGTATTTGACTTAAAAGTGCTAAGCATGTGCGTATCCGCATCACACCGAATGGACTCGTAAGTCTCTCATTTGTGCATGCTTTTCGAATCAGTGTGAGTCGCTGGTGAACTTTTGTCCACAACGGTTGCTATGGGTACTATGAATTCCATGCGTATGAAAATCGGGCACAAAACAGAATCGAACACGAAACACCCAGCATAGACTTCATGTGCGCCCCAACTCATTTGGGCATGCATTTCGAATCCATCCGAGTCGGTGTTAAACTTTTGTCCACAACGGTGTCCAACGGGTACTGTAAACTCCATGCATACAAAATCAAAGCACAAAGTAAAGCCAAGTGCCAAACACCCCACATGATCGTCATCCACCGTAGGCTCCAATGGGTACTATAAACTCCATGCGTACGAAATCGAGGCATGAGGTAAAATCAAGTGCCAAACTCCGCGCATGATCGTCATATGCGTCCAAGCTTATTTGGGCATGCATTTCGAATCCGTCCGAGTCAGTATTAAACAATTTTCCACAATCACTCTAGTGGGCACTATAAACTCCATCCATACGAAATCTGGGTACAAATTGAACCTGAGTGCCAAACACTTCGAGTGGACTTCGTTTGCACCATAGCTCATTTTGGCATGCATTTCGAATTCGTTCCAGTCGGTGTGAGAATTTCATCCACAACGGGTTGGAGCGTGTACCACAAACTTCGTACGTGCAAAAATGACTCTTGTAAGGAAACTGGGTAACAAACACACCGCATGGACTTCATATATGCCTCATTTCCGCATGCATCTCGAATCCGTCCGAGTCGGTGTCAAACTTTCGTCCACGATGTGTTCCGACGTGTAGTGTAAACACCATGCATACGGATGAGGCACGAACAAAACCGGACGAAAACACCCCGCACGGAGTTCACATGCGCCCTACCTCGTTTTGACACGTATCTCGAATCTGTCCGACTCGGTGTTGATGTTTCGTCCACAATGGGTTCCTACATGTACTATGAACTCCATGCAATCGAAAATGACTCTTGAAATGAAAACTGAGTACCAAACACCTCGAAAGGACTTCGTATTTAGCTCATTTGCGCACGCATTTTGGATCGGTCCAAGTCGATGTTAAACTTTCGTCCACCGTAGGCTCCAATGGGTGCTATAAACTCCATGCGTACGAAATCGAGGCATGAGGTAAAATCATGTGCCAAACTCCGCGCATGATCGTCATATGCGTCCAAGCTTATTTGGGCATGCATTTGGAATCCGTCCGAGTCAGTATTAAACACTTTTCCACAATCACTCTAGTGGGCACTATAAACTCCATCCATACGAAATCTGGGTACAAATTGAACCTGGGTGCCAAACACTTCGAGTGGACTTCGTTTGCACCATAGCTCATTTTGGCATGCATTTCGAATTCGTTCGAGTCGGTGTGAGAATTTCATCCACAACGGGTTGGAGCGTGTACCACAAACTTCGTACGTGCAAAAATGACTCTTGTAAGGAAACCGGGTAACAAACACACCGCATGGACTTCGTATGTGCGTCATTTCCGCATGCATCTCGAATCCGTCCGAGTCGGTGTCAAACTTTCGTCCACGATGTGTTCCGACGTGTAGTGTAAACACCATGCATACGGATGAGGCACAAACAAAAGCGGACGAAAACACCCCGCACGGAGTTCACAGCACCCTACCTCGTTTTGGCACATATCTCGAATCTGTCCGACTCGGTGTTGATGTTTCGTCCACAATGGGTTCCTACATGTACTATGAACTCCATGCAATCGAAAATGACTCTTGAAATGAAAACTGAGTACCAAACACCTCGAAAGGACTTCGTATTTAGCTCATTTGCGCACGCATTTTGGATCGGTCCGAGTCGATGTTAAACTTTCGTCCACAACGGGTTCCAACGGGTACTATAAATTTTATACGTACGAAATCGAGGCACATAACAAAACCGTGTGCCAGACATCTTTCATAGTCGTTATTTGCGCCATATTTCATTTTAGCATGCATCTTGAATCCGTCCGAGTCGGCGTTAAAGTTCCATCTACAACGGATTCAAACGTGTACTACAAACTCCTTGCGTTCGAAGACGACTCCTGTAATGAAACTGAGTACCAGAAACACCGTGATGCGGGGTCGCCCGATCTTCTCGACGTAGGATGGAAACCCACGGGAGTCTTGATGAATCGTAACGATCCTCCAATGCCAGTGCAAGGGACGAACACTCTTTAATCCGCCAAAACATAGTCGTGTTGATTTCGCCGACCACCAAGCGAAGATCTATCGTGCACCCAATTCACAACGGAAAGGCCGAACGATCTTGATTGAAGAAGATACACCTAATTCCATAAGGAATTTCGGCAGCAATGCTAAACTCGAAAACTTTAGTAGATTGATTTTTCTCAGACGTGGTCTCAATACTTCTTTCCAGTGAAATAATGTATTTGACTTAAAAGTGCTAAGCATGTGCGTTTCCGCATCACACCGAATGGACTCGTATGTCTCTCATTTGTGCATGCATTTCGAATCAGTGTGAGTCGCTGGTGAACTTTTGTCCACAACGGTTTCTATGGGTACTAAGAATTCCATGCGTACGAAAATCGGGTACAAAACATAATCGAACACGAAACACCCAGCGTGGACTTCATGTGCGCCCCAACTCATTTGGGCATGCATTTCGAATCCGTCCGAGTCGGTGTTAGACTTTTGTCCACAGCGGTGTCCAACGGGTACTGTAAACTCCATGCATACAAAATCAAAGCACAAAGTAAAGCCAAGTGCCAAACACCCCACATGATCGTCATATGCGTCCAAGTTTATTTGGGCATGCATTACAAATCTGTCTGTGTCAGTGTTAAACTTTTTTTCGCAACGGCTTCTAGTGGGTATTATAAACTCCATCGTAAAAAAACTGGGCACGGATTGAACTTGAGTGCCGAACACGTCGAGTGGACCACATTTGCAGCCTAGCTCATGTTGGCACATATCTCGAATCTGTCCGACTCGGTTTTGATGTTTCGTCCACAATGGGTTCCTACATGTACTATGAACTCCATGCAATCGAAAATGACTCTTGAAATGAAAACTGAGTACCAAACACCTCGAAAGGACTTCGTATTTAGCTCATTTGCGCACGCATTTTGGATCGGTCCGAGTCGATGTTAAACTTTCGTCCACAACGGGTTCCAACGGGTACTATAAATTTTATACGTACGAAATCGAGGCACATAACAAAACCGTGTGCCAGACATCTTTCATAGTCGTTATTTGCGCCATATTTCATTTTAGCATGCATCTTGAATCCGTCCGAGTCGGCGTTAAAATTCCATCTACAACGGATTCCAACGTGTACTACAAACTCCTTGCGTTCGAAGACGACTCTGGTAATGAAACTGAGTACGAGAAACACCGTGATACGGGGTCGCCCGATCTTCTCGACGTAGGATGGAAACCCACGGGAGTCTTGATGAATCGTAACGATCCTCCAATTTTAACAAGGGACGAACACTCTTTAATCCGCCAAAACACAGTCGTGTTGATTTCGCCGACCACCAAGCGAAGATCTATCGTGCACCCAATTCACAACGGAAAGGCTGAACGATCGTGATTGAAGAAGATACACCTAATTCCATAAGGAATTTCGGCAGCAATGCTAAACTCGAAAACTTTAGTATATTGGTTTTTCTCAGACGTGGTCTCAATAATGTATTTGACTTAAAAGTGCTAAGCATGTGCGTATCCGCATCACACCGAATGGACTCGTAAGTCTCTCATTTGTGCATGCTTTTCGAATCAGTGTGAGTCGCTGGTGAACTTTTGTCCACAACGGTTGCTATGGGTACTATGAATTCCATGCGTATGAAAATCGGGCACAAAACAGAATCGAACACGAAACACCCAGCATAGACTTCATGTGCGCCCCAACTCATTTGGGCATGCATTTCGAATCCATCCGAGTCGGTGTTAAACTTTTGTCCACAACGGTGTCCAACGGGTACTGTAAACTCCATGCATACAAAATCAAAGCACAAAGTAAAGCCAAGTGCCAAACACCCCACATGATCGTCATCCACCGTAGGCTCCAATGGGTACTATAAACTCCATGCGTACGAAATCGAGGCATGAGGTAAAATCAAGTGCCAAACTCCGCGCATGATCGTCATATGCGTCCAAGCTTATTTGGGCATGCATTTCGAATCCGTCCGAGTCAGTATTAAACAATTTTCCACAATCACTCTAGTGGGCACTATAAACTCCATCCATACGAAATCTGGGTACAAATTGAACCTGAGTGCCAAACACTTCGAGTGGACTTCGTTTGCACCATAGCTCATTTTGGCATGCATTTCGAATTCGTTCCAGTCGGTGTGAGAATTTCATCCACAACGGGTTGGAGCGTGTACCACAAACTTCGTACGTGCAAAAATGACTCTTGTAAGGAAACTGGGTAACAAACACACCGCATGGACTTCATATATGCCTCATTTCCGCATGCATCTCGAATCCGTCCGAGTCGGTGTCAAACTTTCGTCCACGATGTGTTCCGACGTGTAGTGTAAACACCATGCATACGGATGAGGCACGAACAAAACCGGACGAAAACACCCCGCACGGAGTTCACATGCGCCCTACCTCGTTTTGACACGTATCTCGAATCTGTCCGACTCGGTGTTGATGTTTCGATCACAATGGGTTCCTAGATGTACTATGAACTCCATGCAATCGAAAATGACTCTTGAAATGAAAACTGAGTACCAAACACCTCGAAAGGACTTCGTATTTAGCTCATTTGCGCACGCATATTGGATCGGTCCGAGTCGATGTTAAACTTTCGTCCACAACGGGTTCCAACGGGTACTATAAATTTTATAAGTACGAAATCGAGGCACATAACAAAACCGTGTGCCAGACATCTTTCATAGTCGTTATTTGCGCCATATTTCATTTTAGCATGCATCTTGAATCCGTCCGAGTCGGCGTTAAAGTTCCATCTACAACGGATTGCAACGTGTACTACAAACTCCTTGCGTTCGAAGACGACTCTTGTAATGAAACTGAGTACCAGAAACACCGTGATACGGGGTCGCCCGATCTTCTCGACGTAGGATGGAAACCCAGGGGAGTCTTGATGAATCGTAACGATCCTCCAATGCCAGTGCAAGGGACGAACACTCTTTAATCTGCCAAAACACAGTGTGTTGATTTCGCCGACCACCAAGCGAAGATCTATCGTGCACCCAATTCACAACGGAAAGGCTGAACGATCTTGATTGAAGAAGATACACCTAATTCCATAAGGAATTTCGGCAGCAATGCTAAACTCGAAAACTTTAGTAGATTGATTTTCTCAGACGTGGTCTCAATAATGTATTTGACTTAAAAGTGCTAAGCATGCGCGTATCCGCATCACACCGAATGGACTCGTATGTCTCTCATTTGTGCATGCATTTCGAATCAGTGTGAGTCGCTGGTGAACTTTTGTCCACAACGGTTTCTATGGGTACTATGAAATCCATGCGTATGAAAATCGGGCACAAAACAGAATCGAACACGAAACACCCAGCATGGACTTCACGTGCGCCCCAACTCATTTGGGCATGCATTTCGAATCCGTCCGAGTCGGTGCTAAACTTTTCACCACAACGGTGTCCAACGGGTACTGTAAACTCCATGCATACAAAATCAAAGCACAAAGTGAAGCCAAGTGCCAAACACCCCACATGATCGTCATATGCGTCCAAGTTTATTTGGGCATGCATTAAATCTGTCGGTGTCAGTTTTAAACTTTTTTCCGCAACGGCTTCTAGTGGGTATTATAAACTCCATCGTAAAAAATCTGGGCACGGATTGAACTTGAGCGCAGAACACTTCGACTGGACCTGATTTGCAGCCTAGCTCATTTTGGCATGTATTTTCAAATCCGTCCGAGTTAGTGTGATTGTTTCATCCACAACGGGATGGAACGTGTACCACAAACTCCGTGCATGCGAAAATTACTCTCGTAAGAAAACTGAGTAACAAACGCACCGAATGAAATTCATAGTGCCTCATTTCCGCATGCATGTCGAATCCATCTGAGTCGATGTTAAACACACCACATGGACTTCATACGTGCCCTACCTCATTTTGGCACGCATCTCGAATCTGTCCAACTCGGTATTGTAGTATCATCCGCAACCGGTTCCAACATGTACTATAAACTCCATGCGTTCGAAAATGACTCTCGCAGGGAATCTGAGTGCCAAAAAGCTCGAATGGACTTTGTGCGTAGCATATTTGCGCTTGCGTCTCGAATCAGCCCGACTTGCTGGCTTACTTTTGTCCACAACTGTTTCCAAGGGTACTACAAATTCCATGCGAACGAAAATCGGTCACCAAACAAAATTGAGTGCGAAACACCCCGCATGGACATCACATGCGCCGCAGCCCATTTGGGCATGCATTTCGAATCCGTCCGAGTCGATGTTAAACTTTCGTCCACCGTAGGCTCCAATGGTACTATAAACTCCATGCGTACGAAATCGAGGCATGAGGTAAAATCAAGTGCCAAACTCCGCGCATGATCGTCATATGCGTCCAAGCTTATTTGGGCATGCATTTCGAATCCGTCCGAGTCAGTATTAAACATTTTTCCACAATCACTCTAGTGGGCACTATAAACCCCATCCATACGAAATCCGGGTACAAATTGAACCTGAGTGCCAAACACTTCGAGTGGACTTCGTTTGCACCATAGCTCATTTTGGCATGCATTTCGAATTCGTTCGAGTCGGTGTGAGAATTTCATCCACAACGGGTTGGAGCGTATACCACAAACTTCGTACGTGCAAAAATGACTCTTGCAGGGAAACTGGGTAACAAACACACCGCATGGACTTCATATGTGCCTTATTTCTGCATGCATCTCAAATCCGTCCGAATCGGTGTCAAACTTTCGTCCGCGATGTGTTCCGATGTGTAGTGTAAACTCCATGCATACGGATGAGGCACAAACAAAACCGCACGAAAACACCCCCGCACGGAGTTCACATGCGCCCTACCTCGTTTTGGCACGTATCTCGAATCTGTCCGACTCGGTGTTGATGTTTCGTCCACAATGGGTTCCTACATGTACTATGAACTCCATGCAATCGAAAATGACTCTTGAAATGAAAACTGAGTACCAAACACCTCGAAAGGACTTCGTATTTAGCTCATTTGCGCACGCATTTTGGATCGGTCCGAGTCGATGTTAAACTTTCGTCCACAACGGGTTCCAACGGGTACTATAAATTTTATACGTACGAAATCGAGGTACATAACAAAACCATGTGCCAGACATCTTTCATAGTCGTTATTTGCGCCATATTTCATTTTAGCATGCATCTTGAATCCGTCCGAGTCGGCGTTAAAGTTCCATATACAACGGATTCCAACGTGTACTACAAACTCCTTGCGTTCGAAGACGACTCCTGTAATGAAACCGACTACCAGAAACACCGTGATACGGGGTCGCCCGATCTTCTCGACGTAGGATGGAAACCCACGGGAGTCTTGATGAATCGTAACGATCCTCCAATGCCAGTGCAAGGGACGAACACTCTTTAATACGCTAAAACATAGTCGTGTTGATTTCGCCGACCACCAAGCGAAGATCTATCGTGCACCCAATTCACAACGGAAAGGCTGAACGATCTTGATTGAAGAAGATACACCTAATTCCATAAGGAATTTCGGCAGCAATGCTAAACTCGAAAACTTTAGTAGATTGATTTTTCTCAGACGTGGTCTCAATACTTCTTTCCAGTGAAATAATGTATTTGACTTAAAAGTGCTAAGCATGTGCGTATCCGCATCACACCGAATGGACTCGTATGTCTCTCATTTGTGCATGCATTTCGAATCAGTGTGAGTCGCTGGTGAACTTTTGTCCACAACGGTTTCTATGGGTACTATGAATTCAATGCGTATGAAAATCGAGCACAAAACAGAATCAAACACGAAACACCCAGCATGGACTTCATGTGCGCCCAACTCATTTGGGCATGCATTTCGAATCCGTCTGAGTCTGTGTTAAACTTTTGTCCACAACGGTGTCCAACGGGTACTGTAAACTCCATGCATACAAAATCAAAGCACAAAGTAAAGCCAAGTGCCAAACACCCCACATGATCGTGATATGCGTCCAAGTTTATTTGGGCATGCATTACAAATCTGTATGTGTCAGTGTTAAAATTTTTTCCGCAACGGCTTCTAGTGGGTTTTAAAAACTCCATCGTAAAAAATCTGGGCACGGATTGAACTTGAGCGCAAAACACTTCGAGTGGACCTCATTTGCAGCCTAGCTCATTTTGGCATGCATTTTCAAATCCGTCCGAGTTAGTGTGATTGTTTCATCCACAATGGGATGGAACGTGTACCACAAACTCCGTGCATGCAAAAATTACTCTCGTAAGAAAACTGAGTAACAAACACACCGAATGAACTTCATATGTGCCTCATTTCCGCATGCATGTCGAATCCATCTGAGTCGATGTTAAACACACCACATGGACTTCATACGTGCCCTACCTCATTTTGGCACGCATCTCGAACCTGTCCAACTCGGTATTGTAGTATCATCCGCAACGGGTTCCAACATGTACTATAAACTCCATGCATTCGAAAATGACTCTCGTAGGTGATGTGACCACGCCACCAACACGTACGACCATAGCGGCCAATATCAAGAATGAACTAAAGGTGAATTCGTTTCTTCAACTTCAACATATTTTAAATGAGAATATGATGCTGCCTAATGATGAAAAAATATATATTTGTAGCACCACATCACTTTGGAACCAATTGAAGCAAGGGTTCAAGTTGGACAGGTTTTGGAATCCAATTCGGCCTCAAGATCAATTCGGGTTCAGCTTGACAAGCCAACTTCAAACGGCCATAACTTTTGATCCAGAAGGCTTCTCGGGGCCCGTGAGTACTCGTTGGAAAGATCTTGGAGTCTACTTTCAGATGGATCTGGTCTCACCTCTAAACTCCACTCGAGCAGATCAGAAACTGCGAAACAAGCCATGTCACTTTTCCAGTCCGACTCAAAGTGGGCCGAGGGCCTTGTAACTTGGGCTATTTGGGCTGGTACTATTCACGTGAACAGTACCACACGCATGAACAGTAACTAGGAATAGTACCACATCCCTTTTCATTAGATAAGTGTGGCTTCCCCCTCCCCTATTTAAGGAGGTCACACCCCTTTAGTTTTCCTTGGGTTTTGCTTAGATTAATCTGTCTTTGAACAGTTTCACC
This sequence comes from Dendrocalamus latiflorus, assembly GCA_017311315.1. Lineage (NCBI taxonomy): Eukaryota > Viridiplantae > Streptophyta > Magnoliopsida > Poales > Poaceae > Dendrocalamus > Dendrocalamus latiflorus. The sequence goes on along the minus strand of CM029648.1, from coordinate 7,916,582 downwards.
GTTCATCGGTTTGTGAGACCCCAACTTGTGAACTTAATCTTTATTCGTAATTTCAGATTGCATCTTGTACTCTCTTGCTTGTGTTCTCGATTCGCTTGCAGGAGATAGCCTTCTTGGCGAGGTCAATCGTGTTCGGCACGGTTGATAACCAACGGAGCAGTGGTGTAGTGATTGCGAGGGGTTCGATCTGTTTTGGTCGGAGCCTTTGGATCATCAACGTCGAGATCTCCACAATCGACTTATCAGTACCTCTCGGAAGATCGGGCCATCGTCACATCAGTTGGTATCAGAGCAACGGTTGCCCGTGAGGTAATTCTTGTATCCCTAGTTAGTAGATTGGTTTTTATTTCCTATAGTCCAGAAAAAAAATTGCCCCACAAAAAAGAATTAATTCCGCTGTCCAAACCCCGTTGTGCCTTTCAATCTGTTAGTTTTGGTTTGCTAAATTGAATTTGTGTCCATATTAGCATTGTCTAGTTGCTGGTCATATCTTTGTTCCATTAAAAATCCAAACAAAAGAAAAATTCCCCACCCCAAACCCTAATTTCCAATTTCGGCTGATTTTTCCTTTCTCTGCAGCCGCCACCAAAAACGTCATATCTTTTGATTCCGAGATTATTTTTGCGTGAGACCACCGCCATTAGATTCAAAAATTCCTTATCCATCTATCTGTAAAATTTCACGTCATTCCAGCAAGGCAGTTAAGAGATATATGCGGTGAAAGTTGACCAAGTTATCTGTTTTGAATCTGCAACAGTCAGCAGTTGTGATTTTTGTGCGAATTTTTGCGTCGGGTTTTGGAAGTTGGCCCCAAAATAAAATATGTAGAAAAAGCCGTCAGAAAACAGAGAAAAAAAGAATCAGTGAAAAAGAGGCATCTGACAAAAAGTTACGGCCAAAATACCGACGTACTGTCCAGTAGACAGAAATCTTCAGTTTTCAGTTTTGGGTCAATCCTTGTGTTCTTCAATTCCAGATTGCATTGGATTGAATTATCTTGTATTTACCACTCATATACATTGTCATACACTTGTTTTTAGCCTTCTTCCATTCTTGGTTGATCAGCAACATAGGCTAAGTGTTAGATACGGACTATAATTCAATTCTATGCAATTCTGAAATTAACTGATTGTTCTCCATTGCTACCATATTGTGCCTTCCAAGCTACACCTACTCTTGATCAGAACAGGTTCCCTCTTGCAATCGTACCCACGCTCGACACGGTATCACGAACCAGCCACCAGTTGTACCACCTGCTGCATCGGTAAGAACACTTGTAAGAGTGTAGTAAGACGCTTGAGAATATGTGATTCCACCTTCCACCACCTAGTAGTGCATAGGGATAATACCTTTGTGTTGTCTTTTGTTTTCTACTAACCATGACAGGTGGGTTGTCTGATGATAATGAGAGACAAAACCGCGACGCAAGTGCTTCATTTGCTGCCCAAGATGCACGCCCACGACACCGCCTACATCAAAACCGTCACGGTATGGGAGGTAATAATTTTCAGCACCATAATGATCGTTCTAATCATGACCCTTTTGCTAAAGTCAAATTTATCATTCCATCTTTTTCTGGTCTTTATGATGCTGAAATATATCTTGATTGGGAGATGACGGTAGAGCAGAAGTTTAATTCTCACTTGGTTCCTGAGCAACATAGAGTTAGACAAGCTACTAGTGAGTTTAAGGACTTTGCTATTATCTGGTGGAATGATATGGGTACCATGCGCTTACAACCTGATACATGGAAGCGGTTAAAAGAAGCTATGCGTGCTAGATTTGTTCCTCCTGCTTTTAAACATGAAATGCATAAGAAATTGCAGTGCTTAGACCAAGGTAATAAATCTGTCGAGGAATATTATCAAGAACTACAAATAGGCATGTTGCGTTGTAATGTTGTTGAGGACACGGAGGATAAGATTTGTCGTTTCTATGGGGGGTTACGGCGTGAAATTCAGGACATTGTTTATTATAAAGATTTTACTACTGTCAACCAATTGTTCCAGCTTGCTTGTTTGGCAGAAAAAGAATTGCAGGGTAGGCAACAAAGGACGAGGAACAACTTTGGAGGTACGTCTACATCGAGATCAACGCCTGGGCAAGCCAAGATAGCCCCACCTCCTATTTGTCGAGCTGCTGCCCCCTCTGTGAGTAGGGCGCATTCAGCAGCACCGCCGCCACCATCACGCGCACCCGAGACGAGCAAATCTACTAGTGTGCAAACACTAGCACAGAGCTCTTCATTGGTTGCTTCCACGGGCCGTACGACGGGCATTGTGTGCCACCGTTGTAAAGGGATGGGCCACGTCATGAGAGATTGCACAAGTCAGCGGGCGTATATTGCGACAGAAGATGGTGGTTATGTAAGTGCTAGTGATGTTGAGGATGAATATGCTCTTGCAGCAAACCTTGCAGGTAATGGTGATGATCATGAGAACAAACATGTGTTTGTGCCCTTTTCTGTGACTAACAACTTGCAGGTAGTTGAGAACCATGCCGAAGAGGAGCATGAGCTGATGGAATCCTTGACCCCATTGGTTGAGAATGAAGATAAGGAGATGGATGCCCTTACATCATCTGAGGAGAGCCAAAAAGGTAAAGAACATGGAGCTATCATCGCTCACGGTACTGATTTGGTGCTACAACAAGACATAGAGCAACCTTGTGAGTATATACCTGCTGTAGTGCAATCTTTTGATATTCCTTGTGTTGACTTAAATGAACCATGTGCTAATCTAAATTCTCATAATTTTGCACATGTCGAATTAATAACACATAAAGAAGTTTTGACTAGAATTTCTCCTGCTAATTCATTGTGTTACATCATGTTGGATCTACCTATGAAATTGTCACATGCTATGGAGAAAGTTTCTGAACTTGCATGTTCGAAATTCTTGTTAAGTGCCTATACCCCTGGATATAAGTTTAATTTGATTGGAGATTATGATGTGGGAACTCAATTTCTTGTATATCGAATATGCATAACTTGCGATCACATGGATGAATTGAAACTTGCTATTTGGAACAACAATTCTTGTATGCTGAATCATGTTCAAAGTGAGAGGGAAGTAAAATTTAGTACTCATCCAATGCCTATGTATTCAACTCTTTTTACACCATCTAGTATAGACAATCTGAATAAAGATGATGAATTATGGCAGAACATACAAATCTTTTCACCCTGGCTAGATGAATTTGCTATTGTTCGATTGAGATATGATTATATAGTTGGATTGTTCCTCACTTACATTTGCAAAACAAGTTGCAACAATTACTGTGTGACAAATTTTGAATTGCTCATTAACTTATATGATTACTCTTGGGTTAATAATACAATTAGCTTTTATGATTGCTGCTGTTTTATAACCTTAATTGTGCAACAACGAAGAACTGTTAAAATGGATGACATATACATATACCATGCATACACCTTGGCTTCTTTGTTATCATATTTTCAGCTTATCAAGAGCCGAGGACGGCTTTGTTTGCAAGAAGGGGAGGATGATAAGAACATGAACCCTATGGATACAACCATATTTGCTCTACTTGTTGTTACAATTACAAGAGCTCCTACGCATCACTTAAATTATGAGGTGGGCTCGTTTCAAAGAGATTTTACTTTATTTGATAAAGAACTTATGATATTACATAATGAGAGTTTGTTGCGTTTGTTATCATACACCAAGATTTATGATCAAGATCATGCAATACGTGACACTACACATATGTTAAAACCGAGGACGGTTTTCCATCAAGAAGGGGAGGATGATGTGACCACGCCACCAACACGTACGACCATAGCGGCCAATATCAAGAATGAACTAAAGTTGAATTCGTTTCTTCAACTTCAACATATTTTAAATGAGAATATGATGCTGCCTAATGATGAAAAAATATATATTTGTAGCACCACATCACTTTGGAACCAATTGAAGCAAGGGTTCAAGTTGGACAGGTTTTGGAATCCAATTCGGCCTCAAGATCAATTCGGGTTCAGCTTGACAAGCCAACTTCAAACGGCCATAACTTTTGATCCAGAAGGCTTCTCGGGGTCCGTGAGTACTCGTTGGAAAGATCTTGGAGTCTAATTTCAGATGGATCTGGTCTTACCTATAAACTCCACTCGAGCAGATCAGAAACTGCGAAACAAGTCATGTCACTTTTCCAGTCCGACTCAAAGTGGGCCGAGGGCCTTGTAACTTGGGCTATTTGGGCCGGTACTGTTCACATGAACAGTACCACGCGCGTGAACAGTAACTAGGAATAGTACCACATCCCTTTTCATTAGATAAGTGTGGCTTCCCCCTCCCCTATTTAAGGAGGTCACACCTCTTTAGTTTTCCTTGGGTTTTGCTTAGATTAATCTGTCTTTGAACAGTTTCGCCGTTCATCGGTTTGTGAGACCCCAACTTGTGAACTTAATCTTTATTCGCAATTTCAGATTGCATCTTGTACTCTCTTGCTTGTGTTCTCGATTCGCTTGCAGGAGATAGCCTTCTTGGCGAGGTCAATCGTGTTCGGCACGGTTGATAACCAACGGAGCAGTGGTGTAGTGATTGCGAGGGATTCGATCTGTTTTGGTCGGAGCCTTTGGATCATCAACGTCGAGATCTCCACAATCGACCTATCAGTACCTCTCGGAAGATCGGGCCATCGTCACATCAGTAGGGAATCTGAGTGCCAAAAAGCCCGAATGGACTTTGTACGTAGCTTATTTGCACTTGCGTCTCGAATCAGCCCGACTTGCTGGCTTACTTTTGTCCACAACTGTTTCCAAGGGTACTACAAATTCCATGCGTACGAAAATCGGTCACCAAACAAAATTGAGTGCAAAACACCCCGCATGGACATCACATGCGCCGCAGCCCATTTGGGCATGCATTTCGAATCCGTCCGAGTCGATGTTAAACTTTCGTCCACCGTAGGCTCCAATGGGTACTATAAACTCCATGCGTACGAAATCGAGGCATGAGTTAAATCAAGTGCCAAACTCCGCGCATGATCGTCATATGCGTCCAAGCTTATTTGGGCATGCATTTCGAATCCGTCCGAGTCAGTATTAAACGTTTTTCCACAATCACTCTAGTGGGCACTATAAACCCCATCCATACGAAATCCGGGTACAAATTGAACCTGAGTGCCAAACACTTCGAGTGGACTTCGTTTGCACCATAGCTCATTTTGGCATGCATTTCGAATTCGTTCGAGTCGGTGTGAGAATTTCATCCACAACGGGTTGGAGCGTATACCACAAACTTCGTACGTGCAAAAATGACTCTTGTAGGGAAACTGGGTAACAAACACACCGCATGGACTTCATATGTGCCTCATTTCCGCATGCATCTCGAATCCGTCCGAGTCGGTGTCAAACTTTCGTCCGCGATGTGTTCCGACGTGTAGTGTAAACACCATGCATACGGATGAGGCACAAACAAAACCACACGAAAACACCCCGCACGGAGTTCACATGCGCCCTACCTCGTTTTGGCACGTATCTCGAATCTGTCCGACTCGGTGTTGATGTTTTGTCCACAATGGGTTCCTACATGTACTATGAACTCCACGCAATCGAAAATGACTCTTGAAATGAAAACTGAGTACCAAACACCTCGAAAGGACTTCGTATTTAGCTCATTTGCGCACGCATTTTGGATCGGTCCGAGTCGATGTTAAACTTTCGTCCACAACGGGTTCCAACGGGTACTATAAATTTTATACGTACGAAATCGAGGTACATAACAAAACCGTGTGCCAGACATCTTTCATAGTCGTTATTTGCGCCATATTTCATTTTAGCATGCATCTTGAATCCGTCCGAGTCGGCGTTAAAGTTCCATCTACAACGGATTCCAACGTGTACTACAAACTCCTTGCGTTCGAAGACGACTCTTGTAATGAAACTGAGTACCAGAAACACCGTGATACGGGGTCGCCCGATCTTCTCGACGTACGATGGAAACCCACGGGAGTCTTGATGAATCGTAACGATCCTCCGATTCCAGTGCAAGGGACGAACACTCATTAATCCGCCAAAACACAGTCCTGTTGATTTCGCCGACTACCAAGCGAAGATCTATCGTGCACCCAATTCACAATGGAAAGGCTGAACGATCTTGATTGAAGAAGATACACCTAATTCCATAAGGAATTTCGGCAGAAATGCTAAACTCAAAAACTTTAGTAGATTGATTTTTCTCAAACGTGGTCTCAATACTTTTTTCTAGTGAAATAATGTATTTGACTTAAAAGTGCTAAGCATGTGCGTATCCGCATCACACCGAATGGACTCGTATGTCTCTCATTTGTGCATGCATTTCGAATCAGTGTGAGTCGCTGGTGAACTTTTGTCCACAACGGTTTCTATGGGTTCTTTGAATTCCATGCGTATGAAAATCGGGCACAAAACAGAATCGAACACGAAACACCCAGCATGGACTTCATGTGCGCCCCAACTCATTTGGGCATGCATTTCGAATCCGTCCGATTCGGTGTTAAACTTTTGTCCACAACGGTGTCCAACGGGTACTGTAAACTCCATGCATACAAAATCAAAGCACAAAGTAAAGCCAAGTGCCAAACGCCCCACATGATCGTCATATGCGTCCAAGTTTATTTGGGCATGCATTACAAATCTGTCTGTGTCAGTGTTAAACTTTTTTCCGCAACGGCTTCTAGTGGGTATTATAAACTCCATCGTAAAAAATCTGGGCACGGATTGAACTTGAGTGCCGAACACTTCGAGTGGACCTCATTTGCAGCCTCGCTCATTTTGGCATGCATTTTCAAATCCGTCCGAGTTAGTGTGATTGTTTCATCCTCAACGGGATGGAACGTGTACCACAAACTCCGTGCATGCGAAAATTACTCTCGTAAGAAAACTGAGTAACAAACACACCGAATGAACTTCATATGTGCCTCATTTCCGCATGCATGTCGAATCCATCTGACTCGATGTTAAACACACCACATGGACTTCATACGTGCCCTACGTCATTTTGGCACTCATCTCGAACCTGTCCAACTCGGTATTGTAGTATCATCCGCAACGGGTTCCAACATGTACTATAAACTCCATGCGTTCGAAAATGACTCTCGTAGGGAATCTGAGTGCCAAAAAGCCCGAATGGACTTTGTACGTAGCTTATTTGCGCTTGCGTCTCGAATCAGCCCGACTTGCTGGCTTACTTTTGTCCACAACTGTTTCCAAGGGTACTACAAATTCCATGCGTACGAAAATCGGTCACCAAACAAAATTGAGTGCGAAACACCCCGCATGGACATCACATGCGCCGCAGCCCATTTGGGCATGCATTTCGAATCCGTCCGAGTCGATGTTAAACTTTTGTCCACCGTAGGCACCAATGGGTACTATAAACTCCATGCGTACGAAATCGAGGCATGAGGTAAAATCAAGTGCCAAACTCCGCGCATGATCGTCATATGCGTCCAAGCTTATTTGGGCATGCATTTCGAATCCGTCCGAGTCAGTATTAAACATTTTTCCACAATCACTCTAGTGGGCACTATAAACCCCATCCATACGAAATCCGGGTACAAATTGAACCTGAGTGCCAAACACTTCGAGTGGACTTCGTTTGCACCATAGCTCATTTTGGCATGCATTTCGAATTCGTTCGAGTCGGTGTGAGAATTTCATCCACAACGGGTTGGAGCGTATACCACAAACTTCGTACGTGCAAAAATGACTCTTGTAGGGAAACTGGGTAACAAACACACCGCATGGACTTCATATGTGCCTCATTTCCGCATGCATCTCGAATCCGTCCGAGTCGGTGTCAAACTTTCGTCCGCGATGTGTTCCGACGTGTAGTGTAAACACCATGCATACGGATGAGGCACAAACAAAACCACACGAAAGCACCCCGCACGGAGTTCACAAGCTCCCTACCTCGTTTTGGCACGTATCTCGAATCTGTCCGACTCGGTGTTGATGTTTCGCCCACAATGGGCTCCTACATGTACTATGAACTCCATGCAATCGAAAATGACTCTTGAAATCAAAACTGAGTACCAAACACCTCGAAATGACTTCGTATTTAGCTCATTTGCGCACGCATTTTGGATCGGTCCGAGTCGATGTTAAACTTTCGTCCACAACGGGTTCCAACGGGTACTATAAATTTTATACGTACGAAATCGAGGTACATAACAAAACCGTGTGCCAGACATCTTTCATAGTCGTTATTTGCGCCATATTTTATTTTAGCATGCATCTTGAATCCGTCCGAGTCGGCGTTAAAGTTCCATCTACAACGGATTCCAACGTGTACTACAAACTCCTTGCGTTCGAAGACGACCCTTGTAATGAAACTGAGTACCAGAAACACCGTGATACGGGGTCGCCCGATCTTCTCGACGTACGATGGAAACCCACGGGAGTCTTGATGAATCGTAACGATCCTCCAATGCCAGTGCAAGGGACGAACACTCTTTAATCCGCCAAAACACAGTCCTGTTGATTTCGCCGACCACCAAGCGAAGATCTATCGTGCACCCAATTCACAATGGAAAGGCTGAACGATCTTGATTGAAGAAGATACACCTAATTCCATAAGGAATTTCGGCAGCAATGCTAAACTCAAAAACTTTTGTAGATTAATTTTTCTCAAACGTGGTCTCAATACTTCTTTCTAGTGAAACAATGTATTTGACTTAAAAGTGCTAAGCATGTGCGTATCCGCATCACACCGAATGGACTCGTATGTCTCTCATTTGTGCATGCATTTCGAATCAGTGTGAGTCGCTGGTGAACTTTTGTCCACAGCGGTTTCTATGGGTACTATGAATTCCATGCGTATGAAAATCGGGCACAAAACAGAATCGAACACGAAACACCCAGCATGGACTTCATGTGCGCCCCAACTCATTTGGGCATGCATTTCGAATCCGTCCGAGTCGGTGTTAAACTTTTGTCCACAACGGTGTCGAACGGGTACTGTAAACTCCATGCATACAAAATCAAAGCACGAAGTAAAGCCAAGTGCCAAACACCCCACATGATCGTCATATGCGTACAAGTTTATTTGGGCATGCATTACAAATCTGTCTGTGTCAGTGTTAAACTTTTTTCCGCAACGACTTCTAGTGGGTATTATAAACTCCATCATAAAAAAATTGAACCTGAGTGCCAAACACTTCGAGTGGACTTCGTTTGCACCATAGCTCATTTTGGCATGCATTTCGAATTCGTTCGAGTCAGTGTGAGAATTTCATCCACAACGGGATGGAACGTGTACCACAAACTCCGTGCATGCGAAAATTACTCTCGTAAGAAAACTGAGTAACAAACACACGGAATGAAGTTCATATGTGCCTCATTTCCGCATGCGTGTCGAATCCATCTGAGTCGATGTTAAACACACCACATGGACTTCATACGTGCCCTACCTCATTTTGGCACGCGTCTCGAACCTGTCCAACTCGGTATTGTAGTATCATCCGCAACGGGTTGCAACATGTTGTCGGGACCCCGGGTTTCCGAACCCGGACCCTCTGTGTATTACAGCACTAGTCCCAGATCAAAGCTAGTGCACACAGTCAAACAGAAATGATTACATAACCAACAACGCTTTATTACAATGGTAGAGAGTACTGACCGAAAGGTCTCATTATTACAAATGAGGTTTCAAGACCGCACACACACAGAACACAGCGGAAGCAAAAGATAAATCCGGCGAAGACCCATCAATACGCCACAGGCAATTGACTGGGGAAGCGCGACCTAGTACTCCGGAAATCCTTCGTCGAATCCACAAGCGAAATAGACGTAGGCACTTTCTTGAGCTTCAACTTCTCTGAGATTTTTTTTAAGTGTAGCATGTGAGTACATAAAGTACTCCGCAAGTCTTGGGAAAAATGCATAGATGCAAGGCTTAACAAAGGAAGGCTATATGGTTGTTTTGCACAAAGCAACAATTTAAAATTCAGTTACTACTAATTATTTTCGAAGGCATCAAGTTAATAAAGTAAATGTTTTAACAGAATTAACTTTCTAGTGAAGGTTCCAACTACCAACACTAGCTAACCAATTACCATTGGTCAAGATTAAAACTGCGGGTTCCATCCACCCTCTCTGGCTCCATCCGCCAGGATTCCCTTCCGAGAGTTCCCTCCACCCTCGGAATACAAAACTTTTGATTTTAAAACCAAAACCAGAAATCTACCATGTGAATGCATTCCTTGCCCGCCCTTGACCGTGGGCACGGCTATTCGAATAGTTTTACACTCTGCAGAGGTTGTACAACTTTACCCACAAGAGATAAATTATCCTAAAAGTCAACACGCTTCCTTTGGCATGAGACCCAGATAAAATATCACAAAGCCTTTACCTTACTCTAATCTAGCTAGATACCACCCGCTGAGGTTTCACCGCAGGTAGGCTAACTGCCCGAACCGAAGCCCCCTCTTGCGCCATATGAGTACAGTAAATCCCTGTCCCTCACTGTGAATAACCAGTCCATCCCTGGCACCCACTTTCCACTGGTGGCACCTAAACTAGACTATCATAAGTTAGTCAGCTAGGTCGTACCCATATAGACTTGTGGTTGTACGGTTAATGCTCAGTCTGGACAAACACAAGCGTCGGTCCTTAATTGACTAGGGTGGAACATACACTTTACAAGATCTCGTGCTTCCTGCACCAATCCAAACTAACCATCCACCCTAATCTAAACCAATTTTCACATTTTAGTTTATTTTAAAAGAACAGTGGCAACTCCAATTACCACTAACTTTATAAAAACAAGGATATTACAATAATTCATAATTTCCCATTTTCAAGATTTCAAAGGTATTAAATAGCGAGACTAAGCATTATACTACCATTCCACTATTCACCAAGATTCAGTAATAATCTCATTATTGAGATAAATGAAATTCTAGGGTGACAAAGGTACATGGCATTCAATTTCAATGGAGGGTATAACAAGGTTGGTTTAACTAACCCTTAAGATTTGAACTAATATTTTATATAAATAGCAATGCACATAATTTAAAATAATTAAAACATTTCGAAATCATAGGTTCAAGATGATCAAAGGAGACTTGCCTTGCTCGGAGACTTGATGTTGCGAATCATCAAAATCGAACTCTCCGGATTAGTCGTAGTCTACACGCGAAGAACCAAACACAATAAATTCAAATAAAAACCAATTAAAATCCAAAAATTATAAAATATATATTGACGGATAGATTATGATTTTAGATGAATTTAGGAGAAAGAATCAACAGATTCGGAGTTCGTATGAGGGAGATCCAATATCTGGAAGTTTTGGACATCACATGAAATGATAACAAAATACGAGAATTACTTTTTGAATAGTACAGTGTCGGTTGGCTACAAGGTGGCTGGCGAATGGGCAAAATGGAATGTTGGCAATGAGGCGAAGGTGGTGACATGGGTACGGTGACGAGGAACAGCGGCAATCACCCGCAGTGAGTGAAAAACTGCACCGATGGCACAGTAGCGACAACTGCAGGTTGGAGAGAGATAGTACCGAGTATGGAATGTGGAGATGTAAGGTGAGCGTGGGATAGTACATGGCATGGTGAAGTTAGGAAAATTATTGGCTAAGCTGAAAATTAATCGGAGACGATACAATCGACGTTTGAATGACGACAGTGGAGAAACAGGAAAAATTTGATATCTTGGTGCTCGGTAGAGCGAATCCAAAACCATTTGAAAGGTAGCTACCTGGGATGGTTTGGCACGATATGACGCGAACGGATTCGGGAAAACATCACTGGATATATGGGGACACGAGATGCCATTGGTGGCCATTGCGAGGTGTTGGAGGCGAAATTTTGTGGAGGCTTTTCGGGGAAACGGAAGGAAGCACGGCGTAGAACGCAGTGAGGCAAGTCTAAGAAAAATTATGGCATGGGCTAAGGCTTACCGGAGGCGACGAATCGATGTCAGGAGTCACAAACGGCCATTTTCGCGGAAAGCTCAATTCCTGACAATTGGCTCCACGAAAAATTAAACAAAATGGTAGAAAAATTCCTTAGAGGCTAGGACACAATATGACGCGAACAAAAATCAAAGCGCTTACCAAAAAGGGGTGTACGCGCAAGGTACAGTTTTAGTGTCTGGGCCTGACAAGGTCGACGAGGACTCGGGGAATATTTAGGTGATGGCGATGGAAGCACGACGTAGAACGCGTCGAGGCAAACTCAACGGTGCAAACGGCTCGGCCAAAGGACATCGGATGGTGGCGGAACACGGTGGAGAAGACATTGTGCGACCGTCGGGTTGACATCGGCGTTCCGGGCAAACGGAGAGGAGTTAGCATGTGGGGTTTGCGGCGAAACGAAGAGTAGAGCGTGGGGAACGTGATGCTCACCTTGGTTTTGGTCGGGCATGCACAGACGGTCGGTGGCGACGCGAGAAACGACGACGCGAATTGGCCCACGGTGGCGATGATGCTCCGGCGATGCTCCGGCGAAGGCGAGGTGAGCACCGCGTAGAACGCGGCGAGGCGAAGCTGGGGATGTGCTCAAACGCGGCGGGGCTCCACCGGACGAGGCGCAAAAGGCCGAAGAACGGCGCTTGAACAACGAAACAAGAACTCCGATTGCGGCCAATAGAGAGGGAGTGGGGACTTGAGATATTCGGGGTTGAGTGAGGATGAGGAGAGGCTCACGGGGCTCCCTTTTATAGGGGTTGAGGAGGCTCGAGGAGGGAGATCAAGCATCCATGTCTTTGAATGACATGGGTTAAATCCCGCGAAACGGCTCATTAATTTGAGAGGAAACGGTGGGGGAATGAAAGATCTTAATGAGAGGAATTGATTGCAATTTATTTCGCTAATAACCGTTGAGAAAATCAAAAGTTATGGAAATTTTAAGAACTCAGCCATGGCGCTCGCGTTCGCGCTCGGGAACAGGCATCGTCCGTGAAGAAGAATACTGTAGCAGGAGAGAGAAAATAATAATAAAATAATAATTGTTTTTCCGAAAAAAAAAAATAAATTCCAAACAAAATTTAGAAAAATTTCACAGATATCCTTGGAACCCGAAAATACCAAATAAAATAATTTCGGATTTAATTGAAGTATATTTTGACCATTAAAAATATTTTTACTTTCTAAGCTTTAATTTAATTCAAATAAATTTGAAAATTCCAAAAATTTGAGAAAAGGATAGAAATGGATAGATTGGAATTTTTGATGAGTTTAGAAATTTGAATGGGCTCATTCGGAGTTAAAATGAAGAAATACGATATTTTGGTAGTTTAAAAGGAGAGAAAAAGAATAAACTGATTTTCTGGAATTATTTTTGAACTGAAAAATCCGATTATGACATCATCAAGGGAAATGATTTTCAGAGGAATTATAGTTCTATGGAAAAGTAATTTATGATGTTAGGGTGACGTCAGCAGAGATTTTGATTTTCTGGCCGAATTATTTTTCAACAGGAAAAGAGTTTTATTCACTGACAGGTGGGATTGGGCTGTCGGCGAGAGGGAAGAGAAAGGAGGAAGAAGTGGACGGTCGGACGAATGCCACGAGGTGAAAGAGAAATCAGGGCCACTGGATTAAAACGAAGGGGTAAGTGAAGGCAGGTGGCTGAGATTAAACCGGGGTGAGGATGGATTGAATCAAGGAATGACACGTGATGGCCGAGTAAAGAGGTTGAGGATTAAATTTGATTTAGATTTTGAGATAAAATTTAGATAAATCCAAATAAAGTTCAAATACTTTAAATTAATTAATTTGAAATTAAATTTTTCAGAGAACGAAATTTTGGGATGTTACAAACCTACCCCCCTTAGAAAGAATCTCGTCCCCGAGATTCGGACGGACTAGGAAAAAGAAAGGAGAGGAAAACTCGGCTCTTAGGTCCTCTTCACGCTCCCAAGTTGCTTGACTTCGAATGGTTGCTCTACTGTACTTTGTGGAACTTTATGGTCATGCTTCTTGCGCGGCGTTCAGCTTCCTTCATGATTCTATCTTGTTGTTCGATGCTCTGAAGTATTCCTTTAACTGAGAAATATGGAAGACGATAACAAATCGGACTGGTACATCTTTAGTCGCTTGCAAGCTCTGGGTTAACTTCAATTGCCTTTATCATATCGATTAATTCAGGATTCCACCAAAAAGGGCTTAACTTCCACAAGTATTCATCCGAGAGAGACATAATTATTTCAACTCTTCAAAATTCTTGATTCCAAAATCACATACCACAAATGCACTTTGTTGATTTCAACAAATAATCTCATTAACTTTTACTCTCTGCTCTAATTTGAATCGACGTCAAACCATAGAATTTTTCCAACAAGAATCCAATAACATTGTAATTTGTGATTTCCACCAATTGTTTTATGATCATTATCTAGTCCAACAGATCCATAACTCTGATCAAATAATATAAAATTAATCCAATCTTTTAGTAATCATCAATCAAGTTTAAGATCATCTAAGCCATAATTTAATATTCATTAGTCCTCCAACATCAATCTCTTGATAATCATCATTTTGGTTCCACCAAATTTGAATGATCTCAAATACCTCAATTAATTCTTATCAGACAATCTCTCAACTAATTCTTATTGGACAATCTATCTCCCATAATTAATTTAAATCCTTCAGGTTATCCATTTTAACATCCTTAAATAATCTAGTTAATCCCATTAGTTAAAATCCAATTACCTAGCAATGATCTACTAAATCCACCAAATTCAAATTGACATATCAAAGTCCACTTTGCAATGATAAAATTAATCCACCAAGATATCTAAGTGTATATCTTCTGGAATTCCACTAGTATCCACTCATCATCAATAGGTCCACCAAACTCTGGTAATCAATTAACTCCACAAAATTCATCTACTCTTCATGATTCAACCAAAATCACCCAAAATTGATATCATGAATTGTTTGTGATAATTCAACTTCTTAATCTTTTAATCTCTCCCTTTACTGGATCAATCTCTTAATACTAATTCTCCAATGATCACAAATAATCCCTTCAACAAAAATCTTGTGTTGCTCCTTTCAATCCTAGATAATAAATCCAAGGTAAAGTTTAGACTCTTCCCATGATCTAATTAGCTTTCCCAAGCTCAACTTTATATTTAATCTCTAGTCAATCCACAAAGATGACACTTTTTAGATTTATTTATAATCAATTGGTATCCACAAATATACCCTTTTATCTCAATCTTCTCGAGTATTATTCAATCTTGTCAATTATAAATCCAAAATATATCACTCTAGCAACAATTCTCCAAATTACCTAACTTGACATGCACTAATTATCACGGCTTTCCCGACAAGAGTACTTTCCATAAATTTGTTGTCTTCCATATACTCTAGGTCTCCAAGGATTCTCCAAACTTGGACTTTGGTGAAAGAATTGGAGCTTGTACTATTGCGGTAACTGGGGTTAGCAAAAGATAAGAGGGAAGTAGCACAGATAAGAGATCAGGGGAACGACTAAACACCATCCCAAACAAACACACAAGAGAGAAACAAACAACAACTAGGAGAAGCTTAGCTTGAAATCAAAATATTTTTAAGGATGACTGTACTACAAGTATTCAAAGACTTGGTACAGTCCACCTAATACACAAGCAAGTAATATATAAGCGGTCTAAAATCGTAAGACTTTACTTGGGTATTGCAACTAAAGAGCTAGTCCTTGCTCCTTTATGATGACGAGCTTCTCCAAGTGCTTCTTAGACGCAACCTTACTGAGCCATCTATAGAAATTACAAAGGGAAGGGGGTACAATTACCATTCCAAAAAGGAAATAAGCAGATACATAAGGGAGAATGCCATGACGAAGGTAAGGATAGAAAGACAAGAAAAGACAAGGATAGCATATTATTAAATTTTTATTTTATAAAATAAAATTTGAAGCTCCTCCTCTTTTAACGACCATTCTAACTAGGTCACGTCCTACAGTCAAATTGGCTCTGATACCATCTCTGTCGGGACCCCGGGTTTCCGAACCCGGACCCTCTGTGTATTACAGCACTAGTCCCAGATCAAAGCTAGTGCACACAGTCAAACAGAAATGATTACATAACCAACAACGCTTTATTACAATGGTAGAGAGTACTGACCGAAAGGTCTCATTATTACAAATGAGGTTTCAAGACCGCACACACACAGAACACAGCGGAAGCAAAAGATAAATCCGGCGAAGACCCATCAATACGCCACAGGCAATTGACTGGGGAAGCGCGACCTAGTACTCCGGAAATCCTTCGTCGAATCCACAAGCGAAATAGACGTAGGCACTTTCTTGAGCTTCAACTTCTCTGAGATTTTTTTTAAGTGTAGCATGTGAGTACATAAAGTACTCCGCAAGTCTTGGGAAAAATGCATAGATGCAAGGCTTAACAAAGGAAGGCTATATGGTTGTTTTGCACAAAGCAACAATTTAAAATTCAGTTACTACTAATTATTTTCGAAGGCATCAAGTTAATAAAGTAAATGTTTTAACAGAATTAACTTTCTAGTGAAGGTTCCAACTACCAACACTAGCTAACCAATTACCATTGGTCAAGATTAAAACTGCGGGTTCCATCCACCCTCTCTGGCTCCATCCGCCAGGATTCCCTTCCGAGAGTTCCCTCCACCCTCGGAATACAAAACTTTTGATTTTAAAACCAAAACCAGAAATCTACCATGTGAATGCATTCCTTGCCCGCCCTTGACCGTGGGCACGGCTATTCGAATAGTTTTACACTCTGCAGAGGTTGTACAACTTTACCCACAAGAGATAAATTATCCTAAAAGTCAACACGCTTCCTTTGGCATGAGACCCAGATAAAATATCACAAAGCCTTTACCTTACTCTAATCTAGCTAGATACCACCCGCTGAGGTTTCACCGCAGGTAGGCTAACTGCCCGAACCGAAGCCCCCTCTTGCGCCATATGAGTACAGTAAATCCCTGTCCCTCACTGTGAATAACCAGTCCATCCCTGGCACCCACTTTCCACTGGTGGCACCTAAACTAGACTATCATAAGTTAGTCAGCTAGGTCGTACCCATATAGACTTGTGGTTGTACGGTTAATGCTCAGTCTGGACAAACACAAGCGTCGGTCCTTAATTGACTAGGGTGGAACATACACTTTACAAGATCTCGTGCTTCCTGCACCAATCCAAACTAACCATCCACCCTAATCTAAACCAATTTTCACATTTTAGTTTATTTTAAAAGAACAGTGGCAACTCCAATTACCACTAACTTTATAAAAACAAGGATATTACAATAATTCATAATTTCCCATTTTCAAGATTTCAAAGGTATTAAATAGCGAGACTAAGCATTATACTACCATTCCACTATTCACCAAGATTCAGTAATAATCTCATTATTGAGATAAATGAAATTCTAGGGTGACAAAGGTACATGGCATTCAATTTCAATGGAGGGTATAACAAGGTTGGTTTAACTAACCCTTAAGATTTGAACTAATATTTTATATAAATAGCAATGCACATAATTTAAAATAATTAAAACATTTCGAAATCATAGGTTCAAGATGATCAAAGGAGACTTGCCTTGCTCGGAGACTTGATGTTGCGAATCATCAAAATCGAACTCTCCGGATTAGTCGTAGTCTACACGCGAAGAACCAAACACAATAAATTCAAATAAAAACCAATTAAAATCCAAAAATTATAAAATATATATTGACGGATAGATTATGATTTTAGATGAATTTAGGAGAAAGAATCAACAGATTCGGAGTTCGTATGAGGGAGATCCAATATCTGGAAGTTTTGGACATCACATGAAATGATAACAAAATACGAGAATTACTTTTTGAATAGTACAGTGTCGGTTGGCTACAAGGTGGCTGGCGAATGGGCAAAATGGAATGTTGGCAATGAGGCGAAGGTGGTGACATGGGTACGGTGACGAGGAACAGCGGCAATCACCCGCAGTGAGTGAAAAACTGCACCGATGGCACAGTAGCGACAACTGCAGGTTGGAGAGAGATAGTACCGAGTATGGAATGTGGAGATGTAAGGTGAGCGTGGGATAGTACATGGCATGGTGAAGTTAGGAAAATTATTGGCTAAGCTGAAAATTAATCGGAGACGATACAATCGACGTTTGAATGACGACAGTGGAGAAACAGGAAAAATTTGATATCTTGGTGCTCGGTAGAGCGAATCCAAAACCATTTGAAAGGTAGCTACCTGGGATGGTTTGGCACGATATGACGCGAACGGATTCGGGAAAACATCACTGGATATATGGGGACACGAGATGCCATTGGTGGCCATTGCGAGGTGTTGGAGGCGAAATTTTGTGGAGGCTTTTCGGGGAAACGGAAGGAAGCACGGCGTAGAACGCAGTGAGGCAAGTCTAAGAAAAATTATGGCATGGGCTAAGGCTTACCGGAGGCGACGAATCGATGTCAGGAGTCACAAACGGCCATTTTCGCGGAAAGCTCAATTCCTGACAATTGGCTCCACGAAAAATTAAACAAAATGGTAGAAAAATTCCTTAGAGGCTAGGACACAATATGACGCGAACAAAAATCAAAGCGCTTACCAAAAAGGGGTGTACGCGCAAGGTACAGTTTTAGTGTCTGGGCCTGACAAGGTCGACGAGGACTCGGGGAATATTTAGGTGATGGCGATGGAAGCACGACGTAGAACGCGTCGAGGCAAACTCAACGGTGCAAACGGCTCGGCCAAAGGACATCGGATGGTGGCGGAACACGGTGGAGAAGACATTGTGCGACCGTCGGGTTGACATCGGCGTTCCGGGCAAACGGAGAGGAGTTAGCATGTGGGGTTTGCGGCGAAACGAAGAGTAGAGCGTGGGGAACGTGATGCTCACCTTGGTTTTGGTCGGGCATGCACAGACGGTCGGTGGCGACGCGAGAAACGACGACGCGAATTGGCCCACGGTG
The DNA here is from genome assembly GCA_017311315.1 of Dendrocalamus latiflorus. NCBI lineage: Eukaryota > Viridiplantae > Streptophyta > Magnoliopsida > Poales > Poaceae > Dendrocalamus > Dendrocalamus latiflorus. Next base: position 7,897,674 of record CM029648.1, on the reverse strand, counting down.
GCGATGATGCTCCGGCGATGCTCCGGCGAAGGCGAGGTGAGCACCGCGTAGAACGCGGCGAGGCGAAGCTGGGGATGTGCTCAAACGCGGCGGGGCTCCACCGGACGAGGCGCAAAAGGCCGAAGAACGGCGCTTGAACAACGAAACAAGAACTCCGATTGCGGCCAATAGAGAGGGAGTGGGGACTTGAGATATTCGGGGTTGAGTGAGGATGAGGAGAGGCTCACGGGGCTCCCTTTTATAGGGGTTGAGGAGGCTCGAGGAGGGAGATCAAGCATCCATGTCTTTGAATGACATGGGTTAAATCCCGCGAAACGGCTCATTAATTTGAGAGGAAACGGTGGGGGAATGAAAGATCTTAATGAGAGGAATTGATTGCAATTTATTTCGCTAAAAACCGTTGAGAAAATCAAAAGTTATGGAAATTTTAAGAACTCAGCCATGGCGCTCGCGTTCGCGCTCGGGAACAGGCATCGTCCGTGAAGAAGAATACTGTAGCAGGAGAGAGAAAATAATAATAAAATAATAATTGTTTTTCCGAAAAAAAAAAAATAAATTCCAAACAAAATTTAGAAAAATTTCACAGATATCCTTGGAACCCGAAAATACCAAATAAAATAATTTCGGATTTAATTGAAGTATATTTTGACCATTAAAAATATTTTTACTTTCTAAGCTTTAATTTAATTCAAATAAATTTGAAAATTCCAAAAATTTGAGAAAAGGATAGAAATGGATAGATTGGAATTTTTGATGAGTTTAGAAATTTGAATGGGCTCATTCGGAGTTAAAATGAAGAAATACGATATTTTGGTAGTTTAAAAGGAGAGAAAAAGAATAAACTGATTTTCTGGAATTATTTTTGAACTGAAAAATCCGATTATGACATCATCAAGGGAAATGATTTTCAGAGGAATTATAGTTCTATGGAAAAGTAATTTATGATGTTAGGGTGACGTCAGCAGAGATTTTGATTTTCTGGCCGAATTATTTTTCAACAGGAAAAGAGTTTTATTCACTGACAGGTGGGATTGGGCTGTCGGCGAGAGGGAAGAGAAAGGAGGAAGAAGTGGACGGTCGGACGAATGCCACGAGGTGAAAGAGAAATCAGGGCCACTGGATTAAAACGAAGGGGTAAGTGAAGGCAAGTGGCTGAGATTAAACCGGGGTGAGGATGGATTGAATCAAGGAATGACACGTGATGGCCGAGTAAAGAGGTTGAGGATTAAATTTGATTTAGATTTTGAGATAAAATTTAGATAAATCCAAATAAAGTTCAAATACTTTAAATTAATTAATTTGAAATTAAATTTTTCAGAGAACGAAATTTTGGGATGTTACACATGTACTATAAACTCCATGCGTTCGAAAATGACTCTCGTAGGGAATCTGAGTGCCAAAAAGCCCGAATGGACTTTGTACGTAGCTTATTTGCGCTTGCGTCTCGAATCAGCCCGACTTGCTGGCTTACTTTTGTCCACAACTGTTTCCAAGGGTACTACAAATTCCATGCGTACGAAAATCGGTCACCAAACAAAATTGAGTGCGAAACACCCCGCATGGACATCACATGCGCCGCAGCCCATTTGGGCATGCATTTCGAATCCGTCCGAGTCGATGTTAAACTTTCGTCCACCGTAGGCTCCAATGGGTACTATAAACTCCATACGTACGAAATCGAGGCATGAGGTAAAATCAAGTGCCAAACTCCGCGCATGATCGTCATATGCGTCCAAGCTTATTTGGGCATGCATTTCGAATCCGTCCGAGTCAGTATTAAACATTTTTCCACAATCACTCTAGTGGGCACTATAAACCCAATCCATACGAAATCCGGGTACAAATTTGTCGGAGCCCAGATTATACAATCTGGAATCCTCTGTGATTCCACCGCACTATTCCCTGGATCAGTAGATAGTGCTCACAGATTACAGTTCTGAATATCAAAAGTACATATCAAGTGGAAGCGTAAATATGATAGTAAACTTACTCATGGGCCGATTAGGCCGAAATCAATAAATTGCAGCAGCGGAAGAACGAAGCACACAGGTGGGACCTTCAGGACATGCCCACAGGCAGCCAACTGGAGGTGCGCGACCTAGCTCTTGACATCTTCATCTTCTTTGCCAGCTTGTCCAATCTTGTTGCTGAGGCGAGGTGATTTGATTCCTGATTCTGTATTTTGTCGCAAAAGCGAGCATGAGCACTCCGACCCCGTGCTCCGCGAGCCAATACACAGAATGCAATTAAATAGTATGCATGGCTTAACAAAGGAGGGGCTCGGGATGTTTTATTTGCCAAAATCGCTTTTAGTAGCATTTCTGTTATTAAATCATATTGTTGTTTTTGCAACCTAAAAACTCCTCACCGCGATTGACATCATTGACTTAATCCACCAAAGATTCACTCTCATTATTAGCCGCTGTCTAAGACTCCCCACAGCGATTGCCATAATTGACTTAATCCACCGAAATTACACTTTCTTTATTGAGTGCAGTCTAAACTCCAAACAGCATGTGTCATTCTCTATTCAATCCACCGATCATATTCTTTTTGTAATGGTTGTTGTCTAAGACTCCAAACAACGAGTGACATCATTTAAATGACTCACCGACTACACACATTTTATATTGATTGCTGTCTAAAACTCCAAACAGCATGTGACATTATTTAGATATTCCACCAAATCATACTCTTTTCAAATTGATTGCTATCTAATCTCCAAACAGCGAGTGACATCACCTAATTAATCCACCAAACATCCTCATCAAGATTTTCTAACAATCCAATCCTTTTTATTATTGATTCAAATCCACCAAGAATGTCATTGATCAAGCCTATGATCCAATATTATATATCCACCAAGAATATCGTTGATTAATTCTACGATCCACTAGTATCCTCCCACCAAGTAAATCACTAATCAGGAACTATAATCCAATACTTGTATTACTCCTCCAAATTCCCTAAAATTCAATTAGATCATCTATTTAGCCTGTCTATTCAGCTAGACTCCACCAGTTTATTTCTCCCAGAACCCACACTATCATTTATTATTTATGATCGACATGAATCCACCAATACCTTTATGTATACACTACAAACATTTATTTCCCTTTACTCACGACCCTGCTTATTCTTTCCATATTTTATTTTGTAGGAATAGAAATGCCACTATTTGAAATACAATACATAAAATTTCCTGAGACCTAGCAGCTTTGGAACAAAACATAATGTTCAAGGAATATTAACATGATTTTCCATACATACGGCATCACACCATATGCCTAATATCACCATAATTTTTCCATACATATGGCATCACACCATATGCCATCTTTCAGCGTTATAGCCGCTTAACTTACCACTGGGACGACACCCAGGACAACTCAAATCAGGGCTTTCCACTGCCCTCCACTTTTTCCATTCCCATTTTCCAAACCTTTTTAAATAGAACTATATCTAGTTAAGTTCCCATGTCCGCCCTTGACCGTGGGCACGGCTATTCGAATAGTTTTGACTCTGCAGAGTTTGTACACTTTACCCACAAGAGACAGTTTACTCGTTGCCCCACACGATTCCTTAGTCGTGCAGTTGAGCCAACCATCACAGTAACCGTTCAAAGTACCTCGCCCCTTCCATCATCTCACCCCTATGAGCTTGTCCCGCTTGCGGCAGGTCTCATAAGTTGTGCGGGGGTTCCCCTCCTATGCGTCTAGTAGCTAGCTTCCCACACTACTAGCCCGCCGCAGAAGAACTTCACCCTCCGCGGGTGCCCCATTCAAGCCGTCCACTGACTGCCACTTGCACTACCTCACCTCCTCCACCTATGATGATGACTTTCGGGGTCCGGTAAATCTACTAAGCCAAGTTGTATTTTACACAGAAGGTCATGACAAGATTCAGTCCTTAGGGTTATCTGGGCGGTTCTACCACAAACCACACTCTCGTGCACACCTGCACCATACCCCCGAACCATCCGCCCAGACAAGTAAGCAATTTGAGGTTTTTGGGAGCATAAAATAATTATAACCAACATATACCAGTCATTACCACCATGACTGCCCAACCAAATTTTCTCATGATTAAAGTGATGCTTGGACGTTCTTACTCCCACAAGTATCTAAGCAAAACTAAGCATGTCATATAATTTTAGACTTATTTTTGAAAGGTTACTATTATAACTTTCGCTAGGGCGACAAAGTTCACATATTCAAATATTCCAAAGGAGGTGTAATATTAATCAAGATAAAAAATGGGCATATAACTAGAATATCAAATTAATCATGTCTTTGCATATAAAGTAACAGCATGCAATTTGATAATTTAAACAAAAGTAATTTGCAGAAAATATAGGTTCAACATGATCAAAGTATTGACTCGCCTGGCGCAGTTTACCGCGGTCTTGAGCTCACACGATGCTTTTTCATTTGTCGATCTTGAGGTCCGGGTCTTTATCTTCATCTCGATCTCGGCCTCACTTGATCCTTGATTCTTCCGGACTCCAATTTCTAATTACGTGCTAAGTAACTGAATTCAAATAAAAACAAATAACTCAAGAGATCCAAATAAATCCAAATACTTTAAATGCCTGATTTAATTTAATTTACACTTTTATTACGTTTTGAGAATAGAAGGACGATTTGGTTTAGTGCGTTGCAAACACAGTGGTAGCTGGATTTGAGTGAGAGAACGAGTCATCCAAATAGCTTTACCGTGAGGGAAAATTTTAGAATGATAAGAGATCAAAAGTGAGGAAGTATCTACAGGAATTATTTGCTTTGAGAAAGAAGTGGCCAAACATAGCCGATTGGAGAAAGGCGAGGTTCGATCTTTTATTTATTATCTCTTTTATTATTTTTGTATTTACCAAGGAAGTTCCATGAGCTAGGTTATATCTATGAACTGGTGTATGACCTTAGCTGGTTATTTCCTGAATGGCACTAATTTGTACATTGCAAGAGTATTAACTCTGACCTAGGGGTTCATACATCATTTTTAGTCTAACTTGCATTCTGAGCTAAGGGTTCGTCGATATGTTAACTATTTTCAGCTTTATTTTCCCTGATAGTCACATCTATTAAGATCTTTTATTGGTCATAACAGCTCTAATCAACTATTGATGGTGCCAGCTATATTCCAAGGAAATAGGTCAATGGGAATGGATACTTTAATTTTGCATTCAAATTTGACTCAATATTCAGTGGGGTTCCCTAAATCGTTCAGGTACGATTTGGATAGGGTTCCTTATGGTTTTTGTGCCAATTAATCATATGCGGGGAAATCCTTCATCTAAGTCACGTAATTATAATTTAACTATTAACAGCTTAACACTTCCATTCGTTTAACGGTTGTTCGAAGAAGTATTTCCATGACCTTTTAAAGATATAGGAATGACAATCACATTTTAGATGATTATATTTTTTTTATTACTTAATCAAATATACCGCTTATATCAAATTAGTAAATCTAGATTTGACGTGCAACATCCCAAGGCTGCATCTATATTATTTTTACTTTGCGTGAATATTAATGCTAGGGGTTATCTTAATTTATCCCTACATCATATTTTATTTATGTTTTAATTTGCATTCCACTTAATTATTTAAATTTTACCTAACTATTTCCCTTAATCACTTAATTGTCCATACGCTCATAATTCCATATTTAAGATATAGGTAAATTTTATTTGAACACAAACCAGTTATCTTATCTTCCTGGGATTACTTCCTAATTATGTTCCATTGAAAATGGCTAAAGAAAATGAGATAGCATGAAAAAGGAGAAAATGCAGTGAGGGGATTCGAACCTGGGACCTCACGGTGGGAGGGTTACGCCCTGGCGCTGGTGACCAACTGAGCCGCTCCCACTTCGTGATACAGGGGTGGGATCAAAATAGAAACGGTGAGGGATTGCGGTGGCCAAATAGAGGAAGAGTCAGAGGAGGCTCGGGCGGAGCTTGGCCGACGGCGTCGCCGGCGGGTGGCGGTCGGGGTGTCGGCGGCGACGGCCAAAACGGGTACCCGTGGGGGAGGTGAAGCCTTTGGAGGTGGCGGCGACGGCCAGGAAGTGCTGTGGCGGACTGGCGGCGAGCACGGGCGGCGGCGCTGAGAGGCTCTCGCGGCCAGCTCGTTGAGGGGGAGGAGGGCACAGGGCGCCATCGGGGATAGAATCGGCGGTGGCTGGGGGAGCTCCAGGAGCCGGGAATTGTGTTGAAGCCGGGCGATTCGCCGGGGAGGTCGGTTACCGGAGGCGGGGAAGATGATGGTCACCGGCGGCCTAGGGGAGGCGGGAGTTCAATTGCATCGGATGAGAGCAAGAGGGAGGTGAGGCGATCTCAGGGAGCGGCTCGGCACTACCGAAGAGAAGCCGAGGTGAGCCGGCGGCGGAGCTCCATGGCAGCGTGAGAAGGGCTCAGGCGCCGGCGAGCTAGGGCTGACCGCCGCTCCACTTGGGGGTGGTGATGAGTTCGTGACTCCACAAGGTTGCTACACGGTGGCGGAATTGGCCGGAGCTTCAACGGTTGGCTGGGATTGCTCACGGGCACGGCGGTGATTTCGGTCGGAATTGGGGATGATGAGGGAGGAAGGCACCGTGGGGGTGGGGGCTAAGCCAGGGAACCCTTTTATAGCGCAGAGGAGCAGTCGTTCCAGCACTGGAGCTGACGACCCAGGGAGATGTGCGAGGAATGGCCGGCGACGTGCTGCGCGTGGGCACAGGGACTGGGCGACGGCGTGGTGGCTGACGTGCAGCGCAGGGCGTGGAGCCGGCATGGTGACACGACGGGGACAAGCGCAGCTGACGCGGGAGCCGTGGCATAGCGACGTGCGTGATGGGTGATGGGATCGAGACGGGGGCAGGCGCGCGCACAGGGGAGCGGGGACGAGTGACGCGAGCAGCAGCAGGAGGAGAAGAGCCCGCGCGGAGGAGGAAAGAAGGAGGGGCGCTCGGGCCCAGTCGCAGAGAAGAAGGGATGCGGGGGCGCCGGCCCACTGGACAGTGGAGAGAGAGAGAATGGGGAGAAAAGAAAAAGGAGAGGGAAAAAAAAGAGAAAAGGCTAGGGCCCACATAAATTTTTTTTATACTTGTATTTTCTTACTGCTAAAGTTGTCATTGCATGTGCATAATTTTGTATATATATTCATATGTATTATCCATATGTATTTGTATTCCATTTATTTGTTTCTATTGTTATCTGTGCCATTAGTTCTAGAAATGAAACTTTATGTTTTGAATTCAGGCCATCCCATCGTTTTATGGATCATCTTTTCAGATTTGTATTTTAAATTCTTGTTCTCTATTATTTGAACTTCTCCTTTTATGATATCACTAGTGTTTGGTTTCTTTCTTGAGCTTCTAAAATTTTTGGAACCTCAACCAAAACTCAGAAAAATACCACCAACTCCAAATTCAAATAAAGTATATTACAAAAATAATTCAAATGCCTCACACTTTTCAATTTTAAAATTTTAGGGTGTTACAAAATTGAACCTGAGTGCCAAACACTTCGAGTGGACTTCGTTTGCACCATAGCTCATTTTGGCATGCATTTCGAATTCGTTCGAGTCGGTGTGAGAATTTCATCCACAACGGGATGGAACGTGTACCACAAACTCCGTGCATGCGAAAATTACTCTCGTAAGAAAACTGAGTAACAAACACACCGAATGAAGTTCATATGTGCCTCATTTCCGCATGCGTGTCGAATCCATCTGAGTCGATGTTAAACACACCACATGGACTTCATACGTGCCCTACCTCATTTTGGCACGCGTCTCGAACCTGTCCAACTCGGTATTGTAGTATCATCCGCAACGGGTTCCAACATGTACTATAAACTCCATGCGTTCGAAAAAGACTCTCGTAGGGAATCTGAGTGCCAAAAAGCCCGAATGGACTTTGTACGTAGCTTATTTGCGCTTGCGTCTCGAATCAGCCCGACTTGCTGGCTTACTTTTGTCCACAACTGTTTCCAAGGGTACTAAAAATTCCATGCGTACGAAAATCGGTCACCAAACAAAATTGAGTGCGAAACACCCCGCATGGACATCACATGCGCCGCAGCCCATTTGGGCATGCATTTCGAATCCGTCCGAGTCGATGTTAAACTTTCGTCCACCGTAGGCTCCAATGGGTACTATAAACTCCATACGTACGAAATCGAGGCATGAGGTAAAATCAAGTGCCAAACTCCGCGCATGATCGTCATATGCGTCCAAGCTTATTTGGGCATGCATTTCGAATCCGTCCGAGTCAGTATTAAACATTTTTCCACAATCATTCTAGTGGGCACTATAAACCCAATCCATACGAAATCCGGGTACAAATTGAACCTGAGTGCCAAACACTTCGAGTGGACTTCGTTTGCACCATAGCTCATTTTGGCATGCATTTCGAATTCGTTCGAGTCGGTGTGAGAATTTCATCCACAACGGGATGGAACGTGTACCACAAACTCCGTGCATGCGAAAATTACTCTCGTAAGAAAACTGAGTAACAAACACACGGAATGAAGTTCATATGTGCCTCATTTCCGCATGCGTGTCGAATCCATGTGAGTCGATGTTAAACACACCACATGGACTTCATACGTGCCCTACCTCATTTTGGCACGCCTCTCGAACCTGTCCAACTCGGTATTGTAGTATCATCCGCAACGGGTTGCAACATGTACTATAAACTCCATGCGTTCGAAAATGACTCTCGTAGGGAATCTGAGTGCCAAAAAGCCCGAATGGACTTTGTACGTAGCTTATTTGCGCTTGCGTCTCGAATCAGCCCGACTTGCTGGCTTACTTTTGTCCACAACTGTTTCCAAGGGTACTACAAATTCCATGCGTACGAAAATCGGTCACCAAACAAAATTGAGTGCGAAACACCCCGCATGGACATCACATGCGCCGCAGCCCATTTGGGCATGCATTTCGAATCCGTCCGAGTCGATGTTAAACTTTCGTCCACCGTAGGCTCCAATGGGTACTATAAACTCCATACGTACGAAATCGAGGCATGAGGTAAAATCAAGTGCCAAACTCCGCGCATGATTGTCATATGCGTCCAAGCTTATTTGGGCATGCATTTCGAATCCGTCCGAGTCAGTATTAAACATTTTTCCACAATCACTCTTGTGGGCACTATAAACCCAATCCATACGAAATCCGGGTACAAATTGAACCAGAGTGCCAAACACTTCGAGTGGACTTCGTTTGCACCACAGCTCATTTTGGCATGCATTTCGAATTCGTTCGAGTCGGTGTGAGAATTTCATCCACAACGGCATGGAACGTGTACCACAAACTCCGTGCATGCGAAAATTACTCTCGTAAGAAAACTGAGTAACAAACACACCGAATGAACTTCATATGTGCCTCATTTCCGCATGCGTGTCGAATCCATCTGAGTCGATGTTAAACACACCACATGGACTTCATACGTGCCCTACCTCATTTTGGCACGCGTCTCGAACCTGTCCAACTCGGTATTGTAGTATCATCCGCAACGGGTTCCAACATGTACTATAAACTCCATGCGTTCGAAAATGACTCTCGTAGGGAATTTGAGTGCCAAAAAGCCCGAATGGACTTTGTACGTAGCTTATTTGCGCTTGCGTCTCGAATCAGCCCGACTTGCTGGCTTACTTTTGTCCACAACTGTTTCCAAGGGTACTACATGGGCGTACGAAAATCGGTCACCAAACAAAATTGAGTGCGAAACACCCCGCATGGACATCACATGCGCCACAGCCCATTTGGGCATGCATTTCGAATCCGTCCGAGTCGATGTTAAACTTTCGTCCACCGTAGGCTCCAATGGGTACTATAAACTCCATACGTACGAAATCGAGGCATGAGGTAAAATCAAGTGCCAAACTCCGCGCATGATCGTCATATGCGTCCAAGCTTATTTGGGCATGCATTTCGAATCCGTCCGAGTCAGTATTAAACATTTTTCCACAATCACTCTAGTGGGCACTATAAACCCAATCCATACGAAATCCGGGTACAAATTGAACCTGAGTGCCAAACACTTCGAGTGGACCTCGTTTGCACCATAGCTCATTTTGGCATGCATTTCGAATTCGTTCGAGTCGGTGTGAGAATTTCATCCACAACGGGATGGAGCGTATACCACAAACTTCGTACGTGCAAAAATTACTCTCGTAAGAAAACTGAGTAACAAACACACCGAATGAACTTCATATGTGCCTCATTTCCGCATGCGTGTCGAATCCATCTGAGTCGACGTTAAACACACCACATGGACTTTATACGTGCCCTACCTCATTTTGGCACGCATCTCGAACCTGTCCAACTCGGTATTGTAGTATCATCCGCAACGGGTTCCAACATGTACTATAAACTCCATGCGTTCGAGAATGACTCTCGTAGGGAATCTGAGTGCCAAAAAGCCCGAATGGACTTTGTACGTAGCTTATTTGCGCTTGCGTCTCGAATCAGCCCGACTTGCTGGCTTACTTTTGTCCACAACTGTTTCCAAGGGTACTACAAATTCCATGCGTACGAAAATCGGTCACCAAACAAAATTGAGTGCGAAACACCCCGCATGGACATCACATGCGCCGCAGCCCATTTGGGCATGCATTTCGAATCCGTCCGAGTCGATGTTAAACTTTCGTCCACCGTAGGCTACAGTGGGTACTATAAACTCCATGTGTACGAAATCGAGGCATGAGGTAAAATCAAGTGCCAAACTCCGCGCATGATCGTCATATGCGTCCAAGCTTATTTGGGCATGCCTTTCGAATCCGTCCGAGTCAGTATTAAACATTTTTCCACAATCACTCTAGTGGGCACTATAAACCCCATCCATACGAAATCCGGGTACAAATTGAACCTGAGTGCCAAACACTTCGAGTGGACTTCGTTTGCACCACAGCTCATTTTGGCATGCATTTCGAATTCGTTCGAGTCGGTGTGAGAATTTCATCCACAACGGGTTGGAGCGTATACCACAAACTTCGTACGTGCAAAAATGACTCTTGTAAGGAAACTGGGTAACAAACACCCCGCATGGACTTCATATGTGCCTCATTTCCGCATGCATCTCGAATCCGTCCGAGTCGGTGTCAAACTTTCGTCCGCGATGTGTTCCGACGTGTAGTGTAAACACCATGCATACGGATGAGGCACAAACAAAACCGGACGAAAACACCCCGCACGGAGTTCACATGCGCCCTACCTCGTTTTGGCACGTATCTCGAATCTGTCCGACTCGGTGTTGGTGTTTCGTCCAGAATGGGTTCCTACATGTACTATGAACTCCATGCAATCGAAAATGACTCTTGAAATGAAAACTGAGTACCAAACACCTCGAAAGGACTTCGTATTTAGCTCATTTGCGCACGCATTTTGGATCGGTCCGAGTCGATGTTAAACTTTCGTCCATAACGGGTTCCAACGGGTACTATAAATTTTATACGTACGAAATCGAGGTACATAACAAAACCGTGTGCCAGACATCTTTCATAGTCGTTATTTGCGCCATATTTCATTTTAGCATGCATCTTGAATCCGTCCGAGTCGGCGTTAAAGTTCCATCTACAACGGATTCCAACGTGTACTACAAACTCCTTGCGTTCGAAGACGACTCTTGTAATGAAACTGAGTACCAGAAACACCGTGATACGGGGTCGCCCGATCTTCTCGACGTACGATGGAAACCCACGGGAGTCTTGATGAATCGTAACGATCCTCCAATGCCAGTGCAAGGGACGAACACTCTTTAATCCGCCAAAACACAGTCGTGTTGATTTCGCCGACCACCAAGCGAAGATCTATCGTGCACCCAATTCACAACGGAAAGGCTGAACGATCTTGATTGAAGAAGATACACCGAATTCCATAAGGAATTTCGGCAGCAATGCTAAACTCAAAAACTTTAGTAGATTGATTTTTCTCAAACGTGGTCTCAATACTTCTTTCCAGTGAAATAATGTATTTGACTTAAAAGTGCTAAGCATGTGCGTATCCGCGTCACACCGAATGGACTCGTATGTCTCTCATTTGTGCATGCATTTCGAATCAGTGTGAGTCGCTGGTGAACTTTTGCCCACGACGGTTTCTATGGGTACTATGAATTCCATGCGTATGAAAATCGGGCACAAAACAGAATCGAACACGAAACACCCAGCATGGACTTCATGTGCGCCCCAACTCATTTGGGCATGCATTTCGAATCCGTCCGAGTCGGTGTTAGACTTTTGTCCACAACGGTGTCCAACGGGTACTGTAAACTCCATGCATACAAAATCAAAGCACAAAGTAAAGCCAAGTGCCAAACACCCGACATGATCGTCATATGCGTCCAAGTTTATTTGGGCATGCATTACAAATCTGTCTGTGTCAGTGTTAAACTTTTTTCCGCAACGGCTTCTTGTGGGTATTATAAACTCCATCGTAAAAAATCTGGGCACGGATTGAACTTGAGTGCCGAACACTTCGAGTGGACCTCGTTTGCAGCCTCGCTCATTTTGGCATGCATTTTCAAATCCGTCCGAGTTAGTGTGATTGTTTCATCCAGAACGGGATGGAACGTGTACCACAAACTCCGTGCATGCGAAAATTACTCTCCTAAGAAAACTGAGTAACAAACACACCGAATGAACTTCATATGTGCCTCATTTCCGCATGCGTGTCGAATCCATCTGAGTCGACGTTAAACACACCACATGGACTTCATACGTGCCCTACCTCATTTTGGCACGCATCTCGAACCTGTCCAACTCGGTATTGTAGTATCATCCGCAACGGGTTCCAACATGTACTATAAACTCCATGCGTTCGAGAATGACTCTCGTAGGGAATCTGAGTGCCAAAAAGCCCGAATGGACTTTGTACGTAGCTTATTTGCGCTTGCGTCTCGAATCAGCCCGACTTGCTGGCTTACTTTTGTCCACAACTGTTTCCAAGGGTACTACAAATTCCATGCGTACGAAAATCGGTCACCAAACAAAATTGAGTGCGAAACACCCCGCATGGACATCACATGCGCCGCAGCCCATTTGGGCATGCATTTCGAATCCGTCCGAGTCGATGTTAAACTTTCGTCCACCGTAGGCTACAGTGGGTACTATAAACTCCATGCGTACGAAATCGAGGCATGAGGTAAAATCAAGTGCCAAACTCCGCGCATGATCGTCATATGCGTCCAAGCTTATTTGGGCATGCCTTTCGAATCCGTCCGAGTCAGTATTAAACATTTTTCCACAATCACTCTAGTGGGCACTATAAACCCCATCCATACGAAATCCAGGTACAAATTGAACCTGAGTGCCAAACACTTCGAGTGGACTTCGTTTGCACCACAGCTCATTTTGGCATGCATTTCGAATTCGTTCGAGTCGGTGTGAGAATTTCATCCACAACGGGTTGGAGCGTATACCACAAACTTCGTACGTGCAAAAATGACTCTTGTAAGGAAACTGGGTAACAAACACCCCGCATGGACTTCATATGTGCCTCATTTCCGCATGCATCTCGAATCCGTCCGAGTCGGTGTCAAACTTTCGTCCACGATGTGTTCCGACGTGTAGTGTAAACACCATGCATACGGATGAGGCACAAACAAAACCGGACGAAAACACCCCGCACGGAATTCACATGCGCCCTACCTCGTTTTGGCACGTATCTCGAATCTGTCCGACTCGGTGTTGGTGTTTCGTCCAGAATGGGTTCCTACATGTACTATGAACTCCATGCAATCGAAAATGACTCTTGAAATGAAAACTGAGTACCAAACACCTCGAAAGGACTTCGTATTTAGCTCATTTGCGCACGCATTTTGGATCGGTCCGAGTCGATGTTAAACTTTCGTCCACAACGGGTTCCAACGGGTACTATAAATTTTATACGTACGAAATCGAGGTACATAACAAAACCGTGTGCCAGACATCTTTCATAGTCGTTATTTGCGCCATATTTCATTTTAGCATGCATCTTGAATCCGTCCGAGTCGGCGTTAAAGTTCCATCTACAACGGATTCCAACGTGTACTACAAACTCCTTGCGTTCGAAGACGACTCTTGTAATGAAACTGAGTACCAGAAACACCGTGATACGGGGTCGCCCGATCTTCTCGACGTACGATGGAAACCCACGGGAGTCTTGATGAATCGTAACGATCCTCCAATGCCAGTGCAAGGGACGAACACTCTTTAATCCGCCAAAACACAGTCGTGTTGATTTCGCCGACCACCAAGCGAAGATCTATCGTGCACCCAATTCACAACGGAAAGGCTGAACGATCTTGATTGAAGAAGATACACCGAATTCCATAAGGAATTTCGGCAGCAATGCTAAACTCAAAAACTTTAGTAGATTGATTTTTCTCAAACGTGGTCTCAATACTTCTTTCCAGTGAAATAATGTATTTGACTTAAAAGTGCTAAGCATGTGCGTATCCGCGTCACACCGAATGGACTCGTATGTCTCTCATTTGTGCATGCATTTCGAATCAGTGTGAGTCGCTGGTGAACTTTTGCCCACGACGGTTTCTATGGGTACTATGAATTCCATGCGTATGAAAATCGGGCACAAAACAGAATCGAACACGAAACACCCAGCATGGACTTCATGTGCGCCCCAACTCATTTGGGCATGCATTTCGAATCCGTCCGAGTCGGTGTTAAACTTTTGCCCACAACGGTGTCCAACGGGTACTGTAAACTCCATGCATACAAAATCAAAGCACAAAGTAAAGCCAAGTGCCAAACACCCGACATGATCGTCATATGCGTCCAAGTTTATTTGGGCAAGCATTACAAATCTGTATGTGTCAGTGTTAAACTTTTTTCCGCAACGGCTTCTTGTGGGTATTATAAAATCCATCGTAAAAAATCTGGGCACGGATTGAACTTGAGTGCCGAACACTTCGAGTGGACCTCGTTTGCAGCCTCGCTCATTTTGGCATGCATTTTCAAATCCGTCCGAGTTAGTGTGATTGTTTCATCCAGAACGGGATGGAACGTGTACCACAAACTCCGTGCATGCGAAAATTACACTCCTAAGAAAACTGAGTAACAAACACACCGAATGAACTTCATATGTGCCTCATTTCCGCATGCGTGTCGAATCCATCTGAGTCGACGTTAAACACACCACATGGACTTCATACGTGCCCTACCTCATTTTGGCACGCATCTCGAACCTGTCCAACTCGGTATTGTAGTATCATCCGCAACGGGTTCCAACATGTACTATAAACTCCATGCGTTCGAGAATGACTCTCGTAGGGAATCTGAGTGCCAAAAAGCCCGAATGGACTTTGTACGTAGCTTATTTGCGCTTGCGTCTCGAATCAGCCCGACTTGCTGGCTTACTTTTGTCCACAACTGTTTCCAAGGGTACTACAAATTCCATGCGTACGAAAATCGGTCACCAAACAAAATTGAGTGCGAAACACCCCGCATGGACATCACATGCGCCGCAGCCCATTTGGGCATGCATTTCGAATCCGTCCGAGTCGATGTTAAACTTTCGTCCACCGTAGGCTACAGTGGGTACTATAAACTCCATGCGTACGAAATCGAGGCATGAGGTAAAATCAAGTGCCAAACTCCGCGCATGATCGTCATATGCGTCCAAGCTTATTTGGGCATGCCTTTCGAATCCGTCCGAGTCAGTATTAAACATTTTTCCACAATCACTCTAGTGGGCACTATAAACCCCATCCATACGAAATCCAGGTACAAATTGAACCTGAGTGCCAAACACTTCGAGTGGACTTCGTTTGCACCACAGCTCATTTGGCATGCATTTCGAATTCGTTCGAGTCGGTGTGAGAATTTCATCCACAACGGGTTGGAGCGTATACCACAAACTTCGTACGTGCAAAAATGACTCTTGTAAGGAACTGGGTAACAAACACCCCGCATGGACTTCATATGTGCCTCATTTCCGCATGCATCTCGAATCCGTCCGAGTCGGTGTCAAACTTTCGTCCACGATGTGTTCCGACGTGTAGTGTAAACACCATGCATACGGATGAGGCACAAACAAAACCGGACGAAAACACCCCGCACGGAATTCACATGCGCCCTACCTCGTTTTGGCACGTATCTCGAATCTGTCCGACTCGGTGTTGGTGTTTCGTCCAGAATGGGTTCCTACATGTACTATGAACTCCATGCAATCGAAAATGACTCTTGAAATGAAAACTGAGTACCAAACACCTCGAAAGGACTTCGTATTTAGCTCATTTGCGCACGCATTTTGGATCGGTCCGAGTCGATGTTAAACTTTCGTCCACAACGGGTTCCAACGGGTACTATAAATTTTATACGTACGAAATCGAGGTACATAACAAAACCGTGTGCCAGACATCTTTCATAGTCGTTATTTGCGCCATATTTCATTTTAGCATGCATCTTGAATCCGTCCGAGTCGGCGTTAAAGTTCCATCTACAACGGATTCCAACGTGTACTACAAACTCCTTGCGTTCGAAGACGACTCTTGTAATGAAACTGAGTACCAGAAACACCGTGATACGGGGTCGCCCGATCTTCTCGACGTACGATGGAAACCCACGGGAGTCTTGATGAATCGTAACGATCCTCCAATGCCAGTGCAAGGGACGAACACTCTTTAATCCGCCAAAACACAGTCGTGTTGATTTCGCCGACCACCAAGCGAAGATCTATCGTGCACCCAATTCACAACGGAAAGGCTGAACGATCTTGATTGAAGAAGATAC